>OZ024741.1:217509126-217634126 GCA_964016885.1 Eledone cirrhosa | reverse complement strand
AAGACTAAGTCTTCTTTATTATAGCACTACCACTATCACATTATATTGCAGACTGGATGTTCTTTATCATAGCACCAGTACTACCACATTATATTGCAGACTAGGTGCTCTTTATCATAGCACCAGTACTGCAACATTATATTACAGACTGGGTGTTCTTTATCATAGCACCAGTACTACCACATTATATTACAGACTGGGTGTTCTTTATCATAGCACCAGTACTACCACATTATATTACAGACTAGGCGTTCTTTATCATAGCACCAGTACTACCACATTATATTGCAGACTAGGTGTTCTTTATCATAGCACCAGTACTACCACATTATATTACAGACTGGGTGTTCTTTATCATAACACCAGTACTACCACATTATATTACAGACTGGGTGTTCTTTATCATAACACCAGTACTACCACATTATATTACAGACTATGTGTTCTTTATCATAGCACCAGTACTACCACATTATATTGCAGACAAGGTGTTCTTTATCATAGCACCAGTACTACCACATTATATTACAGACTATGTGTTCTTTATCATAGCACCAGTACTACCACATTATATTGCAGACAAGGTGTTCTTTATCATAGCACCAGTACTACCACATTATATTGCAGACTAGGTGTTCTTTATCATAACACCAGTACTACCACATTTTATTAGACTGGGTGTTCTTTATCATAGCACCAGTACTACCACATTATATTGCAGACTAGGTGTTCTTTATCATAACACCAGTACTACCACATTATATTGCAGACTAGGTGTTCTTTATCATAACACCAGTACTACCACATTATATTACAGACTAGGCGTTCTTTATCATAGCACCAGTACTACCACATTATATTGCAGACTAGGTGTTCTTTATCATAGCACCAATACTACCACATTATATTACAGACTAGGTGTTCTTTATCATAACACCAGTACTACCACATTATATTGCAGACTAGGTGTTCTTTATCATAGCACCAGTACTACCACATTATATTACAGGCTAGGTGTTCTTTATCATAGCACCAGTACTACCACATTATATTGCAGACAAGGTGTTCTTTATCATAACACCAGTACTACCACATTATATTACAGACTAGGTGTTCTTTATCATAGCACCAGTACTACCACATTATATTGCAGACTAGGTGTTCTTTATCATAACACCAGTACTACCACATTATATTGCAGACTGGGTGTTCTTTATCATAGCACCAGTACTACCACATTATATTGCAGACTGGGTGTTCTTTATCATAACACCAGTACTACCACATTATATTGCAGACTGGGTGTTCTTTATCATAGCACCAGTACTACCACATTATATTACAGACTAGGTGTTCTTTATCATAACACCAGTACTACCACATTATATTGCAGACTGGGTGTTCTTTATCATAGCACCAGTACTACCACATTATATTACAGACTAGGTGTTCTTTATCATAGCACCAGTACTACCACATTATATTGCAGACAAAGTGTTCTTTATCATAGCACCAGTACTACCACATTATATTGCAGACTAGGTGTTCTTTATCATAACACCAGTACTACCACATTATATTGCAGACAAGGTGTTCTTTATCATAACACCAGTACTACCACATTATATTACAGACTAGGTGTTCTTTATCATAGCACCAGTACTACCACATTATATTGCAGACTAGGTGTTCTTTATCATAACACCAGTACTACCACATTATATTACAGACTAGGTGTTCTTTATCATAGCACCAGTACTACCACATTATATTGCAGACAAAGTGTTCTTTATCATAGCACCAGTACTACCACATTATATTGCAGACTGGGTGTTCTTTATCATAACACCAGTACTACCACATTATATTGCAGACTGGGTGTTCTTTATCATAGCACCAGTACTACCACATTATATTGCAGACTGGGTGTTCTTTATCATAGCACCAGTACTACCACATTATATTACAGACTAGGTGTTCTTTATCATAACACCAGTACTACCACATTATATTGCAGACTGGGTGTTCTTTATCATAGCACCAGTACTACCACATTATATTACAGACTAGGTGTTCTTTATCATAGCACCAGTACTACCACATTATATTGCAGACAAAGTGTTCTTTATCATAGCACCAGTACTACCACATTATATTACAGACTAGGTGTTCTTTATCATAGCACCAGTACTACCACATTATATTGCAGACTAGGTGTTCTTTATCATAACACCAGTACTACCACATTATATTACAGACTAGGTGTTCTTTATCATAGCACCAGTACTACCACATTATATTACAGACTGGGTGTTCTTTATCATAGCACCAGTACTACCACATTATATTACAGACTGGGTGTTCTTTATCATAGCACCAGTACTACCACATTATATTACAGACTAGGTGTTCTTTATCATAGCACCAGTACTACCACATTATATTACAGACTGGGTGTTCTTTATCATAGCACCAGTACTACCACATTATATTGCAGACTGGGTGTTCTTTATCATAGCACCAGTACTACCACATTATATTACAGACTAGGTGTTCTTTATCATAGCACCAGTACTACCACATTATATTGCAGACAAAGTGTTCTTTATCATAGCACCAGTACTACCACATTATATTACAGACTAGGTGTTCTTTATCATAGCACCAGTACTACAACATTATATTGCAGACTGGGTGTTCTTTATCATAGCACCAGTACTACCACATTATATTACAGACTAGGTGTTCTTTATCATAGCACCAGTACTACCACATTATATTACAGACTGGGTGTTCTTTATCATAGCACCAGTACTACAACATTATATTGCAGACTGGGTCTTCTTTATCATAGCACCAGTACTACAACATTATATTGCGGACTGGGTGCTCTTTATCATAACATAAGCACTAACATCTTAGAGTGTACAGGGTGCTTTTATCCTGACATCACCACTACCCCTTTACAGTGTATACTTCGAGCTATTTATCATGGCACCAATACTATCACTTAGTGCACTAGGTGCTCTACATCATGACATCACCACTAACATTCTACAGTGCGAGTTGGGCATTTTTGTTTTATTATATATATATACTCATAAACACAGAGAGAAAGCAATAAAGAATGTGAGAGTGTATATAAAGACTTACTCTAAATGGTAACATGCCAATCAACATACACATCCAGGAGGGCATCTCAAAATTCTCATATTTTAGGGCAAGCATCCATTTACGGTTTTCACAGTAGAAGGCCTGGAATATAAATATAGATACTTCTTAGTGAATGGTTGTAGTGTGTGGTATGGAGTGACATCTTTAATGTCTTACACTGGTATGGCTTGGGCAGTGGCATGGTAGGAGAGTGGTATGGTTGGAGAGTGGCATGGTTGGTCAGTGGTACAGGTTGGTCAGTGGTATGGTTGGTCAGTGGTATGGTTGGTCAGTCGTATGGTTGGTCGGTGGTATGGTTGGTCGGTGGTATGGTTGGTCGGTGGTATGGTTGGGCGGTGGTATGGTTGGGCGGTGGTATGGTTGGGCGGTGGTATAGTTGGAGAGTGGTATGGTTGGTCAGTGGTATGGGTTAGAGAGTGGTATGGTTGGCGAGTGGTATGGTTGGCGAGTGGTATGGTTGGCGAGTGGTATGGTTAGAGAGTGGTATGGTTAGAGAGTGGTATGGGTTGGAGTGGTATGGGTTGGAGAGTGGTATGGCTGGTCAGTGGTATGGTTGGTCAGTGGTATAGGTTGGTCAGTGGTATGGTTTGGACAGTCGTATGGTTGATCGGTGGTATGGTTTGTCAGTGGTATGGTTGGGCGGTGGTATGGTTGGAGTGGTATGGTTGGAGTGGTATGGTTGGAGAGTGGTATGGTTGGTCAGTGGTATGGTAGGAGAGCAGTATGGTTTGGATAGTGGTATGGGTTGGAGAGTGGTATGGTTGGAGAGTGGCATGGTTGGAAGGTGGTATGGGTTGGAGAGTGGCATGGGTTGGAAGGTGGTATGGGTTGGAGAGTGGCATGGGTTGGAAGGTGGTATGGGTTGGAGAGTGGCATGGGTTGGAGAGTGGTATGGGTTGGAGAGTGGTATGGGTTGGAGAGTGGTATGGGTTGGAGGGTGGTATGGGTTGGAGAGTGGTATGGCTGGTCAGTGGTATGATTTGGATGGTGGTATGATTTGGATAGTGGTATGGTTGGGGAGTGGTATGGGTTGGAGAGTGGTATGGTTGGTCAGTGGTATGGGTTGGTCAGTGGTATGGTTGGAGAGTGGTATGGTTTGGTTGAGACAGTGGTATGGGATACATACCATTGTCCAACAAAAAGTGTTTTGAAAGTTTTTAATTTAAATCAGATCTCTTTAAAGGGTGTTGGGGGGGGGGGGGGTATTTCATAGAAGCAGAGGTTTGTTTTGTGCCAGGTTAGTATCAAAAGGGTTAACTCTATATTACTTACTTGTTGCATACATGTCCTGGTAGTGGCGTAAGCATCTGACAGGACAAATATTATAGCAGCAGCCTCATCTGCTTTTTCTTGGAACTTACGTAGATCTTCAATGGGTGCCATACCTACAAACAATAAAACAGTTGAAGTGAAAAAGAGAGAGAAAACAGAGAGATGAAATATGATAAACAGAAAGAGGAAATATGTTAAATAAGAGAGAAATAAAATGTCGCAAGTCTTCCTAAGACCTGAGGTCCATCAGGCCAGTACTTATCCTGGTTTCCTTGGCATTAAGTGACAGTGAGAGTACAATACTCCCCCCCCCCCCCTGGACAGGATGCCAGTCTATCACAGGGTTAAAACTTCCAGCTATTGCTGGTACTTATTTTCAGTTGAGTATACAGGAGCATCATGAAATGAAATGTTTTGCTAAAGAACACAACACACAACCCGATCCAGGAATTAAATCCACAACATTATGATCCTAAGTTCAAAATGCTAACCACTAGAGAGGAATACATTGAACAGAGAAAGAAAATATATTAAATAGACAGTAAATATAATAAACCCTTTTGTTACCATATGGTGTTTTAACACAAAGCTTATGATTTTCAAGAAAAATCAAGAATTTAGAAGGATTTATTAATATAACTAATTTTCTCATTATATTCAGTTGGTGCTAGTGTAGAGCCTCCTGATATTATATGGTCAATAGTTTCAAGCTGTCACATCTACATTTGGAGTCTGCTCCATTTCTGAGAACATTTGCCTGTTAGTCCCTAGTAAAGGGGCTCTGATCTTAGACAGCAAGAATAAAGCCTTGTTTCAGCATTAACCCTTCAGAATTTACATTACTCTATATATACTATTGTATTTTCGAGGTAAATATCTCACATGATATTGAATATACAAGATTTTGATGTCATTTATTTTGGGAACAATACCTTAATATCAGTATGAGCAACCATTTATTGTTAGTTTGAACTGAAAGAGGCGAGAGAATTCTGGCCGGATACAGCCGGTTTAAATGACAAAGGGTTAAATCCCAAACTTCACAGCCACTGATGGGTTTGGGCTTGATCTATATCAGCACCTTGGGTGCGAAGTAGGAATAGCTATGCAGAGGTTTTTGTTGCCATATTTCTCTAACGGTTTTAGACCTTCTGACTTTGATTTGCTTCTGTGAATTTTTGCTGCCTCCATTGGAATTAGGTCAGCTTCATTATTTCAGTTCAAATCCCACCGAGGTAAGCTTTGCCTTTCATCCTTACGGGGGTCGATAAAAAGTACCAGTAATGCACAGGGGTCGATTTAATCGACTTTCCCTTCCTCAAAATTGTTGGTCTTGTGTCTAAAGTAGAAACCATTATTATTAACTGGTGGATTGGCAGTATCGGTAGAGGGTCGGACGCCATGCTTTCCAGCATAGTTACGTCCCTTTACGATCTGAGTTCAAATCCCGCCGAGGTTAATTTTGCCTTTCATCCTTACGGGGTCGATAAAATAAAGTACCAGTAATGCACTGGGTAATTGCTGGCCTTGTGCCAAAAGTAGAAACAATTATTATTACCATTTTGTTGGCAGCATCTACTGGAGTCAAGTTCTGTGCTGAGCCAAACTTCAAAACCTTCTTTCTCCAACCAATTCTGCAGAGTACGTCCCTTTAAGATATAAATTTAAATCATACAATAATAATATTGTAATATAACATATAGTGATGATGATGATTATAATCATCATGATGGAGATGGAGAGAAGAGAGAGAAAGAGAAGAGAGGAGAAAGAGAAGAGAAGAGAGAGAGAAAGAAGAGATGAGAGAGGATGAGAGAGAGATAAGAAAGAGAGATGGAGAAGAGAGAGAGAGAAAGAAAGGAGATGATAGAGAGGAGAGAGAGAGAAGAGAGAGATGAGAGAGGGAAGAGAGATGAGGGAGAGATGAGAGAGAAGAGAGATGAGGGAGAGATAAGAGAGAGGAAAAAGGGAGAGGAGAGAGAGCAAGATAGAGAGAAAGAAAGGGAGAGGAGAGAGGAGAAAGGGAGTGAGAGAGAGGAGAAAGGGAGTGAGAGAGGAGAAAGGGAGTGAGAGAGAAAGAAAGTGAGAGAGAAAGAAAGAGAGAGGAGTGAGAGAGAGAGAGGTTACTTACAAACTCTGACTGTTGATGGTGTAATGTTACCACAATCAACTTCTGGTGTGTCTCCTCCACCTCACTCAGCCCCACCTGACATATAGGTAACTCTAAGGCACAGTTATAGATCTTTGTCTCCTGGCAAATAGAACACATGATTTTAAAAACATTGAACACACAACTGTATACACACACACACACACACATATATATATAAATTATTATTATTATTATTCCGCTCCTTTATAAGTAGAGCGCTTACAGCGAATCGCCATGGAGAAATTTCAGTACTCTTCCTCTTTGAAGGACATCCCGATCCCTTCTGACACAGATGATAGAAATTCTAAGGATCGGAGTCCAACAGAAAGAGGATTTGCTTCGAAATCACTAGACGTATCTGAGGAACTTGTGAATCCAGAGTCAGGTTCTATCCACAAACAGATCGCACCTCAAGCTGTTCGCCGGAGAAACAATTGTAATATGTAATAAATTGTGTTCCGATGCATCACTGATTCTTCGTTTTCCATATTATTATTATTATACTCTTCTCCAAAGGGGCGTAGAGTGCTCAACCGGCATACCGCCTATGGACGCATTCTAGCAACGTTACTACAAATATATATATATATACATAGTGTCCCCCAAAAATGTATACACATTTCAACAGTATTCTAACAAATATTGCCTGTACAGGTAATCAAAGAGTGTAATTTTTTTGGAGACACCTTGTATATGAATATCTAGACACACATTCAAGCAGACAAAAACATACGTACACACACACAAATATACACTCAAACACACACGCTAACATACACACAAACACACACACACAAATAAACAAATATAAACACACACAAGCATCTAGACACACATACAGACTAAAACATACACACAAATATACTCACTAACACACACATACACAAACATCTAGACACACATCCAAACAGACTAAAACATACCTACAAACACACTCAAAACACACTAACATACAAATATACAAACACTCAAAATCACCCTAACATACAGATACACACACAAACACACTCAAAAACACTAAGATACACACTAACATGCACACAAACACACCCAGCGCCTTGTTCACCTTTAGCTCCATTGTTTTTACTGATGGGAGGATGTTAAGTTTTTCTTCCCAGTGAGTGACTATTTCACAACAAAACAAGATGCTTACCCTCCGATGTAACGTAGGCCTTCGGGTCAGTGAGTTTCGTTTCAATGTGGCAAGACGTTCTGCTATCTCCTTTGCTATCATCTTTGTATTAACCATCATCCCTTCTTGGTTGGGGTAAAGGGTTGGATAAGCCTCGTGAGAAAGGGTCGAACCTAACAACAAAACAAAAGAATATATATGAATATATAAAGCAGAAAAAAAAAAATATGTATATATATATATATATATATATATCATTATAATTAATATTGGTATTAAAAATATTATTTCTAGACCATGACAACAGCACGTAGTCCATCCTAGTAGTAGTCCCACAATAAAGAGCAACCAGCCCACCCTGTAAAGCTGTAGTGCTGGTGTCACATAAAGAGCACCCAGTCCACCCTGTTAAGTGGTTGTGCTGGCACCACAATAAAGAGCACCCAGTACATCCAGTTAGGTGGTAGTGCTGGCACCACAATAAAATGCACCCAGTCCACCCTGACAGGTGGTAGTGTTAGCACCACAATAAAGAGCACCCAGTCCAACCTGCTAAGTGACAGTGCTCATGCCACAATAAAAAATATTCAGTTCCCCTTTTTAGGTGGCAGTACTAGTGCCACAGTAAAAGACCACCCAATCTACCCTATCAGAGGGTAATGCCAGTGTCATGATAAAATGCAGCTGGTACACACCATGAAGTAATTGGCATTAGGAAGGGCATATAGCTGTAGAAATCAAACAAAAATGGAACAAAGCAAGGTCCTTCATTTGTATCATAAAGTGACCAGCTAATCATAACCTCCCATGGTTTATTTACATATGGTGTGAGAAAGGGTATCCAATAACATCACCACCACACAAACAACACCACCACATGAACAACACCACCACACCAACACCACCACACCAACACCACCACACCAACACCACCACACCAACAACACCACCACACCAACAACACCACCACACCAACAACATCACCACATCAACATCACCACCACACCAACATCATCCAACACACAAACATCACCACCACACCAACATTACCACCACTCCAACATCACCACCACACCAATATCATCCAACACACAAACATCACCACCACACCAACAACACCACCACACCAACAACACCACCACACCAACATCATCATCACACCAATATCACCACCACACCAACATCATCCAACACACAAACATCACCACCACACCAATATCACCATCACACCAACAACACCACTACACAAACATCATCACCACACCAACATCACCACCACACAAACATCACCACCACACCAACATCACCACCACACCAACATCATCCAACACACAAACATCACCACCACACCAATATCACCACCACACCAACAACACCACCACACCAACATCATCACCACACCAACACCACCACCACACCAGCAACACCACCACACCAACACCACCACCACAACTCCACACCAACAACACCACCACACCAACATCACCACCACACCAACATCATCAACACAGCTAACACATCACCACACCAACATCACCACACCAACACAACCACACCAACAACACCACCACACCAACAACACCACAACACCACCACACCAACAACACCACCAGACCAACAACACCACCACAGCACCACCACCACAACACCAACAACAACACCACACCGCCACCACACCAACATCACCACACCAACATCATCATCACACCAACAACACCACCACACCAACAACATCACCACACCAACAACATCACCACACCAACAACACCACCAGACCAACACCAACAACACCACCACACCACCACCACACCAACAACACCACCACACCAACAACACCACCATACCAACATCACCACACCAACACCACCACCACACCAACATCACCACACCAACACCACCACCACACCAACAACACCACCACACCAACAACACCACCACACCAACAACACCACAACAACACCACCACCACCATCACCAACATCACCACACCAACATCACCACCACACCAACATCACCACACCAACAACACCACCACACCAACACCACCACACCAACAACACCACCACACCAACATCACCACCACACCAACATCACCACCACACCAACAACACCACCACACCAACATCACCTCACCATCACCACACCAACATCACCACCACACCAACAACTCCACACCAACACCACCACCACACCAACATCACCACCACACCAACAACACCAACACACCAACACCACCACCACACCAACATCATCAACACACCTAAAAAAATCACGACACCAACACCACCACACCAACAACATCACCACACCAACAACACGACCACACCAACAACACCACACCAACAACATCACCACACCAACATCATCAACACACCAAAAACATCACCACACCAACACCACCACACCAACAACATCACCACACCAACAACACCACCATACCAACAACACCACAACAGCAACAACATCACCACACCAACACCACCACACCAACAACACCACCACACAAACAACACCACCACACCAACAACACGACCACACCAACAACACCACCACACCAACAACACCACACCAACAACATCACCACAACAACAACACCACCACACCAACAACACCACCACACCAACAACACCACCACACCAACAACATCACCACCCCAACAACACGACCACACCAACAACACGACCACACCAACAACACCACCACACCAACATCCCCACCACACCAACAACACCACCACACCAACAACACCACCACACAAACATCCCCACCACACCAACAACACCACCACACCAACAACACCACCACACCAACAACACCACCACACCAACAATACCACCACACCAACATCACCACCACACCAACAACACCACCACACCAACAACACCACCACACCAACATCCCCACCACACCAACAACACCACCACACCAACAACATCACCACACCAACAACACCACCAAACCAACAACATCACCACACCAACATACCAACAACACAACCACACCAACATCACCACACCAACAACATCACCACGCCAACATCACCACCACACCAACATCACCACCACCACACCAACATCACCACCACACCAACAACATCACCACACCAACAACATCACCACACCAACAACACGACCACAGCAACAACACGACCACACCAACAACACGACCACACCAACAACACGACCACACCAACAACACCACACCAACAACACCACACCAACAACACCACCACACCAACACCACCACACCAACATCACCACACCAACAACATCACCACACCAACAACACCACCACACCAACAACACCACACCAACAACACCACCACACCAACATCACCACCACACCAACACCACCACCACACCAACATCACCACCACACCAACAACATCACCACACCAACCACACCAACAACACTACCAGACCAACAACACCGCCACACCAACAACACCACCACACCAACAACACTACCAGACCAACAAGACCGCCACACCAACAACATCACCACACCAACAACATCACCACACCAACAACATCACCACACCAACAACATCACCACACCAACATCACCACCACACCAACAACACCACCACACCAACAACACTACCAGACCAACAACACCGCCACACCAACAACATCACCACACCAACAACATCACCACACCAACATCACCACCACACCAACATCACCACCACACCAACAACACTACCAGACCAACAACACCGCCACACCAACAACATCACCACACCAACACCACCACCACACCAACAACACCACCACACCAACAACACCACCACACCAACAACACGACCACACCAACAACACCACCACACCAACAACACCACACCAACAACATCACCACAACAACAACACCACCACACCAACAACACCACCACACCAACAACACCACCACACCAACAACATCACCACCCCAACAACACGACCACACCACCACACCAACAACACCACCACACCAACAACACCACCACACCAACAACACCACCACACCAACAACACCACCACACCAACAACACCACCACACCAACATCACCACCACACCAACAACACCACCACACCAACAACACCACCACACCAACATCCCCACCACACCAACAACACCACCACACCAACAACATCACCACACCAACAACACCACCAAACCAACATCACCACCACACCAACATCACCACCACCACACCAACACCACCACACCAACATCACCACACCAACAACATCACCACACCAACATCACCACACCAACAACACCACCACACCAACAACACCACACCAACAACACGACCACACCAACAACACGACCACACCAACAACACCACACCAACAACACCACACCAACAACACCACCACACCAACACCACCACACCAACATCACCACACCAACAACATCACCACACCAACAACACCACCACACCAACAACACCACACCAACAACACCACCATCACCACCACACCAACAACACCACCACACCAACATCACCACCAGACCAACAACACTACCAGACCAACAACACCGCCACACCAACAACATCACCACACCAACATCACCACCACACCAACAACACTACCAGACCAACAACACCGCCACACCAACAACACCACCACACCAACAACACTACCAGACCAACAACACCGCCACACCAACAACATCACCACACCAACAACATCACCACACCAACATCACCACCACACCAACAACACCACCACACCAAAAACACTACCAGACCAACAACACCGCCACACCAACAACATCACCACACCAACAACACCACCACACCAACAACATCACCACACCAACATCACCACCACACCAACATCACCACCACACCAACAACACTACCAGACCAACAACACCGCCACACCAACAACACCACCACACCAACAACACCACCACACCAACATACCAACAACACCAACATACCAACAACACAACCACACCAACATCACCACACCAACAACATCACCACACCAACATCACCACCACACCAACACCACCACACCAACAACACCACCACACCAACAACACCACCACACCAACATCACCACCACACCAACATCACCACACCAACATCACCACACCAACAACACCACCACACCAACACCACCACACCAACAACACCACCACACCAACATCACCACCACACCAACATCACCTCACCATCACCACACCAACATCACCACCACACCAACATCACCACCACACCAACAACACCACCACACCAACATCACCTCACCATCACCACACCAACAACACCGCCACACCAACAACACCACACCAACATCACCACCACACCAACAACACTACCAGACCAACAACACCGCCACACCAACAACACCACCACACCAACAACATCACCACACCGACATCACCACCACACCAACAACATCACCACCCCAACAACACGACCACACCAACAACACGACCACACCAACATCACCACCACACCAACAACACTACCAGACCAACAACACCGCCACACCAACAACACCACCACACCAACAACACCACCACACCAACAACACCACCACACCACCACCACCACCACACCAACAACATCACCACACCAACAACACCACCACACCAACAGCACTACACCAACAACATCACCACACCAACATCACCACCACACCAACACCACCACCACACCATAAAACACACCACACCAACAACATCACCACACCAACATCACCACCACCACACCAACAACACCGCCACACCAACAACATCACCACACCAACAACACCACCACACCAACATCACCACCACACCAACATCACCACACCAACAACACCACCACACCAACATCACCACCACACCAACATCACCACCACACCAACAACACCGCCAAACCAACAACATCACCACACCAACAACACCACCACACCAACATCACCACCACACCAACATCACCACACCAACAACATCACCACACCAACATCACCACCACACCAACATCACCACCACACCAACAACACTACCAGACCAACAACACCGCCACACCAACAACATCACCACACCAACAACATCACCACACCAACAACACCACCACACCAACATCACCACCACACCAACATCACCACACCAACAACATCACCACACCAACAACATCACCACACCAACACCACCACCACACCAACAACACCACCACACCAACAACACCACCACACCAACATCACCACACCAACAACATCACCACACCAACATCACCACCACACCAACAACACTACCAGACCAACAACACCGCCACATCAACAACATCACCACACCAACAACATCACCACACCAACAACACCACCACACCAACATCACCACCACACCAACATCACCACCACACCAACATCACCACACCAACAACACCACACCACCACACCAACAACACCACCACACCAACAACACCACACCAACATCACCACCACACCAACACCACCACCACACCAACATCACCACACCAACAACACTGCCAGCCAACAACACCGCCACACCAACAACATCACCACACCAACAACACCACCACACCAACAACACCACCACACCAACAACACCACACCAACATCACCACCACACCAACAACACCACCACACCAACAACATCACCACACCAACAACACCACCACACCAACAACACCACACCAACATCACCACCACACCAACAACACCACCACACCAACATCACCACACCAACAACAACACCACCACACCAACAACATCACCACACCAACAACATCACCACACCAACATCACCACCACACCGACAACACTACCAGACCAACAACACCGCCACACCAACAACATCACCACACCAACACCACCACCACACCAACAACATCACCACACCAACACCACCACCACACCAACAACACCACCACCACCACACCAACAACATCACCATGCCAACAACACCACCACGCCAACAACACCACACCACACCATAAAACACACCACACCAACAACATCACCACACCAAAATCATCACCACGCCAACACCACCACCACACCAACATCACCACCACACCAACAACAACATCACCACACCAACAACACCACCACACCAACAACATCACCACACCAACAACATCACCACACCAACAACATCACCACACCAACAAACCACCACGACCAACAAACCACCACACCAACAACACCACCACACCAACACCACCACCACACCAACATCACTACACCAACAACACCACCACACCAACAACACCACCACCACGCCAACAACACCACACCAACAACAACACCACACCAACAACATCACCACACCAACATCACCACACCAACAACATCACCAAACCAACATCACCACCACACCAACATCACCACACCAACATCACCACCACACCAACATCACCACACCAACATCACCACACCAACACCACCACACCAACACCACCACACCAACAACACCACCACACCAACAACACCACCACCACACCAACATCACCACCACACCAACATCACCACACCAACAACACCACCACACCAACAACACCACCACACCAACAACACCACACCAACATCACCACCACACCAACAACACCACCACACCAACAACATCACCACACCACAACACCACCACACCAACAACACCACACCAACATCACCACCACACCAACAACACCACCACACCAACAACACCACCACACCAACATCACCACACCAACAACAACACCACCACACCAACATCACCACACCAACAACATCACCACACCAACATCACCACCACACCAACAACACTACCAGACCAACAACACCGCCACACCAACAACATCACCACACCAACACCACCACCACACCAACAACATCACCACACCAACACCACCACCACACCAACAACACCACCACCACCACACCAACAACATCACCATGCCAACAACACCACCACGCCAACAACACCAACACCACACATAAAACACACCACACCAACAACATCACCACACCAACAACATCACCACACCAAAATCATCACCACGCCAACACCACCACCACACCAACAACAACATCACCACACCAACAACAACATCACCACACCAACAACACCACCACACCAACAACATCACCACACCAACAACATCACCACACCAACAAACCCACCACACCAACAACACCACCACACCACACCACCACCACACCAACATCACTACACCAACAACACCACCACACCAACAACACCACCACCACGCCAACAACACCACACCAACAACAACACCACACCAACAACATCACCACACCAACAACATCACCACACCAACAACATCACCAAACCAACATCACCACCACACCAACATCACCACACCAACATCACCACCACACCAACATCACCACACCAACATCACCACACAACACCACCACACCAACACCACCACACCAACAACACCACCACACCAACAACACCACCACCACACCAACATCACCACACCAACAACACCACCACACCAACATCACCACCACACCAACATCACCACACCAACACCACCACCACACCAACAACAACACCACCACACCAACAACACCAACACCACCACCACACCATAAAACACACCACACCAACAACATCACCACACCAACAACACCACCAGACCAACAACACCACCACACCAACAACATCACCACACCAAAATCATCACCACGCCAACACCACCACCACACCAACATCACCACCACACCAACAACAACATCACACCAACAACAACACCACACCAACAACATCACCACACCAACAACACCACCACACCAACAACATCACAAACCACGCCAACAACACCACACCAACATCACCACCACACCAACACCACCACACCAACACCACACCAACAACAACACCACCACACCAACAACATCACCACACCAACAACATCACCACACCAACAAACCACCACACCAACAAACCACCACACCAACAAACCACCACACCAACAACACCACCACACCAACATCACCACCACCACGCCAACAACACCACACCAACACCACCACGCCAACAACACCACACCAACCTCACTACACCAACATCACCACCACACCAACAACAAACCACCACACCAACAACACCACCACCACGCCAACAACACCACACCAACACCACCACGCCAACAACACCACACCAACCTCACTACACCAACAACACCACCACCACGCCAACAACACCACACCAACACCACCACACCAACAACACCACCACACCACAACATCACCACACCAACATCACCACCACACCAACATCACCACACCAACAACAACACCACCACACCAACAACATCCCCACACCAACAACATCACCACACCAACATCACCACCACACCAACACCACCACACCAACAACACCACCACACCACATCACCACCACGCAAACAACACCAACATCACCACCACACCAACAACACCACCACACCAACAACACCACCACACCACCACACCAACAACACCACCACACCAACATCACCACCACACCAACAACACCACCACACCAACAACACCACCACACCAACATCACCACCACACCAACAACACCACCACACCAACATCATCACCACCACACCAACAACACCCACCACACCAACAACACCACCACACCAACATCACCACCACACCAACAACACCACCACACCAACAACACCACCACACCAACATCACCACCACACCAACAACACCACCACACCAACAACACCACCACACCAACAACACCACCACACCAACATCACCACCACACCAACACCACCACCACACCAACACCACCACACCAACAACACCACCACACCAACAACACCACCACACCAACACCACCACCACACCAACAACACCACCATACCAACATCACCACCACACCAACAACACAACCACACCAACACCACACCAACATCACCACCACACCAACAACACCAACATCACCACCACCACACCAACATCACCACACCAACATCACCACCACACCAACAACACCACCACACCAACAACACCACCACAGCAACAACACCACCACACCAACACCACCACACCAACATCACCACCACAACCAACCAAAACCAACATCATCACCACACCAACAACACCACACACCAACAACACCACCACACCAACATCACACCACACCAACATCATCACCACACCAACAACACCACCACACCAACATCACCACCAACAACATCACCACCATCAACATACCACACGAACACCAACATCACCACCACACCAACATCATCACCACACCAACAACACCACCACACCAACAACATCACCACCAACAACATCACCACACGAACACCAACAACACCACCACACCAACATCACCACCACACCAACAACATCACCACACCAACACCACCACACCAACAACATCACCACCACACCAACAACATCACCACCATCACCAACAACAACAACATCACCACACCAACAACACCACCACACCAACAACATCACCACACCAACAACATCACCACCACACCAACAACACCACACCAACACCAACATCACCACCACACCAACACCACCACCACACCAACAACATCACCACACCAACACCACCACACCAACAACATCACCACCATCACCAACAACAACAACATCACCACACCAACAACACCACCACTCCAACAACAAGATCACCACACCAACAACATCACCACACCAACAAACCACCACACCAACAAACCACCACACCAACACCACCACACCAACATCACCACACCAACAACACCACCACCACGCCAACAACACCACACCAACATCATCACCACACCAACAAACCAACATCATCACCACACCAACAACACCACCACACCAACAACATCACCACACCAACATCACCACCACACCAACATCACGACACCAACATCACCACACCAACACCACCACACCAACACCACCACCACACCAACAACACCACCACACCAACACCACCACACCAACAACACCACCACACCAACAACACCACCACACCAACAACACCACCACACCAACATCACCACCACACCAACATCACCACACCAACACCACCACCACACCAACAACAACACCACCACACCAACAACATCCCCTCACCAACAACATCACCACACCAACATCACCACCACACCAACACCACCACACCAACAACACCACCACACCAACATCACCACCACACCAACATCACCACCACACCAACAACACCACCACACCAACATTACCACCACACCAACAACACCACCACACCAACAACACCACCACACCAACATCACCACCACACCAACATCACCACCACACCAACAACACCACCACACCAACAACACCACCACACCAACATCACCACCACACCAACAACACCACCACACCAACATCATCACCACACCAACATCACCACCACACCAACACCACCACACCAACAACACCACCACACCAACAACACCACCACACCAACAACACCACCACACCAACAACACCACCACACCAACATCACCACCACACCAACATCACCACCACACCAACACCACCACACCAACAAACCAACATCATCACCACACCAACAACACCACCACACCAACAACACCACCACACCAACATTACCACCACACCAACAACACCACCACACCAACAACACCACCACACCAACAACACCACCACACCAACAACACCACCACACCAACATCACCACACCAACATCACCACCACACCAACATCACCACCACACCAACACCACCACACCAACAAACCAACATCATCACCACACCAACAACACCACCACACCAACAACACCACCACACCAACATCACCACCACACCAACAACACCACCACACCAACATTACCACCACACCAACAACACCACCACACCAACAACACCACCACACCAACATCACCACCACACCAACAACACCACCACCACACCAACATCACCACCACACCAACATCACCACCACACCAACAACACCACCACACCAACAACACCACCACACCAACATCACCACCACACCAACAACACCACCACACCAACATCATCACCACACCAACATCACCACCACACCAACACCACCACACCAACAACACCACCACACCAACAACACCACCACACCAACAACACCACCACACCAACATCACCACACCAACATCACCACCACACCAACATCACCACCACACCAACACCACCACACCAACAAACCAACATCATCACCACACCAACAACACCACCACACCAACAACACCACCACACCAACAACACCACCACACCAACAACACCACCACACCAACAACACCACCACACCAACAACATCACCACCAACATCACCACACGAACACCACCATCACCAACATCACCACCACACCAACATCACCACACCAACACCACCACACCAACAACATCACCACCATCACCAACAACAACAACATCACCACACCAACAACACCACCATCACCAACAACAACACCACCATCACCAACAACATCACCATCACCAACAATATCACCATCACCAACATCAGCATCACCACCAACAACATCACCACACCAACAACACCACCACACCAACACCACCACCACACCAATAACAACACCACCACACCAATAACAACATCACCACCATCACCAACAACATCACCACCATCACCACACCAACAACATCACCACCATCACTACACCAACAACAACACCACCATCACCAACAACATCACCATCACCATCAACATCACCAACAACACCACCATCACCAACAACACCAAGATCATCACCACACCATACTACTCCCAGCACAACCATACTACACCAGCCACCGTACCACCACCCATACTTACATGCTGACTGTCGTATTCCATTAATATACTGAGTTGTCGCCAATTGGATTGCGAGACAACTTGGTGGCCACTCAGATAGGAAGTTGATAGGAAGAATAAATTTTCCTAAGATATCAGCAAGTTTAACCTGGAAATAAAATAATAAATATTAAATAATGGATCAGTAATTGGTTTTTGGGGAAACAGGGTCCCTTATCTTCAGAGGGCCACACTTACCCTATAGAGGTCTCCCTCACAACCTATAGTTAGATAGAAGTCCCCCTCACCGCCTATAGATAGAGGTCTCCCTCACAGCCTATAGTTAGAGGTCTCCCGCACAGCCTATAGTTAGAAGTCTCCCTCACAGCCTATAGTTAGAGGTCTCCCTCACAACCTATAGATAGAGGTCTCCCTCACAACCTATAGATAGAGGTCTCCATCACAGTCTATAGATAGAGGTCTCCCTCACAGCCTATAGTTAGAGGTCTCCCTCACAGCCTATAGTTAGAGGTCTCCCTCACAACCTACAGTTAGAGGTCTCCTTCAGAGTCTATAGATGGAGGTCTCCCTCACAAGCAATAGGCTCTAGATATCCCCACACCCACGCAGTCAATAAGATCTAGACACCCAATCAATAGGATCTAGACACCAAGTCAATAGACTCCAGACACCCACCCAGCCAATAGACTTGAGACACCCTCCCACCCAGTTAATAAACTCTGGACACCCACCCTATCAATAGGCCACAGCCACACAGCCAATAGGATCCAGACACCCAGTCACACAATCAATAGGATCCAGACTCCTATTGTTTGATAAGAACAAAGTTCTGAAATTTGGCCAAGGGAGGTAACTAATGGATGCAACTGATTAAAACTACCATAAAAACAAAAATCAAAAATATAACAATGCTAAGAATTCTAAATATTCAGAATCGGTAGAGCGTCGGACAACATGCTTTGCGGCATATAGCTATGGCCCTTTACGTTCTGAGCTCATCTCCTGCCGAGGTTAGCTTTGCCTTCCATGTTTATAAAGTTGATAAAATAATAAAGTACCGGTAACATATTGGAGTCGATTTAATCGACTTACTCCTCCCCCAAAATTGCTGGCCTTGTGCCTATATAAGAAACCCTTATTATTTACCTCTCTGTATCGGTGGAGGGTCGGACGCCATGCTTTCCAGCACAGAGTTATGTCCCTTTATGGTCTGAGCTCAAATCTCGCCGAGGTTAGTTTGCCATCTTTATGGGGGTCGATAAAATAAAGTACCATTAATGCACTAGGATAATTGCTGGCCTTGTGCCAAAAGTAGAAATAATTATTTACCTCTCTGTTGCTCCAGCGTGTCAGTCCATATCGATGGGTAAGAAGAGGTATGAATATTTCACAATTGCTCACTCCATGATTTAATGAATCTTGCCAATCAGCTCCGGTTTTAATCTCATCAACATCCTAGCAGAAGAGAAAGAAATCAAAGGGAAGACAATTATTTCCATAATAACACTATTAGAAATATTTCCTACATACTAGTACAGTGTACTTATTGTACATACTACAGTGTACTTATTGTAAACAAAAGACACACAGGGATACAGTGTACCTATTGTAAACCAGAGACACACAAGGATACCGTGTACCTATTGTAAACCATATACATACAGGGATACAGTGTACCTATTGTAAACCAGAGACACATAAGGATACAGTGTACCTATTGTAAACCAGAGACACATAAGGATACAGTGTACCTATTGTAAACCATATACATACAGGGATACAGTGTACCTATTGTAAACTAGAGACACATAAGGATACAGCGTACCTATTGTAAACCATATACACACAGGAATACAGTGTACCTATTGTAAACCAGAGACACACAAGGATACCGTGTACCTATTGTAAACCATATGCATACAGGGATACAGTGTACCTATTGTAAACCAGAGACACATAAGGATACAGTGTACCTATTGTAAACCATATACATACAGGGATACAGTGTACCTATTGTAAACCAGAGACACATAAGGATACAGCGTACCTATTGTAAACCATATACATACAGGGATACAGTGTACCTATTGTAAACCAGAGACACACAAGGATACCGTGTACCGATTGTAAACCATATACATACAGGGATACAGTGTACTTATTGTAAACCAGAGACACACAAGGATACCGTGTACCGATTGTAAACCATATACATACACTCTTGCCTCAAGTGGGAAAACCCCCGTCCAAACCCATGCAAGCGTGGAACACGGACGCTAAACCTGATGATGATGATGATGATGATACATACAGGGATACAGTGTACCTATTGTAAACCAGAGACAGATACAAGGATACAGTGTACCTATTGTAAACTAGATATACACAGGGATACAGTGTACCTATTGTAAACTAGATATACACAGGGATACAGTGTACCTATTGTAAACTAGATATACACAGGGATACAGTGTACCTATTGTAAACTAGATATACACAGGGATACAGTGTACCTATTGTAAACTAGATATACACAGGGATACAGTGTACCTATTGTAAACTAGATATACACAGGGATACAGTGTACCTATTGTAAACTAGATATACACAGGGATATAGTGTACCTACTGTAAACCAGATACACACAGGGATACAGTGTACCTATTCTAAACCAGATATACACAGGAGTACAGTGTACCTATTGTAAACTAGATATACACAGGGATATAGTGTACCTACTGTAAACCAGATACACACAGGGATACAGTGTACCTATTGTAAACTAGATATACACAGGGATACAGTGTACCTATTGTAAACTAGATATACACAGGGATATAGTGTACCTACTGTAAACCAGATACACACAGGGATACAGTGTACCTATTCTAAACCAGATATACACAGGAGTACAGTGTACCTATTGTAAACTAGATATACAGTAAATAGGGAAGAGAATAGATACAATAAACAGAGGAAAAAAAGTCTTAAACTAGAAAGGCATTTAAAGACAAAAAAACTGGTTGCTTACCAAAAATACACTAATGTTGAGTGAAGTTAGTTCTTGTTTGAGGCTGAGTGCAACCTCAGATGACTCTGCCCTCACATAACTAATCAGTATTTGTTTAGCATTTCCTGTGGAATGCATTGACTTAGCAGATATTTCATCACCGTTATTCTCTAACGACTTGGCACTGAAAACAGACAAATACAGGTGAGATGGAACTAAAAACAGATAATTCCAGGTAAGTAGGAACTGAAAACAGAATTTAAAGGATAAAAAAACATTGTACACAATAATTTCCATTATTATTATTATTATGAAGGCTGGTGGATTGGCAGTATCGGTAGAGAGTCGGACGCTATGCTTTGCAGCAAAGAGTTACGGCCCTTTATGGTCCGAGTTCAAATCCTGCCGAGGTTAACTTTGCCTTTCATCCTTACGGGGTCGATGAAATAAAGTACCAGTAACACACTGGGATAATTCCTGGCCTTGTGCCAAAAGTAGAAAATTATTATTATTATTATTATTATTTTTTTTTTTTTTTTTTTTTTTTTTTTTTTAAAGAAATTGAAGTTAAAACTAAATAAAAATTAAAGCAATTATTGGTAGCTAAAAACGTATTACAGGTAGGTTGAAAGTAAATAAAAACGTATTACAGGTACGTTAAAAACAAAAAACAGAAATATTAAGAAGGAAAAACAGAACTAAGAGAAAGACTTAACTGTTTCCGTTTACGTGTAGGTAAATTGTCCATGATACTGTCTAAAAGTGCACAGTTTGTCGGTGGGTCATCCATAATGCAGATGGAGGAGTTGTTGAGAACATCCATAACTTGTAGAAACTGTTCTTGGATAAAACTCACTGGCCAACCATTAGAGGTGAGGAACAAGAATGGTAGGACATTGTTTACAATTCTCTGTCAAATAAAAGAGGGGGAAACTTTAACCCTTTAGCATTTATATTACTCTATATTTAATATTGTATTTTCATGGTAAAGGCTTTATCTCACATATTGAATCTATGAGATTTTGATATTAGTTATTTTGAGAACAATATCTTAACGTCAGTATGAGTGGCTGGTTACAGCTGGTTTGAACAGAAAGAGATGAGAGAATTCTGACCGGATATGGCCAATTTAGATGCTAAAGGGTTAATCCCGGTAGGGTAGAAAACCTCAGAAAATATCACAAAAATACTCCTGAAATTACTATATAAAACTAACCCACGTTAGTCTAGAAAAATGGACGTTAAATGGTGATGATGATAAAATAGATCAGAAACACTGTAAAGTGATAATGCTGGTGCTACAACAAAATATACCCAGCTGTTGTGGCTCTTCATATATCACCATCTGCCACAACCTTCTCCATGATAAGTAACAAAACTCTCTTGGCCCTTCACATTCTACCATCTGTCACCAGCTTTTCCATGGTAGGTTGCCAGGTTGTTCTGGTTCACAGTTATTGTTGATAGACCTCCTATGTGCATTGCAGTATTCTGTGCATTCTGACTCCAAGTTCCATTTCCTGGTAGGACAGGGGGGAGGGCTTCCCCTATTATTAAAATATCCTAAAAAACTCCTATGATGGGAACCTGAGAGGTGGGATAGACAGTGAAATCTGAGCAACAACAATGAAAGTCAGACATGGTGATGCATCAATTGTAGCAACACCACAGTCACATTAATATGGTGAAGGCATGTGGCCTAGTGGCTAGGGTACTAACTAGACTCAGTCATAAGGTTGTGGGTTCAATTCCTTGACCAAATGGCTTGTGTTCTTGAGCAAGATGCTTCATTTCACATAGTTTTTCGTGATAGGACTGGAATCCTTATTAAAATACCCAAGCAGCCTCCTATGAAATGTATCCTCATTTGAGGCCAGCTAGACATACATGTCTGAGAGCTGAAACAATAACATGATAGGACAATGGACCCCTATGAGATACAACCTTGTAGGAGGCCAGCTAAACATACAGAGGTGTGATCTGTAATAACATGATAGGACTGGATCCCCTATCATTAAAACACCCAAGAAACCTCCTATGAGATACAACCTCATAGGAGGCCAGCTAAACATACATAGGTGTGAGCTGTAAATTTCTTTTTTTTTCACATGTGCAATAATGCAAATGTGGAGTGTTGCACTAGAAGTGTGTGTTACAGGTGTACAGACAGAAAAGCAACAACAATAAAAGACAAACCTGTTCAATTAGCAAATCTCGAAGTTTTAACAGGGGTAATGTATATTCTGCCAGAAGATAACCCAACCCCTCACCTTTCTGGGTCATTATACCAATTCTGGGCATACCTGAAACAACAAAATCAAACCACCTTAAGTTTGACATCAAATTTCATTACTGTATATACTCATGTAAAAGCTGAAATTGAGGTTAAATATATGGGGTCAACTATTATATGGATACTAGTTTCAAGGGGCCAAAATTCCCACCACAATCCAGAATATTATATCAATAAGTATAAAATAAAGTACCAGTAATGTACTGAGTGATTTGCTGGCCTTGTGCCTAAAGTAGAAACAATTATATCAATAAGTAGAGGCCTAAATAGACTTGAGATGAGTTAAAGTAAAACCATGATTTTACAGTAATAATTGTTTCTACAGTTGGCACAAGGCCAGCAATTTAAAGGGAGGGGGGGGGGGGGTCAATTAAATCACCCTCAGTGGATTACTGGTACCTTATTTTATTGACCTCAAAAGGTTGAAAAGCAAAGCTAACCTTGGCAGGATTTGAACTAAGAATGTAAAGGGCTGTAACTCTATGCTGCAAAGTATGTTACCCAACATTGTACCAATACTGCCAACTCAACTAATACCAATGTTTCTACTACCAAAACATAAATAAAATTGCATAGCTCTTATAAATATTTCTACTTGGGTACATCAGGACACAATATCATCATCATCAACATTTTATGCCAGTTATTTCACACATGCATGGGTTGGGCAGGTCCTTCTGAGTACAGCATCTCTCCACTTGTCACATTCTTTCGTCATCTCCTCCGTGAGCTTTAGCAATCTGAGATCAGCTCTCACTACTTCCATCCTGGTCTTCCACAACCACAGCCTCCCTCCACTCGAATTATTTTGCATTTCTTTGCCCAGTGATCATCATCAATGCACATCACATCAATGGTGATCACTGGGTGAAGAAATGCCATGGATAGCATAGTAAAATTAATTTCATCAAAAAATTTATGGTCAGGATAATATCTTAATTCACAAATGTTGACCTGTTGTCTGTGAAAACCCAGGGTCATTTTACAGGAGATATATGAAAAAAAAAAAAAAAAAAAATTTATTTTGTAGGGGAAAAGAATAGGGGATCAACTGCTACCCGAGTATATATGGTGTTACGTTTTCCTGGTTTCTGGAGAACTTACCAAAATATCTTTCAATATAAACACAGGCATCTTCAGATATAATTTCTTCAATAGGAACATCTTTCTCTTGTTCAATTAAAACTGGCCATCTGTAAAGTACAGGGTAGAGGTCATAGGTTAAAGTACAATTGTAGAGGTCAGAGATAAAGCACAGATGTAGAGTACAGTTGTAGTGAGGTGGAGTACAAGTGTACTGATGTACCAAGATAGTGCAGATGCATTGAGAGAGTATATATGTACCAAGAGAGTACATATGTTACCGAAATTTTATATATGTTACCGAGAGTGTACAGGTGTACCGAGAAAGTACAGGTGTTCCAAGGGAGTACAGATGTACCAAGAGAGTACAGATGTACCAAGAGAGTATAGATGTACCAAGAGAGTACAGATGTACCACGAGAGTATAGATGTACCAAGAGAGTACAGATGTACCAAGAGAGTACAGATGTACCAAGAGAGTACAGATGTGCCGGAAGAGTACAGATGTGTCGAGAAAGTATAGATGTACCTGGAGAGTACACATGCCGAGAGAGTACACGTGCCAAGAGTACACGTGCCGAGAGAGTACACATGTGCCGAGAGTACACGTGCCGAGAGAGTACACATGTGTCGAGAGAGTACACATGTGCCGAGAGAGTACATATGTACAGAGAGATTACACATGTGAAGTACAGATGTACCGAGTTGGACAAAGGCCTTAAAACAATTGTTGTTGTTGTTGTAATAAAAATAAACAAATGTTAGACAACAAAGTATATGGAAAAGGAAAATATATCTAAGTAAATTTTCTGTTTCTCTTTCCACAAGATGAAACAAAAACAGGATAAACATTTTCAGTTGTCATAGAGACAACCATATTTATTTGAGGAGTGTTGATCACAATCACATTATTTTCATGTCCTCACAGGATTTCAAGAGGTTTGTTTATGTGCTTGTCTTCATAGCTACCGAAGTAAGGAAACTTTGATAGGCATGTCCTGATAAAAGAAACAAACACTTTGGTGTCTAGCTGAGGAACAAGGGAAAATAAACTTCTGATTTCAACCAGATATCAATACCAACTTTTATTGAATTCTTCTTTAACCCCTTGGCATTTAAACTGGCCATATCCGACCAGAATGCTCTCATCACTTTCTGTTCAAACTGGCTGTAACTTGCTACTCATACTGATGTTAACGTATTGTTCTCAAAATAAATAATATCAAAATCTCATAGATTCGATATTATGTGAGATAAAGCTTTTACCACAAAAATACAATATAGAGTAATGTAAACGCTAAAGGGTTAAACCCTTTCATGATCATATTTCTAATGATTTACACTGCTTTAATTAAGAGAATTTTGAGGGATTTACTAAAATTAATTATCTCATTACTAAGATGGTAACTTAACTAATAGTTCTTATATAACATTATATTGAATTATTTTAATTTAAACAGGAACCCTTTAAAATGGGTGGTTTTACCTGGGCTGGTACCAAAACGGCTTAATTCATGAAAAATTTTGAGGGATTTACAAAAATGATTAATTATTTCATTACTAAGATGGTAACTTAACATGTGGTTCTTATATTATGTTGGATGAATTTAAAAATAATATAACATTATAGGAACTCTTTAAAATGGGTGATTTTGTTTTATAGAAACAAAGCTAGTTTCGGCCAGGTTGGTAACAGGAAGGTTGACCCATACATTTCCATATTTTTTATGAAAAACACTGCTTATGATGTTCAAATAATTTTGAAAATAATCCAGAATTTGGAGAGATTTAGTAATACAACTTATTAAGCTGGTGTTTGGAATATTACAAAAAATTATGATGGAAAGTTTTTAGATAAAAATAAACACTTTAAAAGCAAGTCTTTTATCATAAAAGCAGGAGTGGTTTCATATGGTTTGGTATGAAAAGGATTAAAACTAGTAGAGCTCTAATAACCAAGCTTTCATTTGTGATAGGTCAGTGTTAAATTCACTTCAACAATACATACAACCATAACTTCCCGATTAATAAATACCAGCCTAAGAACAACACAAGGTAGCCTGTTCTGACTTAGTTTGCCCAACCTTTTGACAAAGGGGTTTTACCCCGAAATATTAAGGATTAATTAAACATCTCCATGGTAACATTGCAACAACTTTGTTAATGTTACTTTTAATATTCAGGGTCCTATTTGTATTGTAGCCCTCGCAAAAAAAAGAAAAAAAAAAATACTATTCCTTAATATATAGGAATTATGTCTTTGGTGGCTTGGGTAAATCCTCTTCATCTTTCACTTCAAATCTCAAAAGTGGATTTGAACTGAAGACCTATAATTAGATAATATTCCCCCACTGCCACCACTTCAATTTCACTTAAATTTTGAATGGGGCAATGAGCAAAGGACCTTAAAAAAAAAAAATAAATAAAATAGAAAACTTACCCCCCCCCCCCCCCCCCCTCTTTCAATTAACCCTTTCATGACTGCATTTCTAATGAAATACACCCTTGGTTAATTAATTAATTAAGAATTTTGGGGGATTTATTAAAATTATTAATTATTTCATTAATAAGACAATAACTTAATGTAAGGTTCTTATATAGAATTATGTTGGAAGATTTTAATTTAAATTGGAAACCTTTAAAATGGGTGATTGTATTTCATAGAACTAGAGCCAGTTTTGGCTGGGTTGATAACTATAGGGTTAAAATGGGTGATTGTATTTCATAAAACTAGAGCCAGTTTTGGCTGGGTTGATAACTAAGGGGTTAAAATTGGTGGTTGTATTTCATAGAACTAGAGCCAGTTTTGGCTGGGTTGATAACTATAGGGTTAAAATGGGTGATTGTATTTCATAGAACTAGAGCCAGTTTTGGCTGGGTTGATAACTAAGGGGTTAAAATGGGTGGTTGTATTTCATAGAACTAGAGCCAGTTTTGGCTGGGTTGATAACTAAGGGGTTACAATGGGTGGTTGTATTTCATAGAACCAGAGCTGGTTTTGGCTGGGTTGGTAACTAAGGGGTTAAAATGGGTGGTTGTATTTCATAGAACTAGAGCCAGTTTTGGCTGGGTTGGTAACTAAGGGGTTAAAATGGGTGGTTGTATTTCATAGAACTAGAGCCAGTTTTGGCTGAGTTGATAACTAAGGGGTTAAAATGGGTGGTTGTATTTCATAGAACTAGAGCCAGTTTTGGCTGGGTTGATAACTAAGGGGTTAAAATGGGTGGTTGTATTTCATAGAACTAGAGCCAGTTTGGGCTGGGTTGATAACTAAGGGGTTACAATGGGTGGTTGTATTTCATAGAACCAGAGCTGGTTTTGGCTGGGTTGGTAACTAAGGGGTTAAAATGGGTGGTTGTATTTCATAGAACTAGAGCCAGTTTTGGCTGGGTTGGTAACTAAGGGGTTAAAATGGGTGGTTGTATTTCATAGAACTAGAGCCAGTTTTGGCTGAGTTGATAACTAAGGGGTTAAAATGGGTGGTTGTATTTCATAGAACTAGAGCCAGTTTTGGCTGGGTTGATAACTAAGGGGTTAAAATGGGTGGTTGTATTTCATAGAACTAGAGCCAGTTTTGGCTGGGTTGATAACTAAGGGGTTAAAATGGGTGGTTGTATTTCATAGAACTAGAGCCAGTTTTGGCTGGGTTGATAACTATGGGGTTAAAATGGGTGGTTGTATTCCATAGAACTAGAGCCAGTTTTGGCTGGGTTGGTAACTAAGGGGTTAAAATGGGTGATTGTATTTCATAGAACTAGAGCCAGTTTTGGCTGGGTTGATAACTATAGGGTTAAAATGGGTGATTGTATTTCATAGAACTAGAGCCAGTTTTGGCTGGGTTGATAACTATAGGGTTAAAATGGGTGATTGTATTTCATAGAACTAGAGCCAGTTTTGGCTGGGTTGGTAACTAAGGGGTTAAAATGGGTGGTTGTATTTCATAGAACTAGAGCCAGTTTTGGCTGGGTTGATAACTATAGGGTTAAAATGGGTGATTGTATTTCATAGAACTAGAGCCAGTTTTGGCTGGGTTGGTAACTAAGGGGTTACAATGGGTGGTTGTATTTCATAGAACTAGAGCTGGTTTTGGCTGGGTTGGTAACTAAAGGGTTAAAATGGGTGGTTTTATTTCATAGAACCAGAGCTGGTTTTGGCTGGGTTGGTAACTAAGGGGTTAAAATGGGTGGTTGTATTTCATAGAACCAGAGCTGGTTTTGGCTGGGTTGGTAACTAAAGGGCTAAAATGGGTGGTTTTATTTCATAGAACCAGAGCTGGTTTTGGCTGGGTTGGTAACTAAAGGGTTAAAATGGGTGGTTGTATTTCATAGAACTAGAGCCAGTTTTGGCTGGGTTGGTAACTAAAGGGTTAAAATGGGTGGTTGCATTTCATAGAACTAGAGCCATTTTGGCTGGGTTGGTAACTAAAGGGTTAAACTCTTAAAAGGGAAATGAACAATGGACATCAAGAAAATAAAACATAAAAAAACATCTTACCCTTTCCTGGTCCGGAAGGTAAAATTTGAAGGTAAATACTTCTGTAGTTGACGACTCAACTGTGTCCTTAAATTATTCACTGAGTGTCCTGCCAACATAAATTCTGGTAAAGAAACTACACCTAAACAAAGGTTTGTAGGAGAACCCTGGACTAGTTTCACACCAAGGATACATCTGCTTGATCGATGAGTCCCTACAGAAACAAAATATAGAAGAAATTAATAAAATACACTTTAGAAAATGTCTTTAAATCTTTTTTCTTTTTAATATAATTATTTCTACATTTTCCAGAATTTCAATTTACTCAATGCTCCAATAGTTTACCTCCAAAATGTTCTACATTTATATATAGAGAGTATGGGGTTAACCAAACAGAGATGTGCGGACCACATTATTGTCTGTTGGTTGCGAAGCAGATAAAAAGAAGCGCTCAACGACCTATAAAATGGTACAATTCGGAGCATTATATATTAATAAAAGATCGGAGGCCATATTCAGTTGATTCAGGTTTGTTTAAAACTCCGTTATACATATTTCACTGAGGAATATCAGTTAAGATAGCCTGAGCTCTTCAGACAGCAGAACCTAAAAAAACATTCAAAGTTTCTAAGACACCTTTAAATTTTGGAAAAATCCAATAATTTCCCTGTAACTGATAATCCTCAGTGAAATATGTATAACGGAGTTTTAAATAAACCTGAATCAACTGAATATGACCTCCGATCTTTTATTAATTTATATATATATAATAAATTTATAGGGAGGCACATGGCTTAGTGGTTAGAGCATTGGCCTTGCAATCGAAAGGTTGTGAGTTCAATTCTCAGACCGGGTGATGTGTTGTTTCCTTGAGCAAGACACTTTATTTCACATTGCTCCAGTTTACTCAGCTGTAGAAATGAGATGATAGGGACTGGGGTCCATATCATTCCACTGCAAAATGGTCGTGGATGTGCCACGGCAAAAAAAAAGCACCCAGCACTCACTGTAAATGAGGTTGGTGTTAGGAAGGGCATCCAGCTGTAGAAATCAAGTCAGAATCAGTTCCCGTCCCACCCTTGCAAACAGGGAAAAGCGGACGTAAAATGATGATGATGATGAATATGATATAAATTGTCAATTTAACCTCTAAAGAATTAACAACAGACCAAATCAACATACTCTCCAAAGGTCTAAAATGTACACCAACTCCCCAACAACCAAACTACCCCGAAATGAAGGAAGGTATTGCAGAATTCTGTAGAAAACTAAGACTCGGCGAACAACTATATGACAAATACAATGCGAATGACTCAATAACCAGAAATAGAAGCAACTACACCCCACCAAAAGGCAAGAATAAATTCCTCGATCAATTCTGCGAACACATTACTAATAACCCATACCACCACCTACACAGACATAAAACCAAACCTAAGCAAAAAAGAATGGAATGGTCTTAACAGTCTAAAAAACGACAAAACCCTAACAATGAAAGGGGCAGATAAAGGGAGTGCAGTTGTCCTTATGGAGACAGATTATTACACAACTATAGTACTCTCAACTCTAGAAAACCAAACATATTATGAAAAGTCCCAACACTACACACAACAGAAAATAATGAGAAACCTAAAATCCCTAACAACCCTTTACAAAGATGTAGTTGTATTCCTTGGAATACAACTACATCACCAATTTCAAAAGCAGAACCACCCTCTTCTATGGTATCCCCAAGACACACAAAAGCGAAGTAACAGGCAAGGCCTGCAAGCAAGCCACAGACGTTTCCATCAATATAGCCCCTCCTGATGACCTTAAATTAAGACCCATAATAGCAGGCACCACATGTGAAACCCACCGCCTAAGCAATTTCCTAGATATTCTGCTTAAACCTTTCCTAAAACATATAAAAAGCTTCACAAGGGACTATCTTGACATGTTCAACCACCTCCCAACAACACTCAATAACGAACATACCCTACTAGTAACCTTTGATGTCATCAATTTATATTCCAATATCCCACACAACCTAGGTATAGAGGCAATACAATTCTGGATGGAAAATTTCCCTAATGAACTTCCACAGCGCATCCCTAAAGAATTTGTGTTGGAGGGACTCAAATTCATCTTGGAAAACAATTTCTTTGAATTCAATGCCAAATACTACAGACAGAAATCTGGGACTGCCATGGGCACGAAAGTAGCCCCCTCATACGCCAAACCTTGTCATGGGATATTTGGAAACCATTCTCTACTGCAAAGTTCTAGACAAATACGGCAACCACTTCTACCAACACATAGATAGAACTGGAAGAGATATCTGGACGACTGCTTCATCCTCTGGCATGAAAGTATAGATAGACTGTTCGAGTTTAAAACCCTTCTGAATGGACTCAACACTAACTTACAATTCACAATGGATTACAGCCATGAACAACTCCCTTTCCTCGACATCCTCATCAAGAAAACAAGCAACAAAATAGAAACAGACATATACTACAAACCCACAGACTCCAAACAATATCTTCCATTTAACTCATGCCACCCTCGACATACCAAAATGGCAATTCTTTATAACCTAGCCAGAAGGATCTGCACAATAGTTTCAGATAAATACACATGCTACACACGACTAGAAGAATTAAAAAACACACTTATCAGCAGAAACTACCCACCATCCCTAATCACCAATGGATTCCAATGTGCCCTAAAACTAGACATCCAGGAACTCAGACACCCCAAACCCAGGAATGAACTGCAACAAAAAACTCTACCATACATCTCCACACACAACCCCCTCAACAATGAGGCATTCAACACCATCCTCCAGAACATTCCTTTACTAAAAAGAGACCCAAGAATGAACAATATCCTCCAAACACACAACATCGTAAAGAGCAAAAGACAACCCAAATCCATAAAAAACATCCTCACACAAGCCAAAATCCAACAAACCCTCACAATGAACCCTACAGTAACAAAATGCAGAAGGCCCAACTGTGGCATATGAATAAATCTAATAGAAGGTTCAACATTCCATTTTAAACAAGGACGTTTCACAGTTAAACACAACTTTACATGTGCATCTGAAAACCTTATCTATGTTTTGACCTGCTCAGGTTGACAAGAGCACTACATAGGACAGACAAAAAATAGCCTCCATCAACGTATGACCATCCATAAATCACAAATTAAAATACAGGAATACAGAAAGATTGCATTTAGTGAACATATCGCCAATTGTGCTCACAACCAACATCCAAACTTTAAAATTTTCCCCATTTACAAATTCATAGACAAGGCTACTTTCATCCAACGTACCAATAAGGAAACACATTTCATTAATAAATTTCAACTACTACTCAATACTCTAAAAATCTGACCAATCTAAAACTGCAACAAACCATCAAACATTTCCAAGAGTTACCTCCCTCACACCCTACCTAATCCTTTTTCTTAAATAAATTAAATATCACCCAGCAACAATTGCTTCCTCCTGCATATTAACTCTCTAAAAAGGGAAATCATATCATTTGCCTCCATCATGGTTCAACTAAGCACTCTTGCTATCATCATCATCATCATCATCATCATTTTACGTCCGCTTTTCCCTGCTTGCAAGGGTGGGACGGGTCTTATTCAGCACAGCATCTCTCCACTCGTCACGGTCCCTCGTCATCTCCACCGTGAGCTTCAATGATCTGAGGTCTGTTCTCACCACCTCCGCCCATGTTTTTCGTGGTCTACCTCTACTACGTCTTCCTTCAACTGGCATTTCCTGGCACTTCTTCACCCATCGGTCATCCTCCATGCGCATCACATGTCCATACCACCTCAGTCTCCTCTCCCGTACACTACATTCTATCCCTCTCAGACACAGTTTCTCTCTCAACACATTTATGCTGGGTCGTTCACGCACATTTACACTGCACATCCAACGGAGCATGCTTGCCTCATTTCTCTCCAGCCGTCGCATATCTTCTGCGGTAGCTGCCCATGTCTCACTACCATGCAGCATCGCGCTCCTCACACAGGCATCATACAACCGGCCTTTCGTACGCAGGGAGAAACCCTTCTTCGTCAACAGAGGAAGCAGCTCCCTAAACTTCTTCCAACCCGTCCTTATTCTAGATACTATGGCCTCGGAACACCCTCCTCCCATGCTAATCTGATCTCCTAGGTACCAGAAGCTATCCACCACTTCTATAGCGCCCTCTCGCATTTGAAAAATGTGTCTATCAGTGCGACTTCTACTGTCTAATTTCCCTGTACATCTACTGCATACATATTTCTCCCTACCTGTTAGTTTGCCTGCTATCCCGCTACATCTCTTGTGTACCCAGGACCTACATTGTGTGCATTTTATAGAATTTATGCCAGTTCCTTTTCTGCATATCGAACATGGCCATTTCCCTGACGGAATCAGGGTTTTGTCCTCTTTTCTACTCATCAACACTTTTGTCTTAGCTAGATTTACTCTCAGTCCTCTTGCTTCCAACTGCTGTTTCCATAGCCGGAATTTATTCTCTAGCTCCTCTACTGATTCTGCCATAAGAGCCAGATCGTCAGCATAGAGAAGTTCCCATGGACAGCCAGTCTTAAACTCCTCTGTTATGGCTTGGAGGACTATAATGAACAAGAGCGGGCTGAGGACCGAACCCTGATGTACTCCTACTTGTATCTGGAATTCCTCACTAAACTCCATTCCTACCCTGACTTTACTGAGAGTACCTCTGTACAAAGTTTGCACTGTCCTTACAAGCCATTCCTCAACACCCAGCTTCCTTAGGGACCACCAGATGACAGATCGGGGTACCCTATCAAAGGCCTTCTCTAGGTCAACAAAGGCCAAGTATAGTGGCTTATTCTTCTCTAAGAACCTCTCTTGCATTTGTCTCACCAAGAAGAGGGCATCTGTTGTACTCTTCCCAGGCACAAAACCAAACTGCATCTCATCTAGTTTGACCCTTTCTCTAATTAGTTGTGCTAAAATCCTTTCTGCCACTTTTATAACCTGATCTATCAGTTTTATACCCCTATAATTGCTCCTCTCCAAAGCATCCCCTTTACCTTTGTAGCAATTTATGAGAATACTGCTGCACCAGTCTTTGGGTATGACACCACCATATATAGCCTGATTGATTATGCGTGCAACCAGTTTAGTGCCTACGTCCCCTGATGCCTTCAGCATCTCAGCAACTATTCCCGATGGTCCGGCCGCCTTACCATTTTTCATTTCCCTAATCGCCTCTTGGACCCTATATTCGTCAATCTCAATAGCTGGTCCCTCTGTCGGATCTACCAAGGGTAATTTCTCTCTCTCCCATTCGTTCTCCACATTCATCAGTCTCTCATAATGGCATTTCCAGGCCTCCTTTTTCTGGTCATTCGTGACACTAAGTACACCGGCATCATCCCGGACACATTTATCACCAACAACATCCTGATTTGCATTGACACACTGCCTTGCAATGTGGAACACCGCACGCCTCTGATCTTCCCGTCGCAGAACATTGGCAAACCTCCTACTCTCTGCCTCCCTGCGTGCTAAGTACACCTGACGTCTAGCTTCTCTCTTAGTGGCTGTATATTCTTCCCTACTCCCACCCTTATTCCAAGCCTTCCATGCTAGTCTTTTGTCTCTAATAGCCTTATCTACACTGCTGTTCCACCACCAGGTCACTCTCTGTCTGGTTGGGGCTCTGCTCCAGCCACAAGTTTCATCAGTAGCCTTCAGCAAGTTGTCACGTAAGAACTTCCAGTTATTATCTATGTCATACGTCTCTAAATCGTCTTCTTTTTCGTCATATACATCTTGAAGGGCTTTCCTAAATTTGAATTTTAGTGAAAGGTCTTTTAGCTTCCAGACCTTTCTTCTCCACACCTTCCTATATGGCTCATTCCATCTCTTGCTTACTGAGATATCACTAACAACTAACCTATGCTGTGGGGTACATTCTTCCCCAGGGTATGCCTTGGTATTAGACACTATCTGCCTGTCCCGCTGCCTAACTAGCAGGAAGTCAATCTGGCTTATGTGCTCACCAGATTTGTAGGTTATTAGGTGATTGGCAGGTTTCTGGAAGTTTGTGTTGCAAATAGTCAATGTACTTGCATCACAAAATTCAAGAAGTCTCACTCCTTCTTCATTTCTTGAACCGTAACCATGCCCACCATGTACCCCAGTGTAACCATCCTGGAGCTGTCCAACATGACCATTGAAGTCTCCTGCTAGCATAACGATGTCTCCGTCCTCTGTCATTGTGGTTGTTTGCAAAAGTTGCTCATAAAAGCAGTCTTTCTCATCTTTGCCTAGGCCTGCTTGGGGAGCATAGACCGAGATGATTGTCAGTAGTCTCCTACCTACAACTAATCTAAGCTTAATTATTCGATTACTAACTCGAACTACCTCTATTGTCTTATTGATCCATTTCTCAGCCAGGAAAATGCCTACTCCCCCTAACCCATCATCCTTACCTACCCAGAATAGCTTATAGCTAAGACGCTTGCCTACGACTAGTCTCGCAGAGGCACCTCTCCATCTCACCTCTTGCACGCAGCACACATCCACCTGCCTTCTCTCCAGCATCTCCGCTATTTCAGCAGATCTACCTCTGAGAGTGCCAACATTAAGTGTTGCAACTCTGAGATGCAACGTCTTCATATTTTTTTCTATGCTGTTTTGTTGCTGTGCTGATAAGCTTTTTGGCATTGATACACTGGTTGGATGCCCTTCCTAACACCAGCGCCACTTTACAGCATGGACTGGGTGCTTTTATTTGTGCCACCAGCACTAGAGAGGATGTCTTACTAGACTCAAGGGCCCTCTCTACCCCTCCATTTTACAGCATGGTCATTTAAAAAAAAAAAAAAAAAAAAAAAACTTATTGACACGACTCACACACTAATACTCATGCATACAAACCACAACCACACATACCAACACTCATTCATGCATACAATCACACACACAACTCACAAACACATATATATATATACATATATTACCGACAGTACTGATACAAAATCAAAATCAAAGTCAAAATCGTCAAAATCACTATCATGTCAACTGTTGACCTTTCCCAGTCCAGTTCGGCTTGTATATAATAACAATAACAATAATAATTGTTTGTTTACGCTGGTAATAGCGGTGGTGGATGGTGTCAGTGTGGTGGTGGTGGATGGTATCAGCGTGGTGGTGGTGGATGGTCAGTGATGGTGGTGACAGTTGTTGGTGCTGTAGTTGTTACTGTTGTTGTTGTCCTTCATTTCACTGCTGCTGTTGCTGCAGACAATGGTGTTGATGCTGTTATTGCTGTCGCATATATACAAATACATACACACACATTCAACACAGACGATGGTGTTGTTGCTGTTGTTGTTGTTGTTGGTGTTGCTGCTGTTGTTGTTGTAGTTGTTGTTGCTGTGTTGAAATCTGGTCGCATCCACAGAGATATACACATATACACACACATACACATATGTATATACACATACATACATCAAAAGATAGTCAGCAGTATGTCAACAGGGGACAGGACAGCGACCTTAGAGTAATGTGGTGATGGTGGGGAGCGAGTGTAGGCGTTATTGTTATTGTGGTGACGGGGGGGTCAGTGAGATGTTACAAGTTCATAGATCACTTCTCTCTTTTCCTCTCTCTTCAAAATTTTGAATTTATGGCCTTTTGCAATGGCGGCCAAGTATATATAATATATATGAAGCAAAGAAAAGAAAATTTTCACTGATATGAAAGATTTCCTGGTAGAAGTTCAGGTGTATTCAGTGATTGGTATCCAGTTTCGGGGTATCCAATTAGAAAATCCAACGAATCTTTAAGAGGGGTCCACGCAACCATTGATATATATATCTATATATGTAAAATGCAAGCAGAAATGACAACGAAAGATTTCCTGGTAGAAGTTCAGGTGTATTCAGTGTTGGTATCCAGTGTTGGGGTATCCAATTAGAAAATCCAACGAATTTTGAGAGGGGTCCACGCAAGCATATATATAGTTATATATATGTATATATGCAAAATGCAAGCAGAAATAACAACACATATACTAATGAACATACATTAAACACAGAGGGACTGTAAATGATGATAGCAATATCTAGATATAAATATATAAATGTACATATCTCTATTAATACATTTTGAACAGCTTAACTTCAATGACTTTGCTTGTAAATAACATTATTTTTTCTTCCACATTGACTTTTTACGTTCCACATTATGCACGTTTTTTTTCCTTTTTCTTTTTTATTTTCACTTCTTAAACCTTGTTTGTATATAACATTATTCTTTCTGCACCTTCTGTTTAACATGTGCGACACCACACTAATACATTTCACTATCATTTGATAATGCATATAAATGCTGAAACCGGTAATAGACAATAATTAAATATATAAACAGAAAAATAAATGCCATTGTTAAATAATAAATAAATCAACTAATACCTTAACACTTCACACAAAGTAAAACATTTCGTTTTAATCATTTTCTAACCCCCAAAAAAGAGAGAGAGAAACAAAAAAGGAAAAAAATATATTTTTCTTCCTCATAATCGTCTCTTTCTCCCTGTTTTCATATATATATATATATATATATATATATATATAGCTCCTCCACATGTTGAGCGCTTCAAACAGTAGCGGACTTAAGTCACTATGAAAAAACTGGCAACCTTGGTGTCACTGAAGAATATGCCCCTACCTGGCAAACGGGAATACACCAGTGATCTCATCAGGCGTACGGACTCCCTTGTCCGTAGGATGAGATGGAAGGCGTTCCACTTTGAAAGAGGAACGCCTAAAATTACCAACACCCAAAACATGGAGTACCTTTTTAGATCAAGGAGGAACCTTCCCCACAACAGAATAATGGAGGAGTTCGAAAACGAGATGATTAACATTATCTCCAACCTCAAATTCTCCAGAAACCCACCCAGAAGTCAGGAGTACCTCAAACACCTGGGAAACCGGATTACAATACTTAAAGAGACAACTGGAATACTTGTCCATGCCAACAAAACCAACAACCTCTACAACATGGACATTGAACTGTATAATAAGCTAATTTTCAGGGACTGAGGAAATGCTACAAAAAAACACCTGGATTTACCCTGGATGAGATCAACGCCACAGCTTACAGGATTATATCCGGACTCGGCATAGAGGACAGGACGGCTCCATACCAACCAAGGAAGCCACGGATTACCCTTAAAGATCACAAGCCAATCTTTGAGTCCAACCTCCATGTTAGACTAATAGCCCCCTCCAGATCAGACCTAGGGATCGTCAGTAAAAGCATACTAGATAGGGTTTTGCCCAAGCTTCGGAAAAAAAACTAGATTACAGCAATGGTCATGCACGGGAGAGGTAATAGAATGGTTTAAGATACTACCTGGGAAAAGTAGGAACAGCTTTATCCAACTGGATATCGCAGGCTATTACTCCTCAATCTCGCCTAAAGTACTCAATAAGGCCCTGTTTTTAGCGATGTCCAATACGGACCTAACCCGAGAGGAGGTGCGCATCATCCATGCCGCACGAAAGACCTTGATCCATTTCGATGGAGACCTTTGGACCAGGAGTGATTGGCCAAATAACTTTGACATCACGATGGGCTCCAGCGACTCCGCACAGGTAACGGACCTGGTTGGGCTCTTCCTGCTGAAGCAGATAAAAGATGAAATCCCCTGCCTGGGCGGCGGATTGTATCGTGACGATGCTCTCTTCACAGTCTATGACCAGAGTACCACTAAGGTGGATAGAATGAAGAGGCGTATTCGCCATTTCTTTAAGAACCAGGGGCTCAGTATCAAACTAGACCCAAATAGAAAGGTAGTTAACTTCCTAGACACCACCCTAAACCTGAACACCGAGCAATATTACTCCTACCACAAGCCCAACGAGAAACTTATGTATGATAACGCCAAGTCAAACCACCCTAGATCCATAACTAAGGCCGTGGTGAAGAGTGTCTCAGATAGGATCTCCAGCCTGTCCGCAAATGAAGAAATCTTCGAAGCAATGCAGAGTATTACAATGCAGCTCTAAATAAGGCAGCACATGGCCAAAATATATCATATAATCCGAGACGCCAGGATGGGGATGGCCCAACAGTTTCCGGGAGGGGGCGAACCCTAACAATACAGGCAGAATGGAAACAGCTAAGCACCATGAGCCCGACACCACCACATGGGCGAAGGGGACCAGTACGCATAACCATGGGAGGAAACCCAATACAAGTAGCGGTCTCAAGGGTGATACTAACCACCCCAGGCCCGACGCCCCCAACCACAAGACACGTGGAGGGGGTGACGGGGGACCATCCCATTGTAGAGCTCCCAGCACGGGCAACAACCATCCCACAGATTCGGGCCGAGAAGGTAGCAAAACACATAGCACCCAAAGGGGAAGCAACAATGCGGGAACCACCAGCAACCCAACAACTCCCCAACAGCCCACGGCACTCCCTACCCACCCACATAGGAGTAGACGCAGAAAAATCACGTGGTACAACCTACCCTACTCAGCAGCCCTAAAGAACAGCTTGTCCCGCTGATTCTTTAGAGCACTTGATAAATGCTTCCCGAGAGACCATAGATACCACAAGATCTTCAACAGACACACTGTGAAGCTCTCATATTCTACCACGAGAAATGTGGCCCAACACATAGCTAGCATCAACAGGAGTAGACTTAAAAACCACACACAACCAGAAGCTGGCAATATAAACACCCAGCAGAACCATGTGGAAGGAAAGAAGGATGGACCCAGTGCCCACCCTGGAAACCCAAACAGACCCAGGACCCCCCACCGGGCCCAGGGGAAGACCACCATATAACACGTAACGGGAACCCCACACTAGGTACGCGGAGGTCGACCACCTCCTGCAACTGCAGAAACCCCGAATTATGCCCCCTTAGTAATGAATGCCTTAGGAAGAACCTAATATACAAATGTAGAATAAAAACCCCCAACTCTGAACACCTTTACATAGGAGCCACATCAACGAGCTTTAAAGACCGATGGTATAACCATCATCATTCCTTCAATAGGGAGGACAAAAGGAATAGTACGGCTCTTTCCGAACTGATCTGGAAGCTCAAGCTGGACAGGACCCCGTACTCTCTGGCCTGGTCCATAATCAGGAAAGTACCACCTGATAAAGGGGGATCTGGCATCTGCAAACTATGTCTGAGCGAGACCCTCGAGATACTAAGAGATGGAAGCCGCCTGATAAACCTCAGGACTGACTTCTTCGGGACATGTATACACCTCAGGACCGGGACCTTCCTCAAGCTATATGGACAGTAACAACACATTGGGATGTGAACTTCCCTAAAGCTATAGGCACTTCTCCAGAAGATGTAGACACCTCAGGGCCGGGACCTCCCTCAAGCTATATGGACAGTAACAACACATTAGATTGGGAACTCCCCTCAAGCTATAGGGACCCCTCCGGGACGTGCAGACACCTCAGGGCCGGGACCTTCCTCAAGCTATATGGGCAATAACAAAACATTGGGATGGGAACTTCCCTCTAGCTATAAGAACAGCAGCCCCACCATACCTCTGCCTCGATCGACTCCTGTGACAACACATACTTATGCATATGTCCATACATAGATACTGTTATTTAAGATTGTACATGCACAGATACTTACATGTGTATGCGGGTGGGTGTGTGTACGTGTGTATATGTGGGTGTGTGTGTGTGGGGGTTTATAATGTGTGTGTGTGGGGGGGGGGGGGGGGTATAATGTGTGTGTGTGCTTAGGGGATGCACCTGGGCCTGTGCCTGTGCGTGTGTGCTTGGAACGATGTGAGTTGACATGCACGCATATGAGCTCTATGCCAAAATGGGAACTGTAGTCCTCTGCATTTCCGGATTTTAACACCCGGGTTCTGGGGTAGTACACTCCACCCTTGTCTCATTTGCTCTTAAAATGCACCACACCATGATAGTGTAAAGATTGATTCTGACACAGCCTTTAACTTCGGTCAATATCTTCCAAATCTTTCAAACTTTGAGATTGGTTATAACACACACGCATTTTATTTGATTATCTTATTTTATTCTTTTATTATCTTATTCCTTTTACTATTTTATCATTTTTTTGTTTATTTATTTTCTTATTTTATTGTATTTTATTTTACTTTTTTATTTCTTTATTTTTTAGTTTTTTTACCTTTTTATTTCATTTTATTTTTATCTTCATTTTTTTTTTATTTTATTCATTTTATTGCCTTTTATTTCCCCATTTTACTTTATCTTATTTCTTCATCTGCTTGGCACAACCCCCTCCCCACCACCACCACCATGAAAAATGGTGGCAGGATAGATGCCAAAACACACACACAAATTCTTCTAAAAATAGCAGCAGCCGGCCTTAAGCTGACCCCCAACACCAACATAAGGGAGGAGGTCAACTGTACTTAACAATAACAAACCTCAGAAAGAATTTCTATAGACTTTTGACTGAGGAATGTTCTCACAACTGACCAATGGGAGGAGAGAGTGTCCTTTGATGCTGAAATTCGTTTGTTCGAATTCATATGATTCCAGTTCCTCAGAGAAATAACAACCCAACCAGGAACTGGGCATATCGGAGTATTGACGAAGTTAAACACCTCAACAACATGTGTACCTGTCTCTACCACACCAATTCGGACTGCCTGAAGAGGTCACAGCTAAAGATGGCTGTCACTGAAATATATATAGCAGTAATAAACGAAGCCAAATTTTAAATATTTGACTTATTTATTTTATTTTATATATATCATTTCATCATACGTCCGCTTTTCCCTGCTTACAAGGGTGGGACGGGAACTGATTCTGGCTTGATTTCTACAGCTGGATGTCCTTCCTAACACCAACCTCATTTACAGTGAGTGCTGGGTGCTTTTTTTCCATGGCACCTCCACGACCACTTTGCAGTGGAATGATAGGGACACCAGTCCCTATCATCTCATTTCTACAGCTGAGTAAACTGGAGCAATGTGAAATAAAGTTTCTTGCTCAAGGAAACAACACATCACCCGGTCTGAGAATTGAACTCACAACCTTTCGATTGCAAGCCCAATGCTCTAACCGCTAAGCCATGTGCTTCCATATATATATATAACAGAGGAAATGTGGTAAGGAACCAGGTGGACCATAACGCACCAAAGTACTCAATACTTAGGGTAGTAGAGTGGGTAATAGGAACGAGTAGGACCCCGACGGCTGAGCTCAAGCCGTTTTGACGGCTAATTCTGGACCCGAATTCCGGTCCAGAATTAGCCGTCGAAACGGCTTGAGCTCAGCCGTCGGGGTCCTACTCGTTCCTATATATATATATATATATATATATATATATATATAGATATTCAAATCAACAGACAGCGAAAGACGCGTTCCGAGTTGTCCGACAGACAACCTTTTCCCCCCACCCCGGAAAAAACCCCAGTTGATGGATGTGAATCCAAAATATATAGGGACTATTAAATCTCTCCCAAGGTAACTCTCTCTCTTGTGTTGTTATTATTATCTTTATTCTTTTACTCTTCCCTTCATTCTACACATCTCACACATCTTATACACACCACGCATCTCAACGTACACCCACTTACATATCTCTCTCTCCACCACCGGACCTTGTTACCCGGAGATTTACCCATCTGCATTGTCGAGGCTTCCAAACGACTTATAAATATTTACATATATATATATATATATATATATCGTTTCATGGATGATAAATAAAACACCAGTCCATTACTGGGGTCAATTCTTCCTCCGAGGTCAATTTTTACCTTTCACCCTTTCGAGGTCAATAAATAAAGTACCAGTCCTGTACTGGAGTTCTGTTATCCTCTGAAGTTAAATTTGCCTTTCATTCTTTTGAGGTCGATAAATAAAGTACAAATCATGTACTGAAGTCAATTTTGTTCTCAGTTATCTCTTTCTCTGGAAGAAATCAGCTGTGTTGAAACCAGGCAAGTGAATGGCTCCATGAGAATTAAATGCTCAAAGATACAGAACATATCACTACAGTGGTCCCCACAACTCTGTCAAAGTTAAGGGCCCAAGGATAGATAGATATGAGATCCATCAGAATGTAAAAATGCTGTATGTGTCAGATGTATGCGTATATTTTTTAAGTGTGATGTATCATCATCATCATTTTATGTCCGCTTTTCCCTACTTGCAAGGGTGGGATGTGTCCTATTCAGCACATCATCTCTCTACTTGTCACGGTTCTTTATCATCTCCTCCGTGAGTTTCAGCGATCTGGGGTCTGCTCTCACCACCTCCGCCCATGTTTTTTGTGGTCTTCCTCTACTACGTCTTCCTTCTACTGGGATTTCTTGGCACTTCTTTACCCAGCGGTCATCCTCCATGCGTATCACATGTCCATACCATCTCAGTCTTCTCTCCTACACACCACAACTTATCCCTCTTATACCCAGTTTCTTTCTCAACACATCCATGCTCGGTCGTTCACGCACATTGACATTGCACATCCAACAAAGCATGCTTGCCTCATTTCTCTCCAGCCATCGCATATCCTCTGCAGTTGCTGCCCATGTCTCACTACCATGCAACATCGCGCACCTCACACAGGCATCATATAACCGTCCTTTCGTACGCAGGGAGAAACCCTTCTTCGTCAGCAAGGAAGCAACTCCCTAAACTTCTTCCAACCCATCCTTATTCTAGATACTATGGCCTCGAAACACCCCCTTCCCATGCTAATCTGATCACCTAGGTACCAGAAGCTATCAACCACTTTTATAGCACCCACCTGCATTTTAAAAATGTGTCCATCAATGCGACGACTTCTGTCAAATTTCCCTGTACATCTACAGCATACGTATTTCTCCCTACCTGTTAGTTTGCCTGCTATCCCACTACATCTCTTGTGTACCCAAGATCTGCATTGTGTACATTTTATAGAATTTATGCCAGTTCCTTTTCTGCATATCGAACATGGCCATTTCCCTGACGGAATCAGAGTTTTGTCCTCTTTTCTTACTCAACACTTTTGTCTTAGCTAGGTTCACTCTCAGTCCTCTTGATTCCAACTGCTGTTTCCATAGCCAGAATTTTTTCTCTAGCTCCTCTACTGATTCTGCTATAAGAACCAGACCGTTAGTATAGAGAAGTTCCCATGGATAGCCAGTCTTAAACGCCTCTGTTATGGCTTGGAGGACTATAATGTATCTGGAATTCCTCACTAAACTCCATTCCTACCCTCACTTTACTGTACAAAGCTTGCACAGTCCTCACAAGCCATTCCTCAATACCTAGTTTCCTTAGGGACCACCAGATGACAGATTGGGGTACCCTATCAAAGGCCTTCTCTAGGTCAACAAAAGCTAAGTATAGTGGCTTATTCTTCTCTAAGAACCTCTCTTGTAATTGTCTCACTAAGAAAAGGGCATCTGTTGTACTTTTCCCAGGCACAAAACCAAACTGCATCTCATCTAGTTTGACCCTTTCTCTAATTAGTTGCGCTAATATCCTTTCTGCCACTTTCATAACCTGATCCATCTGTTTTATGACCCTATAATTGCTCCTCTCCAGAGCATCCCCTTTACCTTTATAGCAATTTATGAGAATACTGCTGCACCAGTCTTTGGGTATGACACCGCCATATATAGCCAGATTGATGATGCGTGCAACTAGTTTAGTGCCTACGTCCCCTGATGCCTTCAGCATCTCAGCAACCATCCCCAATGGTCCAGCGGACTTACCATTTTTCATTTCCTTAATCGCCTTTTGGACCCTATATTCGTCAATCTCAATAGCTGGTCCCTCTGTCGGATCTAAGGGTAATTTCTCTCCCTCTCATTCGTTCTCCACATTCATCAGTCTGTCACAATGACATTTCCAGACCTCCTTCTTCTGATCATTCATGACACTAAGTACACCGGCATCATTCCAGACACATTTATCTCCAACAACATCCTGATTTGCACTGACACACTGCCTTCCAATGCGGAACACCACACGTCTCTGATCTTCCCGACGCAAACCTCCTACTCTCAGCCTCCCTGCGTGCTAAGTACACCTAACGTCTAGCTTCTCTGTTAGCGGCTGTATATCCTTCTCTACTCCCACCATTTTTCCACCACCAGGTCACTCTCTGTCTGATTGGAGCTCTGCTCCAGCTACAAGTTTCATCAGTAGCCTGCAGTTAAGTTGTCACGTAAGAAATTCCGGTTATCATCTATGTCATATGACTCTACATTGTCTTCTTTTTCGTCATACACATCTTGAAGGGTTTTCCTAAATTTGTATTTTAGTGAAAGCTCTTTTAACTTCCAGACCTTTCTTCTCCACACCTTACTGTATGTCTCATTCCGTCTCTTGCTTACTGAGATATCACTAACGACTAACCTATGCTGTGGGTACATTCTTCTCCGGGGTATACCTTGGTATTTGACACCATCTGCCTGTCTTGATGCCTAACTAGCAAGAAGTCAATCTGGCTTATGTGCTCGCCTGATTTGTAGGTTATTAGGTGGTTGACAGGTGTCTGGAAGTTAGTGTTGCAAATGGTTAATGCATCACAAAATTCAAGAAGTCTCCTTTTTCATTTCTTGAGCCGTAACCATGCCCACCATGTACTCCAGTGTAACCATCCTGGAGCTGTCCAACATGACCATTGAAGTCCCCTGCTAGCATGACGATGTCTTCATCCTCTGTCATTGCGGCTGTTTGTAAAAGCTGCTCGTAAAAGCAGTCTTTCTCTTCTTTACCTAGGCCTGCCTGGGGAGCATAGGCAGAGATGATTGTCAGTAGTCTCTTGCCTACAACTAATCAAAGCTTAATCATTCTATTACTAACTCAAACTACCTCTATTGTCTTATCGATCCATCTCTCAGCCAGGAAAATGCTTACTCCCCCTAACCCCTCATCATTACCCACCCAGAAAAGCTTATAACTATGATGTTTGCCTGCGATTAGTCTCGCAGAGGCACCTCTCCATCTCACCTCTTTCACGCAGCACACATCCACATGCCTTTTCTCTAGCATCTCCACTACTTCACCAGATCTACTTGTGAGAGTGCCAACATTAGGTGTTGCAACTCTGAGATGCGACGTCTTCATATTCTTGTTCCTTTTCCTGTAGTGTGATTGCTTGATGACAGTCGGGAGGTTCTCGCACATGGGCTCACCAGCCACCCCACTACCGTGTGCAGCTCTAACATGATTAGTGTTATTGCTGTTAACGCAGTTGTTGCAATTCTCATTTGTTGTGTTCATAGTTTTTGGCAGTCGTATATCTACTGGTTGGATGCCCTTCCTTACACCAGCACCACTTTACTGCATGGACTGAGTGCTTTTATTCATGCCACCAGCACTAGAGAGGATGTCTTACTGGACACATGGGCCCTCTCTACCCCTCCATTTTATAGCATGGTCATAACAATAATAAAAATAACACTATTAATAATTATTAATTAATGCAATCGTGCAATGCCTGTGCCTGAAGAATATTTTTAAAGTGAGGAAAGACTGTGCACTGAGCCAATCCCACTCTCTGAGCGACAGTAGCTATAACCCGAAAAGAAGAAAAGATCAACATCATCGGTAACTACTGAGCCGCAGGTTTTATATCGGAGTTAGCCCAGTTTCCTGAGATGCCTTCTCCTAGAAGAATGCGCTGACAAGGGCTAGGGGTCTTTCACTCCCAGTGGTTTAAATGCGCAATCGGGTATCCAGCCCGGATTATCCCCCCCCACACACACACACACATTAAAAAAAAAAAAACCTCACTTATTGACACTCATACATACATACGACACACACACACACACACTCACACACCAACACTCATGCATACAAACACACTCACGCCATTCACTTATACACACATATATATATTATCCGGCATTACTGATACAAGATCATGTCAACTGTTGACATTTATTGTCATGTATAAATGTATAATTTTAGTGTTTGTCATGTATGTGTATATATGTATAATTTTAGTGTTTGTCATGTATGTGTATATATGTATAATTTTAGTGTATTTGTCATGTATGTGTATATATGTATAATTTTAGTGTATTTGTCCTGTATGTGTATATATGTATAATTTTAGTGTTTGTCATGTATGTGTATATATGTATAATTTTAGTGTATTTGTCATGTATGTGTATATATGTATAATTTTAGTGTATTTGTCCTGTATGTGTATATATGTATAATTTTAGTGTTTGTCATGTATGTGTATATATGTATAATTTTAGTGTATTTGTCATGTATGTGTATATATGTATAATTTTAGTGTATTTGTCATGTATGTGTATATATGTATAATTTTAGTGTATTTGTCATGTATGTGTATATATGTATAATTTTAGTGTATTTGTCATGTATGTGTATATATGTATAATTTTAGTGTATTTGTCATGTATGTGTATATATGTATAATTTTAGTGTATTTGTCATGTATGTGTATATATGTATAATTTTAGTGTATTTGTCATGTATGTGTATATATGTATAATTTTAGTGTATTTGTCATGTATGTGTATATATGTATAATTTTAGTGTATTTGTCATGTATGTGTATATATGTATAATTTTAGTGTATTTGTCATGTATGTGTATATATGTATAATTTTAGTGTATTTGTCATGTATGTGTATATATGTATAATTTTAGTGTATTTGTCATGTATGTGTATATATGTATAATTTTAGTGTTTTGTCATGTATGTGTATATATGTATAATTTTAGTGTATTTGTCATGTATGTGTATATATGTATAATTTTAGTGTATTTGTCATGTATGTGTATATATGTATAATTTAGTGTTTGTCATGTAGGTGTATATATGTATAATTTTAGTGTATTTGTCATGTATGTGTATATATGTATAATTTAGTGTTTGTCATGTATGTGTATATATGTATAATTTTAGTGTATTTGTCATGTATGTGTATATATGTATAATTTTAGTGTATTTGTCATGTATGTGTATATATGTATAATTTTAGTGTATTTGTCATGTATGTGTATATATGTATAATTTTAGTGTATTTGTCATGTATGTGTATATATATATAATTTAGTGTTTGTCATGTATGTGTATATATGTATAATTTTAGTGTATTTGTCATGTATGTGTATATATGTATAATTTTAGTGTATTTGTCATGTATGTGTATATATGTATAATTTTAGTGTATTTGTCATGTATGTGTATATATGTATAATTTTAGTGTATTTGTCATGTATGTGTATATATGTATAATTTTAGTGTATTTGTCATGTATGTGTATATATGTATAATTTTAGTGTATTTGTCATGTATGTGTATATATGTATAATTTTAGTGTTTGTCATGTATGTGTATATATGTATAATTTTAGTGTATTTGTCATGTATGTGTATATATGTATAATTTTAGTGTATTTGTCATGTATGTGTATATATGTATAATTTAGTGTTTGTCATGTAGGTGTATATATGTATAATTTTAGTGTATTTGTCATGTATGTGTATATATGTATAATTTAGTGTTTGTCATGTATGTGTATATATGTATAATTTTAGTGTATTTGTCATGTATGTGTATATATGTATAATTTTAGTGTATTTGTCATGTATGTGTATATATGTATAATTTTAGTGTATTTGTCATGTATGTGTATATATGTATAATTTTAGTGTATTTGTCATGTATGTGTATATATGTATAATTTTAGTGTGTCATGTATGTGTATATATGTATAATTTTAGTGTTTGTCATGTATGTGTATATATGTATAATTTAGTGTTTGTCATGTATGTGTATATATATATAATTTTAGTGTATTTGTCATGTATGTGTATATATGTATAATTTTAGTGTATTTGTCATGTATGTGTATATATGTATAATTTTAGTGTATTTGTCATGTATGTGTATATATGTATAATTTTAGTGTATTTGTCATGTATGTGTATATATGTATAATTTTAGTGTATTTGTCATGTATGTGTATATATGTATAATTTTAGTGTATTTGTCATGTATGTGTATATATGTATAATTTTAGTGTATTTGTCATGTATGTGTATATATGTATAATTTTAGTGTTTGTCATGTATGTGTATATATGTATAATTTTAGTGTTTGTCATGTATGTGTATATATGTATAATTTAGTGTTTGTCATGTATGTGTATATATATATAATTTTAGTGTATTTGTCATGTATGTGTATATATGTATAATTTTAGTGTATTTGTCATGTATGTGTATATATGTATAATTTTAGTGTATTTGTCATGTATGTGTATATATGTATAATTTTAGTGTATTTGTCATGTATGTGTATATATGTATAATTTTAGTGTATTTGTCATGTATGTGTATATATGTATAATTTTAGTGTTTGTCATGTATGTGTATATATGTATAATTTTAGTGTTTGTCATGTATGTGTATATATGTATAATTTAGTGTTTGTCATGTATGTGTATATATATATAATTTTAGTGTATTTGTCATGTATGTGTATATATGTATAATTTTAGTGTATTTGTCATGTATGTGTATATATGTATAATTTTAGTGTATTTGTCATGTATGTGTATATATGTATAATTTTAGTGTATTTGTCATGTATGTGTATATATGTATAATTTTAGTGTATTTGTCATGTATGTATATATATGTATAATTTTAGTGTATTTGTCATGTATGTGTATATATGTATAATTTTAGTGTATTTGTCATGTATGTGTATATATGTATAATTTTAGTGTTTGTCATGTATGTGTATATATGTATAATTTTAGTGTTTGTCATGTATGTGTATATATGTATAATTTAGTGTTTGTCATGTATGTGTATATATATATAATTTTAGTGTATTTGTCATGTATGTGTATATATGTATAATTTTAGTGTATTTGTCATGTATGTGTATATATGTATAATTTTAGTGTATTTGTCATGTATGTGTATATATGTATAATTTTAGTGTATTTGTCATGTATGTGTATATATGTATAATTTTAGTGTATTTGTCATGTATGTGTATATATGTATAATTTTAGTGTTTGTCATGTATGTGTATATATGTATAATTTTAGTGTATTTGTCATGTATGTGTATATATGTATAATTTAGTGTTTGTCATGTATGTGTATATATGTATAATTTAGTGTATTTGTCATGTATGTGTATATATGTATAATTTTAGTGTTTGTCATGTATGTGTATATATGTATAATTTTAGTGTATTTGTCATGTATGTGTATATATGTATAATTTTAGTGTATTTGTCATGTATGTGTATATATGTATAATTTTAGTGTATTTGTCATGTATGTGTATATATGTATAATTTTAGTGTTTGTCATGTATGTGTATATATGTATAATTTTAGCGTATTTGTCATGTATGTGTATATATGTATAATTTAGTGTTTGTCATGTATGTGTATATATGTATAATTTGTCTGTCATGTATGTGTATATATGTATAATTTGTCTGTCATGTATGTGTATATATGTATAATTTGTCTGTCATGTATGTGTATATATGTATAATTTGTCTGTCATGTATGTGTATATATGTATAATTTTAGTGTATTTGTCATGTATGTGTATATATGTATAATTTTAGTGTATTTGTCATGTATGTGTATATATGTATAATTTTAGTGTTTGTCATGTATGTGTATATATGTATAATTTTAGTGTATTTGTCATGTATGTGTATATATGTATAATTTTAGTGTATTTGTCATGTATGTGTATATATGTATATAATTTTTTGTCATGTATGTGTATATATGTATAATTTAGTGTTTGTCATGTATGTGTATATATGTATAATTTTAGTGTATTTGTCATGTATGTGTATATATGTATAATTTAGTGTTTGTCATGTATGTGTATATATGTATAATTTTAGTGTATTTGTCATGTATGTGTATATATGTATAATTTTAGTGTATTTGTCATGTATGTGTATATATGTATAATTTTAGTGTATTTGTCATGTATGTGTATATATGTATAATTTTAGTGTATTTGTCATGTATGTGTATATATGTATAATTTTAGTGTATTTGTCATGTATGTGTATATATGTATAATTTAGTGTTTGTCATGTATGTGTATATATGTATAATTTTAGTGTTTGTCATGTATGTGTATATATGTATAATTTTAGTGTATTTGTCATGTATGTGTATATATGTATAATTTAGTGTTTGTCATGTATGTGTATATATGTATAATTTAGTGTTTGTCATGTATGTGTATATATGTATAATTTTAGTGTATTTGTCATGTATGTGTATATATGTATATAATTTTTTGTCATGTATGTGTATATATGTATAATTTTTGTGCGTTTGTAATGTATTATCATCATCACCATCATTATCATTGTGTAATGTCCAATTTTCCATGCTTGCATGGGTCAGACGGGTCATCCACGTTGAGAGAGAAGTCTGGCCAGGATTGGTGACGCTGTACCTTGCTCTGACGCGATTGTAAATTTGATCAGGGCTTTTGCAGCTGTATGCCCTCCCTAACACCAACCACATTTGTAGATATATGTATATATATATATATATATTTGTGTGTGATGTATATGTAAAACTTTTGTGTGTTTGTCATGTATGTGTATATTCACTGTTTTTTACGTCTGTTCTTCCACACTAGCATGGGTTAGACGGGTTGTCCTGTTGTGGGCAGTGTCCGGTCGGCTGACCTTGTCTTGCTCATACAGGAACTGATTCTGGCTTGATTTCTACAGCTGGATGCCCTTCCTAACACCAACCTCATTTACAGTGTGTGCTGGGTGCTTTTTTGCCGTGGCACCTCCACGACTACTTTGCAGTGGAATGATATGGACCCCAGTCCCTATCATCTCATTCCTACAGCTGAGTAAACTGGAGCAATGTGAAATAAAGTGTCTTGCTCAAGGAAACAACACATTACTGTGTGTGTGATATATGTGTGTATATTTACTGTGTGTGATGTGTGTGTATATTTACTGTGTGTGATATATGTGTATATTTACTGTGTGTGATTGTGTGTGTATATTTACTGTGTGTGATATATGTGTATATTTACTGTGTGTGATGTATGTGTATAATTACTGGGTGTATATGTGTGATGTGTGTGTATATTTACTGTGTGTGATGTGTGTGTAATGTGTATATTTCCTGTGTGTGATGTATGTGTAATGTGTATATTTACTGTGTGTGATGTGTGTGTAATGTGTATATTTACTGTGTGTGATGTGTGTGTAATGTGTATATTTACTGTGTGTGATGTGTGTGTATAGTTACTGTGTGTGATGTGTGTGTATAGTTACTGTGTGATGTGTGTGTATAGTTACTGTGTGTGATGTGTGTGTATGTGTGTATATTTACTGTGTGTGATATATGTGTATAGTTACTGTATGTGATGTGTGTGTATATTTACTGGGAGTGATGTGTGTGTAATGTATGTGTCAGTGTGTGTGTATGTCAGTGTGTGTGTCAGTGTGTGTGTCAGTATGTGTGTGTCAGTGTGTGTGTGTCAGTGTGTGTGTGTCAGTGTGTGTGTCAGTGCGTGTGTGTCAGTGTGTGTATGTCAGTGTGTGTATGTCAGTGTGTGTATGTCAGTGTGTGTATGTCAGTGTGTGTGTCAGTGTGTGTATGTCAGTGTGTTTATGAGTGTGTGTACCTGTGTGTGTATGTGCCTTTGTCTAAGTGTGTGTCTCAGTGTATGTGTCCATGTGTGTCTTTCCTGTCCCCTAACACAGTTCAACAGATCAATAAAATAAGTACTTGACTGAATTAAGTATTGGGGTCAATTAGATCAAAGAACCCCTTGAAGGTGGTGCCCCAGCATGGCGCCAGTTCAAAGACTGAGACCAGTAAAACAATACACACACATATACATGCATATAAATACACACATATCCATAAATACATACATAAATACATATATACATAAACACATACAAATATATACATATATATATATAAATATAAATTACAGAATAATCAAAACTATGTTCAAAACATTTTATTGATGACGATCGTTTCTTCCAAACTTTCGTTTGGAATCATCAGAGCACTAACAAAGTTTAGACATATAATTAACCTCCTATTCCACAGAACAATCGTAAAGATACGTAGATGTTAGTGTTGCCATTAACAGTGTCATATTTAAAGAGTGAAGATGATGTGGTAAGTATCAGTGGATGCGACAAAGATTGTCGCATCCACTGATACTGACCATATCATCTGCACTCAAGTTTCTTCAGTAGCCTGCAGTAAGTTGTCACGTAAGAAATTCCAGTTATCTATGTCATACAACTCTAAATCGTCTTCTTTTTCGTCATAGACGTCTTGAAGGGCTTTGCTAAATTTATATTTTAATGAAAGGTCTTTTAGCTTCCAGACCTTTCTTTTCCACACTTTACTGAATGTCTCATTCTTTCTCATGCTTACTGAGATGTCACTAACGACTAACCTATGCTGTGGGGTACATTCTTCCCCAGGGTATGCCTTAGTTTTTAACACCATCTGTCTGTCTGTCTGGCTGTCTAACTAGCTTATTAGGTTGGTAGGCTCACTCCATTTCTTGAGCCGTAACCGTGCCCACCATGTACCCCAGTGTATCAATCCTGGAGCTGTCCAACATGTCCATTGAAGTCCACTCCTAGCATAATGATGTCTCTGTCCTCTGTCATTGAGGCTGTTTGTAAAAGTTGCTCGTAAAAGCAGTCTTTCTCTTCTTTACCTAGGCCTGCCTGTGGAGCATAGGCAGAGATGGTTGTCAGTAGTCTCTTGCCTACAACTAATCTAAGCTTAATCATTCTATTACTAACTCAAACTACCTCTATTGTCTTATCAATCCATCTCTCAGCCAGTAATATGCCCACCCCACCTAACCCATCATCATTACCCACCCAGAAAAGCTTATAACTACGCTGTTTGCCTGTGTTTAGTCTCGCAGAAGGCACCTCTCCATCTCACCTCTTGCACGCAGCACACATCCACATGCCTTCTCTCCAGCATCTCCGCTATCTCACCAGATCTACCTGTTAGAGTGCTAACATTAAGTGTGGCAACTCTGAGATGCGACGTCTCGTTCTTTCTCCTGTTGTGCGATTGCTTGATGACGGTCGGGGGGGTTCTCACACATGGCCGCACCAGCCACCCCACTACCGTGCGCAGCCCTATAGTGTTATTGCTGTTTACGCAGCTCTTGCAAATTCCATTCGTTGCGTTCATAGTGTTTGGCAGTAGTATATATACTGGTTGGGTGCCCTTCCTAACACCAGCACCACTTTACAGCATGGACTGGGTGCTTTTATTCGTGCCACCAGCACTAGAGAGGATGTCTTACTGGACTCAGGGGTCCTATCCACCCCTCCATTTTACACCATGGACTGGGTGCTTTTACTCGTGCCACCAGCACTAGAGAGGTTGTCTTACTGAACTCAGGGCCCTCGTTACCCCTCCACTTTACAGCATGGACTGAGTGCTTTTATTCGTGCCACCAGCACTAGGGAAGTTGTCTTACTGGACTTCTCTATCCCGCACCAATTTATTCGGAGTGGTAGCTCTCCTAGACAGGTTGCCTACACTACAGCTTACGGAGCCTCCGTCCACCCCTTGTCTGTTCGATAATATATTCACAAGGGAGCGGTTATCGTACAGCGTCGGGCATGTATACCAAACGTGGTGGAGATGGGGTGGGTGGGAAATGAGAAGGAAATTTGGCTATACACACAAATTTAAATATTAACATTCAGTCATAAATAAAAATACATATGAAAAATACACTTGTATACACATACAGATAAAATAAACAAACATATGTTCAAATATACACACATACATAAAAAAAACACACATACATATACCCCCCCCCCCCCCACACACACACACACAAGCGTGCGTATTGTAGAAACCATATATCTTGTACTATATTTATACATGACTTGTCACCACTCCTAGTCAACTGTATCAGGGTGTGCTGGGTGAAGAGATTTTAGGATGGAGGGGGTGGATGGAGACAGATAGGATGGGGTGAGGGTGCTGAGTGGAGACAGATAGGATGGGGGTGAGGGTGCTGGGTGGAGACATTATAGACTGGTGGGGTGAGTGCTGTGTGGAGACATTTAAGGATGGGAGGGTGGAGTCATACAGGGTGGAGTCATTTTAGGCCAGTGGGGGTGGATGGAGCCAGATAGGATGGGGGTGCTGTGTGGAGACATTTTAAGGTGGGGATAGCTAAGCTAACCAGATGACATATTTCATAATTTTATGTCTCAGCTTCCTCCACTACCACCACACAATTACCACTACCACTGCACCAAACAACACAACCATCCCAACACCACACACCACCCACAACACCACAGACCACCCACAACACCACACACCACCCTAACACCATACAACACCCCCCTCATACCACACTACCTTTCTTATCTTCTCCCACAATCACATGACCTGCACTAAGTTAAATGTGGGACAATATATTAGTAGAGAGGAGGAATTGGTTCAAAATCTTGTTCCAGTTGTGTGTGTATATACATACACACACACACACACATATATATATATACACAGACACACAGACACACACACACATATATATTGTTATATTGGGGAGGGTCATATTGTTATAATATTGCCAGAAATAATAACAGAACATACTCCCTGTTTGGTTTGGGTTGGTTTTCGCTTCTGTATCTTTTATATCTCCATAATTAATTTATCTGGCAATCAATGTTTATTATTGATTGACCAACCAAAATACAGATATAAATATATATAGTCTATCAAAGTTCTTTCATCACACATCTGCAACATCATCAGTGGTACTATTATGTTTCTTCCTGTTGTATTGTAATGCCTACACCATTTTTATTTAAGTTAAACAGAAAGAACGAAAAATACTGACCTAAGGGAGATATAAATAAAATAAATATATATACAAGTACAATAACAACAAACACATATAAACACACACTAGTGAACAAAGATAGAATACAAAAACACATAAACACAAACACACATACCAAACAGGAAACACACACACACAAACGCAAACAGAGACAGAGACAAGAATAAATAAAATTAAAATGGCGTAGGCATTACAATACAACAGGAGGAAACATAATAGTACCACTGACGTAATTAAACAACAATAAAGCAAGTTATTGGAATTAGACTTTCTCATATTTTCATTGAAGTATTTACCTCAGTTCCTGTACTAACCATGAGATACAACATCTATCATAGAGGATACATAATGTTCAGTGCTTTTGTTTAATGCATCAAAGTCAGCAGATCAGAATGACTGGGTCACAAACCCAGTTACCTATTATTTAACTCTTTAGTATTTACATTACTCTATATTTATTGTATTTTCGCAGTAAAGGCTTTACTCACATAATTATCTCACATAATATCGAATCTACAAGATTTTGATATTTTCAGAACAATAACGTCAGTATGAGTGGCTGGTCACAGCCCGTTTGAACAGTAAGAGGTGAGAGAATTCTCGCCGGATTTGGACGGTTTAAATGCTGAAAGGTTAAACCATACAACAAAGGGAAATAGATAATATGGTGGTTGGCACTCATTAGTTACAACAAGTGATCTGATCAAAGGATCATGAAATTAACGTGCAAGTGGCTGAGCATTCGACGCACTTGCTTACCCTTAACGTACTTCTCAGGGAGATTCAGCATGGCCCAGCATGTGACAAGACTGGCCCTTTGAATTACAGGTACAACTCATTTTTACCAGAGAGGGGTGTGTGTGTGTGTGTGTGTGTGAAAATAAAACAGGATGGATTAGTTTTAAACTAGTTAGACCATTACTCAGCAGAGTACTCAATACTTGGAGTAGTAGAGTATGGAACTAGCTGTTGAAACGGCAAGACCTCAGCTGTCTAGTCCCAACTCTTTATAATATATATATACGAGGGGGGATCAAAAAGTTCGCAGAATTTTATCGTAGTAAAAGAAAAATAGATTAAAACAATATTAAACATGTCAGAACATTGTCACTGGGTGTTTACCTTGCTATTAGTCACTTGCAGTTATGCGCGGACTATTGTACAGTACTGACACTCTTTAAAAAACCTCTTTTTGGAACAATGGAAAATAGTTATTTTGAGATAAGATCGAATATCAAGTTTCTGGTGAAACTCAAATGGAAAGGGACACAGATTATGGAGGTTTTAGTTAAAGTTTACAGTACTACTGCTCCAAAGAAAACTGCTGGCTACAAGTGGATTCAGCGATTCAAACAAGGGAGAGACGACCTTGAAGACGACCATCACAGTGGAAGACTAGGAACATAAAAAAATGACCAAAACGTTGAGGCTGCTCAGACTTTAATTGAAGAAGATCGAAGAATAACAGTTAATCAGTTAGCTAAGTCCCTAGACATTTCATATGGTTCGGCAAATTCAATTCTGCACGATAATTTGGGACTAAGCAAGCTTTCAGCGCGATGGGTCCCAAAAGCGTTGCGCCCTGATCAGCTGATTCTTCGAAGTCATCTGTCTTTGACGATATTAAACAAAATTGAAGTTGATGAAGAGCATTTCCTGACCAGAATCATCACCGGAGATGAAACCTGGATCTACCAGTATGATGCTGAATCCAAACAGCAGTCAAAACAGTGGCTTCCACGTGGATCATCGGGGCCAATCAAGTTCAAATCTCAAAAGTTGGATCAAAAAGTGATGGCCATTTTCTGGGATTCAGATGGGGTGATACTAATAGATTATCTTGAAGGTCAAAAAACTGTGACAGGAGCTTACTATGCAAATGTTTTAAGGAAGCTGAAAGAGGCTTTAGTCAAGAAACGAAAAGGGAAACTTCATGGTAGGATCTTGTTTCACCATGACAATGCACCAGCACATTCTGCGTGGGTTGCAAAAGAAGTTCTTCGAGAATTTCGATGGGAAGTGCTTCCTCACCCGCCTTATAGTCCAGATTTAGCTCCATCAGACTTTTTCCTCTTTCCAAAACTCAAAGAAATGCTAAAAGGAACCCGTTTTAGTGGTGTTGAAGAAGCTAAAAACACTGCCAACACATGGCTTCGAACAAGGCCTTCAACTTTCTTTAGAGACGGCTTACGAAGTTGGAAGCATCGCCTTGTCAAGTGTATTGACCTGGATAGCAACTATGTAGAAAAATAAATTGATGGTAAATCATATTTTTTGAAAAATAGAATATTTTCTGAAAAATAGAATATTTTCTGAAAAATTCCGCGAACTTTTTGATCCCCCCCTCATATATGCCAGATGGTGCTATTAAGTTAGGCATGACCTGGGCCAGTATTGGCAGAAACCTATCAAAGTTATATATATATATATATATATATATCATCATTATCACTGTTTTACGTCCATTTTTCCACACTAGCATGGGTTAGACAGATTGTCCTGGCAATGCTAGGTCGGGTGACACCTTGTCTTGCTCATACGGGAACTGATTTAGGCTTGATTTCTACAGCTGGATGCCCTTCCTTACACCAACATCATTTCCAGTGAGTGCTGGGTACATTTTTTCGCCGTGGCATCTACACGACCACTTTACAGTGGGAGGGGATGGAGGCATATTGTCTATATGCACACACACACACATATGGAGAGTTGAGGGGAGAGATAGAGAGAGAGAGATGAAGAAAGATTAAGAGATGTAAAGAGATAGGCAAGAATATAGACAGAGATTGATATGTTTTGACAGTATATATTAAAACGATGATGACATGTGTAGATACATAGATAGAACATAAATAGGGAGAGAGACAGATAACAAGATTCTCATTTTCACATACAGACCTTGGTCTGTTATTGGCTTTGTCAACTGGACTTGAGCTACCTATCTCTTCTTTGTAGTGGTGACACAACAGAACACCTGTCACAAGTGGTGACACAACAAAGTAACTGTCACAAGTGATGACACAACAGAGCACCTGTCACAAGTGGTTTCACAACCAAGCACCTGTCACAAGTGGTTTCACAACCAAGCACCTGTCACAAGTGGTTTCACAACAGAACACCTGTCACAAGTGGTGACACAACAGAGCACCTGTCACAAGTGGTTTCACAACAGAGCACCTGTCACAAATGGTGACACAACAAAGCACCTGTCACAAATGGTGACACAACAGAGCACCTGTCACAAGTGGTTTCACAACAGAGCACCTGTCAAAAATGGTGGCACAACAGAGCACCTGTCACAAATGGTGGCACAACAGAGCACCTGTCACAAGTGGTTTCACAACAGAGCACCTGTCACAAATGGTGACACAACAGAGCACCTGTCACAGTGGTCAAGTATCTTTGAGTGGCTATATGTACACCTTTAGATAATTGTTTCTACGTTAGGCACAAGGCCAGCAATTACCCAGTGCATTACTGGTACTTTATTTTATCGACCCCGTAAGGATGAAAGTCAAAGTTAACCTCGGCAGGATTTGAACTCAGATCGTAAAGGGACGTAACTATGCTGGAAAGCATGGCGTCCGACCCTCTACCGATACTGCCAATCCACCGCCCTTCAGATAATATGAAGTATTCCCATACTATCATATTTATCAATAGATGTGGCTCCCATGTTTGTTATTAATCAGCTGTGGGAAGTGTTCATGTTAGGAACCAGTCATTGGCAGTATCAGTAGAGGGTCGGACGCCATACTTTTCAGCATAGTTACGTCCCTTTACGATCTGAGTTCAAATCCCGCCGAGGTTGACTTTGCCTTTCATCCTTACGGAGTCAATAAAATAAAGTACCAGTAATGCACTGGGTAATTGCTGGCCTTGTGCCTAAAATAGAAACAATTATAATATTATTAAGATTTCATATCAGAACTCCTTCTGCACCCCATTCCACACCTTAATTTCTCTGGTTTCAAAGTACAATATACCCCAGCTTTTAAGATGACAGGCGATGGACTTTGAAAATGTCACAAAGGTTGAACTAGACATTGTTACATTCCTATACTTTTACTGGTATCAGACAGACTATGGCCATGCTGGGGCATTGTACTTTTGCTGGTTTCAGACATAAGACTGTGGCCATGCTGGGGCATTGTATTTTTACTGGTTTTAGTGGTCTCAGTCATTAGACTGAGCTCATCCCTAAGTGACAGGACATACACAAGCAGTAAACAGAACATGCACACAAGAACACACACAGTCATATATATATACACATACAGACATATATATATGTACACATACACAGACATGTATACACACACACACATATATATACACAGACCTATATATACACACACACACACACACACACACACATATACAGACACACACACACACACACAAATATATACAGACACATATATATACAGACACACACACACATCTATACAGACACACACACACACACATATATATATACAGACACCCACACATATATATATATAGACAGACACAGACATACATATATATATATATATATATACACACACACACAGATACAAATATACACAGAGAGATATACACATACACACATATATCTATATCTATCTATATATAGCAAAGTTGTATATAAAAATTTAAAAAAACATGAACAGAAACAAATGAACAAAAGCATTTAGCACAAAACAATCAATATGCAATACAGTGTACCCATGACATTCGCGGTCCCAGATTTCACGATCCCGATTATTCATGGAATTTTCCTTAGAACCTCACTAATAATTGTTCATAGAAACCACCGCATATTAGATATTTTCCGCGATTTTTTATGGCTTTTTCGTAGTAATATATATATTTTCACGCTTTTTAACACTAAATTATTAACAACAATACACTGTATTTGCGGGCTTTATTTTATGTTATGTTTTGATGTTTTATAGGCATTTTTATGGACCACGTTCAATATCCGTAGGGGCTCTAGGAACTTAACCCCCACAAATACCGGGTGGGGGGGGGGACAACAGTGTATATATATATATATATACACACACACATATATATATATAGACACACACAGATATACAAAGTTTCCATAGAAAGGATGAAGGAAAACATCACTATGTTACCAACAGAGCTGAAATATTGTTTGTTCAACACAGTTAATCACTGCCTTAGGTTTCAAAACATGCCCTTGTATTAGTTGCTCCTCTCCTCTTTCTCAAACCTCCCTCCAATCCCCAAACACAACCCAGGGAGTTGCCACCCTCTCTCTCTCTTAAACCTCCCTACTTCCCCCCAAAGACTACCCAAGGAGTTGCCCTCTCTCTTTCATTTAAACCTCCCTGCCACCCCCAAACAACCCAGTAAGTTGCCCACCTTCTCCCAACACAACCCAAGGAGTTACCTCTCCCTCCTCTTATACCTGACTCCGATCCCCTAACATGGTACTGGTGGTGATGGTGGTGGTAGTGGTGTTGGTAGTGGTGGAGGTGGAGATGGTGATGATGGTGGTGGTGTTGGTAGTGGTGGTGTTGGTAGTGGTGGTGGAGATGGTGATGATGATGATGGTAGTGGTGTTGGTAGTGGTGGTGATGATGGTGGTGGTGGTGATGGTAGTAGTGGTGGTGGTGATGGTAGTAGTGGTGGTGGTGATGGTAGTAGGGGTGGTGGTGATGGTAGTAGGGGTGGTGGTGGTGGTGGTCGTGGTTATGGTGGTGGTGGTTATGGTAGTGGTGGTGGCGGTGATGGTGATAGAGGTGGTGGTGATGGTAGTGGTGGAGGTGGTGCTGATGGTAGTGGTGGTAGTGGTAGTAGTACTAGTGGTACTTGTGGTGGTAGTAGTAGTAGTAGTGGTGGTAGTAGTAGTAGTACTAGTGGTAGTGGTGATGTGTTGGGGGGGGGGGGTATATATGTTTTTATATTGTTTTCCATTTCATATTTTAGTTTTTTTCTTTTTATATATCAGGAATTTTTCTGAAGGCAGCTGAGACTCTGGGAAACATTATTATGACTAGCAGTGTATCCCGGCGTTGCACGGGTAAGAACATTGGTAATAGCACCTCCAATAAGAAACGTTTATTTGTGAGTGCCTGTTAAAAACTTACGAAAGTATACCGACAGGAAACTTGTTTTATTTGGAGAAAATTAAGAAGTTGAAAGTACAGTTTAGCTGTCTATGTGCATTGTTCATAGAAATATTGTTGAGCCTCTTCTTTTCATACTCCTCTGTTTTGGCCTTTTGGAGTAAATGTGAAAGAGAAAGTCACAGGTTAAGTTGGCAGAAGGTTCCAGTGTCACAGTAGTAAGGCGTAGGCTACTTACCTCAAAAGTTCATTCGCATTCTTTCCACTAAGTTACTCTTTCTCTCTATCCCTCTCGGTGCAGTCTCTTGCGAATTTCTCGGTAGGCCTGGTGTAGATTTGCACCCGATCCATCTGCCCGATGCACATGTCCGCTTTGTACGGCTTTTGGAGGAAGGAATGACCAGCAGTACGTTGTTAGGTATTATTACGAAAAGGTGTAGCAGAGAATCCTGCGTGAACTAACAGCTCGGGAGGAAACTTTACCTCGAAGATTCATTTGCCATCGTTCTTGTCAACGCTCCGTTTAGTTGGTATTTGTTGGTCTACAGTTAGATGAATGGCGCACAAAGGGTTAATGTTTATTGGCAAGAAGTGCAACTGGGCTGGTTTGCCTTGCTTATATTTTATATTAAAATAACAGATTAAAGTTTAAGCAAAGAATCACTGCTTTCACCCTTAACGGGATCTTCTGAAACTAAAAAGAATCAATCTGTGAACGCAGAAGTAAATATTTTGAAAAACGTTGCAACCAAAGGAAAACAGGAAGACGATACTTTGGTTCATGAAGACGTTCCTGACAATGAACGGATAATAGTGAAGATAATACGTCAGCAATGTTTGTCATAATGTCGTAATGCAGACAGCCAGACATACAGACAGATATTATAAGGGCGCGATGGTGATCGATAACTGGCGCCTAACACCCCTTTAACAACACAAAATTGAAAAATAAAAGCTGCAGTTAATATCTTTAGACCGCAAGGAATATATAAATGCAAGTTTGAAGTCAATCAGAGTAGAAATGTGGATTTGAATAGACTTTGCAAAAATGAGGACACACACACAGACAACTACAGTTTTATATAGATGTATAGATTACTGATATTTTTATATCATTTTTTATTATTACTTTTATATTCTATTTTCATCATTATTATTTTTATGAGTTCAAATCCCGCCGAGGTTAACTTTGCCTTTCATCCTTACGGGGTCGATAAAATAAAGTACCAGTAATACACTGGGTAATTGCTGGCCTTGTGCCTAACGTAGAAACAATTATTATTTTTATTATAAACATCATTATTGTTGTTGTTTTCTTGATGTCAGCCCTGTGTGGCTAATAAAGGAACTATTATTATTGTTATTGATATATTTATTACTGTTTATATTTTATTATTTTCATTATTATATTATTATTAGTATCAATATTACCAATATTATTATTACTATTATTATCATTATTATGACTAATGTTGAAGATGTCAATGTTTGTCTAGAATTGTCAATATTTTTACATTGAAGTATTTTTGTCTTCCCTTTACCAAATGTGGAACAGAATGGAATGCAACAACGCATTCCATACAAATATAAAATATAGATTCCTTGGTATATAATAAAACCACTCCACCATTATTTCAAACTATATATTTTAGCAATGTAAATATCTTTGACAATCAAATAAAATACTTTGGTCTATATATTTTTTTACCTATTTTCATTACTTAGAGTTACTGCCCTCCAGGATAGGTTGAAGAAACATGTCTTGCTCAAATATTCTAGTTTGGTTTGGTAGCTACAGCAGGATGCCCTCCCTAACACCAGCTATCAGTTGGGTGAGTAACCTGTACAAACTCAAGAAGACATCTTCCGGCCTTCATTTATTTAGCAATGAAGACCTGCTGAACAATGAATCTAACTGTCCAGATGACATCTACAGAATCACATATTTACTTTTACCTGTTCCAGTCATCTGGTTGAGGACTAGGGCACCACCTTTTGTAGATATTATAAATATATGCCATCATCATTTAATATCCGTTGTCTCTGTTAGCAAGGGTTGGACAGGTCATCACATAACTAGAGCCACTGACCACTGAGATGAGCCAGGTGTTACATCCCATTTACATACATTCTTGCACTATACAGAGTATTTTAGTGTGGCACCAGCACAAGGGAGGTTGTCATGTCTTTGAACTGACTGAAATTTGCATGCTCTAACTCTAGCATGAGACAAACAGAGGCATAGAAAGGTCCTCTCCAACATTCTCCAATGTTCCCATTGGTTCCCTTGATAATAGATGGTATATCCAAAATATATTGGGACTAATAAGTATTACCAAGGTCATTTTTTCTCTTCACTCTCAACCTCACTTCTCTTCACCCAATTTTGTTGCTTTCAATATTTATAACCTCACCTACATTGTAGCAAATTCCAGAACAGAAGCCGTGTGTGTGTCTGTGTGTGTAATAATTGGTTGGTGATGACAATGTGGTAGAAATATATAACGTACAAAGGATGACAAATACAAAGAAACAAAGTAAAGTTTTTTAACCCAGTTTATTTCGACATGATATTTCAGTGTTAGTACCCTCTTTTCAAATGAAAAATGGAAACGAATAAGATGTTCTTCCTTCACTAGTCCAAGTGTGTAGATTGTGCATGCATGGAGCAGTCGATGAAGCCACTCTGTTCCATATATATATATATATATATATATATATATATATATCATACACAAAATGCCAGTACCAACAGTTTTGCAAGAGATGTCAACATGTTATTTTTATCTAAAGACATTTTTTCCAATTCCACCCCGCCCGTCCCCTCAATCTATCTTATTTCTCATTCTTTCTTCTGATGAAAGACTAGTGTCCGAAACGTTAAGACCCTCTTCCTGCTATTTCAAGCGTTAACCTAATATATCCCTTTCATATACTGTACCGATTGTGTTGTTATTTCTGTTTACCTTTTACATACACACATATATATACACACACACATCAACAGGATTCCGCAGTAGCTGCCTACCAAATTCCAGCCACAAGGAATTGGTCAACCCAAGCTTATCATAGAATATGATATGGTTTGAAAGCAAACTCCTTAACCTATGATACTTTCTATTCATATTTGAAACTTAAGAATTTGCAATTAAATGACAGCATCCACTAGAGGTTGGCAACTGTGGTAGTGTGAGTCGATGAGTGGGTGAAACAAAGTTATTAGTACAATATGAAGGTAATGTATGAAAATACAGAGGTCTCTACTCTCTCTCTCTCACCCACATACACAGATATATACCAAAGGTTTAAGGCTGCTTGCCCCCCCCCCTCCCCTCATAAACACACGTTTTAAGACAACTTGCCCATGACAACTGTTTATTAATACCTGGTTCTCAGGCACACTGTAGAAAAGCTACAAACAATGTTCCTGTTCTGGAAACAACATAGAATCAAAAGAGATCAGAGTAAACTTAGCAAAGACCAAAGTTTTTGTAAGTAGACAAGAATATAGGGCGCTGGTACAAGAATATAGGGTGCTGGTGCCATCAAGGAACTAGCCAAAGCCATTCTCTTTAAGTAAGAAAAGAGTAAATAGGAATAATATATAATGTACATAATGTAAAATATAGGTACTCAGGTGATGTTATAGGATAGCAGGTAGGCTAACAGAAAAGGTAGACTTTATATATGGGAGATACACAGGGATAGTTCGTTAGTAAGATTCTCAATGAAATAAACATTTTCCAACTCAGGGAAGGCTCCATAGAAGTAGTTGATAGATCTCGCTACCTATGTGATCTAATTAGTAGTGGTGGAAGTTGATCTAAAAGTATAGTGACTAGAATAAGAACAGAATTGAAAAAGTTCAGAAAGCTGCTACTACTCCTATTGAGAACAAATGGTTTCTCCCTATAAGTGAAGTGTAGATTATATGATTAATCTGTAAGAAGTGCAATGTTGTATGACATTGAATGCAGAGGATATAGAGAGGCTGGATAGAAACAAGTCAAGCTGGTTCTGATGGATGTGTAATGTTAATGTAAATGTATGAGGAAGTATGGATGAGTTAAGAGAAAAACTGGGTATAAGAAATATCAGATGCAGTTTGCAAAAAAGAAGACTGCACTGGTGTGGACATGTGATGTCCTTCATATAAATGATGTTAGTTGGGTGGAAAAGTGTCAAGAGATCCTAGTGGAAGGAATCTACAGTAAGGGAAGCTTGAGGAAGACCCGGGCAGAGGTGGGTAGAGCAGATCTTAAAACATTCACCCTCAGAGATGAGATGACAAAGGAACTGAATGAATGGAGAGGGTTGTACTGGAGAGGACACGTTGAACCCATGTCAGCAAGGTAAAAAGGGGTATGAAATGATGATCATCATCGTCATATATACTTCATCGTTGGATTGGTAGAAGGTCGGACACCATGCTTTGCAGCAAAGAGTTCCCCCTTTATGGTCTGGGTTCAAATCCTGCCGAGGTTAACTTTGCCTTTCATCCTTACAGGGTCGATAAAATAAAGTACCAGTAATGCACTGGGATAATTGCTGGCCTTGTGCCAAAAGTAGAAACAATTATAAGTCCTATCATTATTCCCATTTACTTTCCATGCTGGTATGGGTTAGACAGGTTGTTAGTCAAGTTAGTCCTTATTGAGAATTACTACCTTCCTAGATGGTTCAGAGAATCATGTTTCACTACCACCTCACAAAGTGTACTGGGTGTATTTTATCATTGCACCTACACTATTACTTTACAGAGTGTACTACGTGTGCATCAGCACTACTTTACAGTGTGGACTGGGTGTGTTTTATCATGACACCAGCACTACCACTTTACAGAATGGACTGGGTGTTTTTATCATAACACTAACACTTTACAGTGTGGACTGGGTGTTTTTATCATGACACCAACACTAACACTTTACAGTGTGGACTGGGTGTTTTTATCATGACACCAACACTAACACTTTACAGTGTGGACTGGGTGTTTTTATCATGACACCAGCACTACCACTTTACAGTGTGGACTGGGTGTGTTTTATCATGACACCAGCACTACCACTTTACAGTGTGGACTGGATGTTTTTATCATGACACCAACACTAACACTTTACAGTGTGGACTGGGTGTGTTTTATCATGACACCAGCACTACCACTTTACAGTGTGGACTGGGTGTTTTTATCATGACACCAACACTAACACTTTACAGTGTGGACTGGGTGTGTTTTATCATGACACCAGCACTACCACTTTACAGTGTGGACTGGGTGTTTTTATCATGACACCAACACTAACACTTTACAGTGTGGACTGGGTGTTTTTATCATGACACCAACACTAACACTTTACAGTGTGGACTGGGTGTTTTTATCATGACACCAACACTAACACTTTACAGTGTGGACTGGGTGTGTTTTATCATGACACCAGCACTACCACTTTACAGTGTGGACTGGATGTTTTTATCATGACACCAACACTAACACTTTACAGTGTGGACTGGGTGTGTTTTATCATGACACCAGCACTACCACTTTACAGTGTGGACTGGGTGTTTTTATCATGACACCAACACTAACACTTTACAGTGTGGACTGGGTGTGTTTTATCATGACACCAGCACTACCACTTTACAGTGTGGACTGGGTGTGTTTTATCATGACACCAGCACTAACACTTTACAGTGTGGACTGGGTGTTTTTATCATGACACCAACACTAACACTTTACAGTGTGGACTGGGTGTTTTTATCATGACACCAACACTACCACTTTACAGTGTGGACTGGGTGTTTTTATCATGACACCAACACTAACACTTTACAGTGTGGACTGGGTGTGTTTTATCATGACACCAGCACTACCACTTTACAGAATGGACTGGGTGTTTTTATCATGACACCAACACTAACACTTTACAGTGTGGACTGGGTGTTTTTATCATGACACCAACACTAACACTTTACAGTGTGGACTGGGTGTTTTTATCAGGACACCAGCACCACCACATTACAGGGTGTACTGGATGTGTTTATAACGACACCAGAACTACCACTTTACAGTGTGAACTGAGTGTTTTTATAATGACACTAGCACTTCCACTTTACAGGGTGTACTGAGTGTATTTTATCATGACACCAGCACTACCATTTTATAGGGTAAACTGGGTGTTTTCATAATGACACCAGCACTACCACTTATATATACAGTTGAATGGTTTAGCTTTAAAGAATAGAAGATGGAACCACAATTAAAGTAAGGTACTGAATGCATTAAGTGGAGAATGAAACAGGACTAGTCCTCTAGACAATATATGTGCATGTATTTATATATGTGTGTATATATATATATACACACACACACACACACATCTATAATATATCTATAGTATATATATATATATACACATATATATGTATATATATATACACACACATATATATATGTATATATATATATATATATACACATATACACATACATCTGTGTATGGTATATTGTATATGATATGCAAGTTAATTATATCATGTCCTCTTTCCTATATTGCAACAGAGAAGCAGGAAATTTCATCATTATGACAAAAATTCTCTTCTCCCTACACTCCCTACAAAATGAATAGAATTTTCTCTTAAAAAAAAATAAAAGGGAGGGAGTGGATAGAAGAAAAAAAAACAAGGGAATTGCAGTAGGGAGTAGTTTCATGTTACAGCTATCATGTTAAAAATATGAATACCAATTTTATAAAATAAGGAATCATGCTTTAATAAAACTGACAAGAGACTTGCCTTTTATATATATATATATATATATATATATATATATATATATATATATATATATATATATATATTAAATTCATGCGCCATTGAGTTAAAATATAATATCTTACATTTTTTTAAAAATATATATAATATATATGTATATATACAAAAATTCTTGCCATAAATAAAATTACGATTTAATAATTTATAATTTGATAATATCAATTTTAAAAAACAAACCAAAAATAAAGAAAAGGGGATAGAAATAAAGGGTTAGAGCAATATAGGGTGAAACAATAGTGCTATAGAAGAAGGCTGAACCCCTAAAAAAATAATAAAAAACGAAAAAATATTGGGGAATATTTTAAACAAAGCAGCGAAATTCTTTCAAAAATCTCTCCATAGAAGGGGGAGGGGAGAAATAGAAGTATCGATCGCTATTTTACAATATCCAAAACATACACAGAGTAATATTGGAATACATTTTTATTTATAGAATGTATCCACCACACAACCAATACCAACACCACAAATACCAACAACATCAACACCATTTTAGAAAATTATATTTTATTTTATTTAAAGCGAACTTCTTTGTTGGGGCGAGTCTTGTATGTATGTATGTATGTACGTGTACTTATGTGTTTGTGCGCGCGCGCGCGCGAGTACGTGTGTATGTACACACACACATAAACACACATAAGTATATATTAGATCTACTGTAAAACAAATAGAGAGAGACAGTGGAAAATAAAGGTTTATTAGGCTTGATTAAACAAAGACAGTCCTCTCATTGTATATATATATATATATATATATATATATATACACACACGTGTGTATATATATATACATATATACATATACACATGCGTATACACACAAGTACACATATATACATAGATACTTACCAACATATATAAACACGTTTATGAATGTGAGTGAGCGTGTATGTGTGATTGTATGAATGTTGTTAAATAATGTTTGTTTACGTATATGTTTGTGCGTGCGCGCATGTGTGTGTGTGTGTGTGTGTGTGTGTGTGTGTGTGTGTGTTATTTACTGTATCATGAACGATTCTCAATCTTAATAGCTTTTATTTAATATTTCGACGAAGACAAATAACGCGCGCGCGCGCGCCCTCACACTTACCAACATAAATATACTCCCTCTCTCCCACTATATATATATCTATATGAGATATAGATATATATATATAATGTTTTTTATATAATGTTTTATATATATTATATATATATAATGTTTTATATATATTATATATATTTATTTATATAAAATATATAATGATAGAGAGACGATAATAGTGAGAAAATAAAGGGATGAAATCAATTTTGACACATACACACACATTATATATATATATATATATATATACAGTGAGAGGGAGAGAGAGATGGGAGAAGAGAAAAAGGGATGAATTCAGTTTTGAGAATTGAACGGGGCGGCGGGGGGGATTGTAAATTATTGATTTAATTCTTCACAATATGTAAAACTGAGTGAGCTTTTACAGAGTTGGACAGGGACACACACACATATACATACATATATATACACATATACATACATACATATATAGTGGTGGTGGGGCGTTCATGCCTCTCCCAGTTAAACAAAATAAAGTGTTTAAGGGCTTCATTTATCGTTGAGAGAGATTTTAATGTGAAATATGGAGTTGGAGAGGGATGTATATATATGTGTGTGTGTGTCTGATGATGGAGGAGGTAGTGAGAATGTGATGCTGAGGCGTTCATGCCACTCACAATTAAATTAAATGATACTCTGGGGGCGGGGGTAATTTAGTTATACCGAGTGTGGGGAAAAAAACTTTTTATACAGATTTAGGTTTCATACATTAAATAAGAAAATGGAAACGACTAAGATTGAGTGGCCTTCATGCCCTTCTCAAGACCATTAACTATGTATGTATATATACACATACATACACACACACACACACACACACATATGTATACACGCCAATAATCACATATGTACACGTCCATAAATACGCGCGCACGCACACACGCATTAGTATATATATATATATATATTTAGAAACACACAGATACATGCGGACACACACATATATACATGAATGCATCCGCACCCAACTGTGAGTTAAGGGTGCCAACTTCACCGATGTTGCTCAATGAATGACTGGGACAGACCAATTCAGTTTGAACCAGACTGAACCAGTATCAGAGTTAAAACATTTAGATATAATTAGTAATAAAATGTATCATACCTAAACTGTTCCTGTAGGAACAGTTTAGGTATGATACATTTTATTACTAATTATATCTAAATGTTTCTTCTCTCTTCATAATGTATTTTTATATATATATATATATATATACTAAACCCACATGACTAATAAGCGGATAAAAATTATCAATTTGAAGCTTTCAGTTCAACCTAACAACAGACAATTTTTATGATAGAATTCATGAGAAAACGGAGTGATGGGGAGGGGAGTAAATTAAATATAATTTAAAAATATTTCATCACCCTAATGTACTACTGGGGTATATAGTACAGGGTTAAATTACAGTGTATTGAGAAGGTACATATATATATATATCTATACAGCTGGGTTACAGTATAGAGTTATAATTGTATTGACACAAACATATATATTAACACCCTAATGTACTGTAGGTGTACACAGTACATTATATAATGCAGGGCAAATTAATGTATTGAGAAACTGTGTGTATGTATATATATATGTGTGTTTGTGTGTGTGCGTGTGTGATTCATTTTATTAAGGGTAAATAGTGAGTCTTGTTACTCTGGAGTTTCGCCTGTTTGACCCTGTGATAAACAGGCGAAACTCCAGAGTAACAAAACTCACTATTTAGCCCCAATAAAATGAATATTAAAACTCTACTTCGGTATTGAGTACTTTTTTTCTCTCAGCCGTCTACCACATATGGATACACACACATATATCTATCTATATATATATATACACATTTAAGGTCATATATATATATATATATATACACCCTATTTTATTGCTAGGCTATATACTACAAGATTGAATTAAAATTGTATAATATTGACAAAGTATATATTGTTATGGGGCGAGATACATACACCGTCAAGTTTGAGAACCGGTCTCTTAATTAACACAGTGTATTGCTTGTGAATATGGACGGACGTACACACGTGTGTGTGTGTGTGTGTGTGTGTTTATGTATACAGAAATATACAAACACAGCAATGTGTGTCTGTTTATGTATATATGTGTCATTGTGTGTATATGTTTATATATATATATATATATATATATATATATATATATATGTGTGTGTGTGTGTGTGTCTATGTTTATGTATGAGTGTGTGCATGTAGTTGACTCGCGTTTGTATCGATTTTTATTTCAAATAGAAGACAATTATGAATGTGTAAAATAAAGACTGATTTTCATCGACATTTTTTAATAACCTGCCCCACCCCCTCTGTAAACATATACACATTATATATACATATATATACTATTGTTATTAAGGCGCTGTTTTATATACACGCGTACATAGAACGGACAAACATGTGAGCGGAGTATACAATATAAATGACAGATAGAAAGAAAGATGAAAATGTAGACAGATAAAGAGACAGACAGACAGACAGATAGATAGAAAGTGGTACGAGCATGTTCTCAGTCCAATGACTGGTACCAGTAAAAGAACGCATGCATATATATATATATATATACAGGGTGTCCCTAAAAAGTGTATACACACTTTAATTACCTTTACAAGAAATATTTATTAGAATGCTGTTGAAGTGTGTATACATTTTTGGAGAACACCCTTTATATAGATAGATGGATATATAAGTAAATAGATCGATATATATATATATATATAGAGAGAGAGAGATATATATATAGAGAGAGAGAGAGATATACACACACAAAATATGGTTATATTTTTAAGAACGAAAAGTCGAAATAAATGGCTGTTTAAAACATGAGTAGAAACTTGAATGTACAATTTCGCGCACATTTAGAAATACCTGCAGACATTTTCGTGTTCGATGTAAACAAACTGATTCTACTTTGGTAAGAGTGAAGTCAACAAGACAGGCTGCAGACGTGGTTTAGCGGTGCTGTAGTGATGATGATGGTGGTGGTAGTTAAACCAACAGAAACACCGGACCCCATGAGCAGCTCACGGCAGGTGCGTGCACACAGACATGCTGTTTTGTGCAATACAGGAAGTTATTCACCGAGAAATATTTTTCTTCATGAATGGGCAAGCAACCGGATATGACGTCATTAAAATCCAAGTCCCCACCACATAAACACATCACACCCCACACTACCCTACTCCCACCTTCTTCTTCCAAAATATTTGATTCTGTAAATATTAAGAGATTAGTAATTTAGTTAATTTATTTTTGTTTTTGTTCTCTCATCTGGTTGCAACTCTATATAAACCGCCCCCTTTACAATGGCAGGGGGGGGGGGGGGTGTATTGAAGACTTCTCATAGATTAGGTCTGTGATATTACGTAATTTTAAAATAGAAACGATTAGCCATAAGGATTATATAGATATACACACATATATATAGACATATACACACACATTATATATCTATACATATATATATGTGTGTGTGTCTATATATATATATATATATATATATATATTATATATATTGTAAAGTGGTCATGTAGATGTCACGACAAAAAGCTCCCAGCCCACACTATAAATGTGGTTGGCATTAGGAAAGGCATCCAGCCGTAACCACTCTAGAAACAGTTCTGTATGAGCAAGACATGGTCACCTGACCCGCCCAACTTGCCTCAAACAGGACAAACCACCTAACCCATGCTAGTGTGGAAAATAGATGTTAAACGTTGATGATATATATATAGGAAAAAGTAGGACCCCGACGGCAGAGCTCAAGCCGTTTCGACGGCTATTTCTGGTCCAGAAATAGCCGTCGAAGCGGCTTGAGCTCTGCGTCGGGGTCCTACTTTTTCCTATTTCCCACTCTAATACTCTAAGTATTGAGTACTCTGGTGCGTTATGGTCCATCTGGTTCCTTACCACAATTCCTTTGTCATATGTATATATATATAGCGCATGGCTTAGTGGTTAGAGCATTGGGCATGCAATCGAAAGGTTGTGAGTTCAATTCTCAGACCAGGTGATGTGTTGTTTCCTTGAGCAAGACACTTTATTTCACGTTGCTCCAGTTTGCTCAGCTGTAGAAAAAATGAGATGAAGAGGTACCGGCCTGCCCACCCAGCCAGTGGGATGGCGTTATCTTATGGCTAAAACAGCACGACGTGCTGTGACCAGCGGCGCCGAATGGACGCCCGACAGACAGGTTGATCAAGGTGATCAAGGTGATATATGTATATATACATATATAAGGTTAAAGACCACTTTTGGTCATGGATGACCATGGGTTTTTCACCTAGAAAGTTCCCCTGTGAGGTACAAGTCCAGTCAAAGTGTTTTTGTGAAAGACCAGCAGTCACCCATGCATGCCAGTGTCCCCTCTCGACGCCACCAATGCTGTTGAAGAGAAAGACAAAGGTCAATACAGCTTGGCACCAGTGACGTCGCAACTCATTTCATCAGCTGAGTAAACTGGAGCAATGTGAAATACAGTGTATTGCAAACCCATTTCTCTAATCACTAAGCCACATTTTATGTCTATTGTCCTTGCTTCATGGGTTAGACAGGCTATCATGTTCTGAGGCTAGAGAGGGCAGACGACTGTGTCTCACTGATACACTGCTTTCACACAAGATTGTTACTGCTGGTGGCCTTTCTTAATTGCAACCACTTCACAGGGGTTATTGGAGTGTTTTAACATGGCACCACCACTATCACTTGATAGAGTAGACTGTGTGCTCTTTACCATGGCACCACCACTATCATTTGACAGAGTGAACTGGGTGCTCTTTATCATGGCACCCACACTATCACTCAACAGAGTGGACTGGGTGTTCTTTATCTGACAGCCGCACTCAGTGACGTAGCTAGTATGTGCCGCCCAGAGCAGCCCTTCAGTTTGCCACCTGCAGGCCCCCCACAAAAAATACATATTGCTCTTAATATATATAAATATATAACTCTTGAAGTATTCATCATCATCATTTTACATCCACTTTTCCCTGCTTGCAAGGGTGGGATGGGTCCTATTTGGCACTTCTCCACTTGTCACGGTCCTTCGTCATCTCTACCGTGAGCTTCAGCGATCTGAGGTCTGCTCTCACCACCTCTGCTCATGTTTTTCGTGGTCTTCCTTCAACTGGCATTTCTTGGCACTTCTTCACCCATCGGTCATCTTCCATCCGCATCACGTATATACCATCGCAGTCTCCTCTCCCGCACACTACAATTTATCCCTCTCGGACACAATTTCTCTCTTAACACATCCATGCTGGGTCGTTCACACATATTTACATTGCACATCCATTGGAACATACTTGCCTCATTTCTCTCCAGCCGTCGCATATCCTCTGCAGTTGCTGCCCATGTCTCACTACCATGCAGCATCATGCTCCTCGCACAGACATCATAAAACCGGCCTTTCGTACACAGGGAGAAACCCTTTTTCATCAGCAGAGGAAGCAGCTCCCTAAACTTCTTCCAACCCGCCCTTATTCTAGAGACTATGGCCTCGGAACCCCTCTCCCATGCTAATCTGATCTCCTAGGTACCGGAAGCTATCCACCACTTCTATAGCACCCACCTGCATTTGAAAAATGTGTCTATCAATGCGACTTCTACTGTCAAATTTCCCTGTACATCTACTGCATACATATTTCTCCCTACCTGTTAGTTTGCCTGCTATCCCACTACATCTCTTGTGTACCCAAGATCTGCATTGTGTACATTTTATGGAATTTATGCCAGTTCCTTTTCTGCATATCGAACCTGGCCATTTCCCTGATGGAATCAGAGTTTTGTCCTCTTTTCTACACATCAACACTTTTGTCTTAGCTAGGTTCATTCTCATTATATATATATTAATTAGTCTGTAGACAATTATAATATTATGCTGCAGCGTTAAAAGAACACTTGTAGCCTACAGCAGACCCCAAATTAGGCCCCCATAAAAGTGTCGCCAGGGGTGAACCACCAACCTCGCCCTCCCTCTTGCTTCACTACTCCTGCACTATCACTTAACAAGGTGGACTGGGTGCTCTTTATAATGGCACCACCACTATCACTTGATAGAGAGAACTGGGTGCTCTTTACCATGGCACTGCCATTACCACTTGACAGTGTGGACTGGATCCTCTTTATTGTGACACCATCACGACCACGTAACTGGGTGATGTGGGTCCTCTTTGTGACACCAGCACTACTACTTTACAGAGTGGACTGGGTGTTTTTATCATGGCACACCACTACCAGCTGACAGTGTGCACTGGTTGTTCTTTATTGTGGCACCAGTACTACCATGCTACAGGGTGGACAGGGTGCATTTTATCATGGCACTAACACTACCACCTTACAGGGTGGACTGGGTGCTCTTTATCATGACATCACAACTACCACTTTACAGAGTGGACTGGGTGTTTTTTATCACAGTACTGCCATAGCCTTCTGACAGGGTGGATAGGGTGCTCTTTATCATTACATTGCCACTACCAAAGACAGTGTGGACTGGGTACTCTTTATTGTGGCACCAGCACTACCATCTTATTGGGTGGACTGTGTGCATTTTGTCATGGCACCAATGCTACCACCTGACAGGGTGGCAGGCATGTGTGTAGGTAGATAGATATAGACAGACAAACAGATAGATAGAGAGGCAGATATAAATCTGTGTATATTTATTGATACATTAGGCAGTTTAACAATTGTTACAACATAATAATAATAATAATAATAATAATAATAATAAATACAAGGTTTAGATTCCACAAGGTCTGTAAAGAGATCTAGCTAAATATAGGGGTTTCCTTTGTCAAAGGCACAAAGGCCCTACATTGAAAGGGTCAAGCAATATCAATGTAAACTATGACAACTGTTTCTGTTGTTTGTGAGGAAATAATAGCAGAGCTAGTGAAGTGAAGCGGGAATCCAAAACCAGGGATAGAAAGATAACCCACCTGAGCTGTACTTCTTGGCTATAAAGTGCTCACCATTATTTAGCTATACATATACATGCTATACATTATACAAACACACATATACTAACATACATACATAAATACACACACATACATACATAAATACATACATTTGTGTCTTTGCATCTCAGTGTTTGTCTTGTCTATTCTTGAACTACAATACATATACATATATATATATATATAATATATATGTGTGTATATATATATATGGCTGACACGTGCTTCTTCTCAAAAAATGTTTTCCATTCATTTCTCTTCTCACTTTCTATCTTTTTTCATTTCTTATGTTATCTTCTCATGAAAGACTAGTGTCTGAAACATAAAGACACTTTTCCTACTCTACCAAGCGTTAAACTAATATATTTCTTTGTTGTACTGTGTTGTTTGCTTTGGTGTTTCTGTTTACATTTTGCATATGTACAGTATAAACTCAGTTCACTAACGCCTCTCATCACGAACAAATCGGTTCACAATTTTATAAAACATCTTGGTTAATGATCAGTGTCTCAAGTAATGAACAAGCTGGCAACAACGGTTGACAACAAGCTGGGAGTATTGGTGGGAAAACGTCACTTGCTATGTAGTTAGTTACTATGGTGATATTTATCTGTCTTTCACAGTCTTTCTCTTTCAACATTTCGTCTGAGAAAAATAGTTTCGGTTTACAAATGGCCTTCAGGAATGAATTAAGTTCATGAACTGAGGTTCCACTATATATAACCCACACTAGCATGGAAAAAAGAACATTAAACAGTGATGATGATGATAATATATATATAAATATATTCTCTCCTTTCTATATTTTTTCTCCTTTGGCTAAGCCCTTGCGCACTTTATATTTGTGTAATTTGTCTAAAGGTATAACTTGTCTCTACCTGTTTTGTTATATCCCAATGTCTACTGGAATGAATAGTATCAATCTTAATGACCAAAACTGTAGTGATTTCCAAAGGTTGACTGAGGAGATGGGACTGTCTGTTTTTCCATTGTCTTTGTCCTGTGCATCCACTATTTTGAATATATATATCAATAATATTAATAAATGGAAAATATCTTTATAAAACCATATTTATTAATATTATTGATATTAATATTATTGATATTAATGATACTCCAAAAAAAAACCATTGAGTGCTTCTTATCTGTTTGTAAATAAACTTTGTTGAATAATCAACAAACCAAATAACTCATTGTTTATATATAACACCAGCCTCAATAGAAACCAAAAGAAAATGCTCCATTTAGGAAGATTTAACCCTTCTCTGACAATATTCTAATGAAATACACTGTCCAGAGCTTCCATTACAGTTTTGAGATAAGGGAAGAAGCTCAAGTTTAAATACTGTACATGTGTATTATTACCAATATGTGACTAAGAAAGAAATTACAAGCATGATCATACTAACATATTTAGAGTCAATAGAAAATCAGTGTAGTAAAGCACAAATATCATCATCATCATTTTACATCCGCTTTTCCCTGCTTTCAAAGGTTGGACGGGTCCTCTTCAGCACAGCATCTCTCCATTTATCATGGTCCTCTCCTCTGTCAGCACCAACAATTGAGACTAATTATTTTTCACCTTAGCAGTGAAAGGTTTGCTATCTAGTAGCTACATTTTAATTTTTTTTAAATGATACTGTATATATTCAGTTTAGAATATATACACCATATCCCTGCCATGTTGTATGATGTGAATAAAAGGGTTGGTGACAGGAAGGGCATCCAGCTGTAAAACATTGCCTCAAAAAGACCCTATGTGTATATACAGGTGTACATGCATGTGTACGTGTGTGTACATGAGTATGGGTTTGTGTGTACATGTGTAAGGTTCTATGTATATGGGTCTGTGTGTATGTGTTTGGGTTTGCAAAGCTAGCCCATTTTAACTAACACTTGCCATTGTAATCAAGAATGGTAGATTAAGTAAACCGAGATAAAGAACCCATAACTCCTGGACACATAAGGGGCAGTCTTGACATATAGAGGGCACTGTTTTGACACACAGGAGCTGTCTTGACACATGGGAGGGAGGGGGGGTTGCAGTCTTGACACACAGAGCACAGTCTTGACACATAGAAGACACATAGAAGACACAGTCTAGACACAGTCTAGACACATAGAAGACACAGTCTAGACACATAGGAGACACAGTCTAGACATATAGGAGACACAGTCTAGACACATAGGAGACACAGTCTAGACATATAGGAGACACAGTCTTGACACATAGGAGACACAGTCTAGACATATAGGAGACACAGTCTAGACACATAGGAGACACAGTCTAGACATATAGGAGACACAGTCTAGACACATAGGAGACACAGTCTAGACATATAGGAGACACAGTCTAGACATATAGGAGACACAGTCTAGACACATAGGAAACACAGTCGAGACACATAGGAGACACAGTCTAGACACATAGGAGACACAGTCTTGACACATAGGAGACACAGTCTTGACATATAGGAGACACAGTCTTGACACATAGGAGACACAGTCTTGACACATAGGAGATACAGTCTAGACACATAGGAGATACAGTCTAGACACATAGGAGACACAGTCTAGACACATAGGAGACACAGTCTTGACATATAGGAGACACAGTCTAGACACATAGGAGACACAGTCTTGACATATAGGAGACACAGTCTAGACACATAGGAGACACAGTCCAGACATATAGGAGACACAGTCTAGACACATAGGAGACACAGTCTAGACACATAGGAGACACAGTCTTGACATATAGGAGACACAGTCTAGACACATAGGAGACACAGTCTTGACACATAGGAGACACAGTCTTGACATATAGGAGACACAGTCTAGACATATAGGAGACACAGTCTAGACATATAGGAGACACAGTCTAGACACATAGGAGACACAGTCTAGACACATAGGAGACACAGTCTTGACATATAGGAGACACAGTCTAGACACATAGGAGACACAGTCTAGACATATAGGAGACACAGTCTAGACACATAGGAGACACAGTCTTGACACATAGGAGACACAGTCTTGACATATAGGAGACACAGTCTAGACACATAGGAGACACAGTCTAGACACATAGGAGACACAGTCTAGACACATAGAAGACACAGTCTAGACACATAGGAGACACAGTCTAGACATATAAGAGACACAGTCTTGACACATAGGAGACACAGTCTAGACACATAGGAGACACAGTCTAGACATATAGGAGACACAGTCTTGACATATAGGAGACACAGTCTAGACACATAGGAGACACAGTCTTGACATATAGGAGACACAGTCTTGACACATAGGAGACACAGTCTAGACATATAAGAGACACAGTCTAGACACATAGGAGACACAGTCTAGACATATAGGAGACACAGTCTAGACACATAGGAGACACAGTCTTGACATATAGGAGACACAGTCTTGACACATAGGAGACACAGTCTAGACATATAGGAGACACAGTCTAGACACATAGGAGACACAGTCTAGACATATAGGAGACACAGTCTAGACACATAGGAGACACAGTCTTGACATATAGGAGACACAGTCTAGACACATAGGAGACACAGTCTTGACATATAGGAGACACAGTCTAGACACATAGGAGACACAGTCTAGACATATAGGAGACACAGTCTTGACACATAGGAGACACAGTCTAGACATATAGGAGACACAGTCTAGACACATAGGAGACACAGTCTTGACATATAGGAGACACAGTCTAGACACATAGGAGACACAGTCTAGACATATAGGAGACACAGTCTAGACACAAAGGAGACACAGTCTAGACACATAGGAGACACAGTCTTGACATATAGGAGACACAGTCTAGACACATAGGAGACACAGTCTTGACACATAGGAGACACAGTCTTGACATATAGGAGACACAGTCTAGACATATAGGAGACACAGTCTTGACACATAGGAGACACAGTCTTGACACATAGGAGACACAGTCTTGACACATAGGAGACACAGTCTAGACACATAGGAGACACAGTCTAGACACATAGGAGATACAGTCTAGACACATAGGAGACACAGTCTAGACATATAGGAGACACAGTCTTGACACATAGGAGACACAGTCTAGACATATAGGAGACACAGTCTAGACACATAGGAGACACAGTCTTGACACATAGGAGACACAGTCTTGACATATAGGAGACACAGTCTAGACACATAGGAGACACAGTCTTGACACATAGGAGACACAGTCTTGACACATAGGAGACACAGTCTAGACACATAGGAGACACAGTCTAGACACATAGGAGATACAGTCTAGACACATAGGAGACACAGTCTAGACATATAGGAGACACAGTCTAGACATATAGGAGACACAGTCTAGACATATAGGAGACACAGTCTAGACACATAGGAGACACAGTCTTGACATATAGGAGACACAGTCTAGACACATAGAAGACACAGTCTTGACACATAGGAGACACAGTCTAGACACATAGGAGACACAGTCTAGACATATAGGAGACACAGTCTTGACATATAGGAGACAAAGTCTTGACATATAGGAGACACAGTCTAGACACATAGGAGACACAGTCTTGACATATAGGAGACACAGTCTAGACACATAGGAGACACAGTCTTGACACATAGGAGACACAGTCTAGACACATAGGAGACACAGTCTTGACACATAGGAGACACAGTCTAGACACATAGGAGACACAGTCTAGACACATAGGAGACACAGTCTTGACACATAGGAGACACAGTCTTGACACATAGGAGACAGTCTTGACACATAGGAGACAGTCTTGACACATAGGAGACACAGTCTTGACATATAGGAGACACAGTCTTGACATATAGGAGACACAGTCTTGACATATAGGAGACACAGTCTTGACACATAGGAGACACAGTCTAGACACATAGGAGACACAGTCTAGACACATAGGAGACACAGTCTAGACATATAGGAGACACAGTCTAGACATATAGGAGACACAGTCTTGACATATAGGAGACACAGTCTAGACACATAGGAGACACAGTCTTGACACATAGGAGACACAGTCTTGACACATAGGAGACAGTCTTGACACATAGGAGACACAGTCTTGACACATAGGAGACACAGTCTAGACACATAGGAGACAGTCTTGACACATAGGAGACACAGTCTAGACACATAGGAGACACAGTCTAGACATATAGGAGACACAGTCTTGACATATAGGAGACACAGTCTAGACACATAGAAGACACAGTCTTGACACATAGGAGACACAGTCTAGACACATAGGAGACACAGTCTAGACATATAGGAGACACAGTCTTGACATATAGGAGACACATAGGAGACACAGTCTTGACACATAGGAGACACAGTCTAGACACATAGGAGACACAGTCTTGACATATAGGAGACACAGTCTTGACACATAGGAGACACAGCCTTGACACATAGGAGACTCAGTCTTGACACATAGGAGACACAGTCTTGACACATAGGAGACACAGTCTTGACACATAGGAGACACAGTCTAGACACATAGGAGACACAGTCTTGACACATAGGAGACACAGTCTTGACACATAGGAGACACAGTCTTGACACATAGGAGACACAGTCTAGACACATAGGAGACACAGTCTAGACATATAGGAGACACAGTCTTGACATATAGGAGACACAGTCTAGATGCATAGGAGACACAGTCTTGACATATAGGAGACACAGTCTAGACACATAGGAGACACAGTCTTGACACATAGGAGACACAGTCTTGACATATAGGAGACACATAGGAGACACAGTCTTGACACATAGGAGACACAGTCTTGACACATAGGAGACACAGTCTTGACATATAGGAAACACAGTCTAGACACATAGGAGACACAGTCTAGACACATAGGAGACACAGTCTTGACACATAGGAGACGCAGTCCAGACATATAGGAGACACAGTCTTGACATATAGGAGACACAGTCTAGACATATAGGAGACACAGTCTTGACATATAGGAGACACAGTCTAGACACATAGGAGAGACAGTCTTGACACAGAGGAGACACAGTCTTGACATATAGGAGACACAGTCTAGACACATAGGAGACACAGTCTAGACATATAGGAGACACAGTCTAGACATATAGGAGACACAGTCTAGACACATAGGAGACACAGTCTTGACACATAGGAGACACAGTCTTGACATATAGGAGACACAGTCTAGACACATAGGAGACACAGTCTAGACATATAGGAGACACAGTCTAGACATATAGGAGACACAGTCTAGACATATAGGAGACACAGTCTAGACACATAGGAGACACAGTCTTGACACATAGGAGACACAGTCTAGACATATAGGAGACACAGTCTAGACACATAGGAGACACAGTCTAGACACATAGGAGACACAGTCTTGACATATAGGAGACAGTCTTGACACATAGGAGACACAGTCTTGACACATAGGAGACACAGTCTTGACATATAGGAGACACAGTCTTGACATATAGGAGACACAGTCTTGACACATAGGAGACACAGTCTTGACATATAGGAGACACAGTCTTGACATATAGGAGACACAGTCTTGACATATAGGAGACACAGTCTAGACACATAGGAGACACAGTCTAGACACATAGGAGACACAGTCTAGACACATAGGAGACACAGTCTAGACACATAGGAGACACATAGGAGACACAGTCTAGACACATAGGAGACACAGTCTTGACACATAGTAAGCACAGTCTTGTGCATTTTAAAATTAGTGGAGCCTATCCCTCCCAGCTAATTCATTCCAAAGAAAGAAAGAATCCCAGAACTGGACTGGTACTTTATTTATTGACCACGAAAGGATGAAAGGCAAAGTTGACCTCAGAGAAAGACTCGACCTCAGTACAGGACTGGTACTTTATTTATCAACATAGGAAGGATGAAAAGCAAAGTTGACTTCAGAGGAAGAATTGACCCCTGTAGAAGGCTGGTACTTTATTGATCTCGAAAGGATGAAAGCTAAAGTTAATGCCGGAGGAAGAATTGGCCCCCCAGTACTGGTTTGGTACTTTGTCATCAATGAAAGATGAAAGGCAAAGTTGAACTGAGGAGAAACAGTGAGATGGACGTATTTTGTCAAGTCTAATATATGGAGTTACATAACTGCTATTGATTAGTCAATAGATCGATATTATCATGGCTGTATAGTTAATATGAAGCAGTGTGAGACATGTAATAACTGAATAATGGAAACCTCAGAAAGCCAGCACAATACAGGAGAAATATACAAAGGATGAAGGATGACAAGTAAAACAAAACAATGCTTTTTATCCAGTATATTTCAACATGATATTTCAGAGTTATAACACTCTTCTCAAATGCAAAACAAAAACTATGCATTCTTCCATAGAAGCTTTTATGACTGCTCCACACATTTGAAAAGAGGCTCCTAACCCCGAAATATACTGGGTAAAAAACATTACTTTGTTTTATTTTATTTGTCATCCTTTACTCTTTATACATTTCTAGTGCGCTACACTGGCTTTCCGAAGATTTCATCATTCAATTATCATGGTTCATTTTAAACATTGAACCACATAATTCTTTGTTTTCATTGTTCAACCAATATATCCGACTGTAGTTTTTTGAATATTGAACAACATATAAGATACCATTTTTCCACAAAAACAGATTCCACGTTGTTTCGATGAGGTATTCATATCTATACTACATTGAGTTCTAACAGTGTTATAGGTCCTACCTTAATTAGGTAGAATACTAGTGGATATATATGTGCGTGTGTTTATATATATATATATATGGTTGTATGTATATATGTGTGTGTATGTGTATATATATAAGTATATATATATGTATATGTATATATATATATATATATGTATATATATTTATTTATAAGTACATATCTCCACGCAATCATTTTAAAGAAAAAGAAAACATCAAGCTGATATTATAATTTTTTTCATTTACAATAAAAATAAAGTTTTATAAATCATTCTTTAAAGAGATTGAACTATAGTCATCTAGGAATTGAACTACAGTTCCTAGAATTTGAACTACAGTACCTGTGTGTTGAACTATAGTCATCAAGGAGTTGAGCTGCTCTCCCTAGGAGTTGAACTACAGTCCCTATATATTGAACTAGAGACCCTAGGAGTTGAACTAGAATCACTAAGAGTTGAACTACAGTCCCTGAGTATTGAACTAGAGTCACTAGAAGTTGAAATATAGTCCCTGGGTATTGAACTACAATACCTGGGAGTTGAGAAACAGTTCCTGGGGTTGAATTAGAGACTCTAGGAGATGAACTACAGCATCTAGAAGTTGAACTATAGGTTCTAGGAGTTGAGCAACAGCCCCTGGAAGTTGAACTACATACAGTTCCTAGGAGTTGAGCTACAAACCTAGGACTTGAACTACAATACCTGGGTATTGAACTACAGTACCTAGGAGTTGAGCTACAGTACCTAGGTACTCAATTACAGCCCCTAGGAGTTGAACTACATACAGTAGCCAAGAGTTGAGCTACAGTCACTAGGACTTGAACTACAGTTCCTGGGATTTGAACCAGAATCACTCAGAGTTGAACTACAGTACCTATGCTTTCAATGTACATTACCTGGATATTGAATTAGCTTGATTCAGAGACACACCTGTGCTTGTTTGAGTTGTTGTCATTGTGGTATAGGTGGTTGTCGTTGTTGTAGTGGCAGTGATGGTTGTTGTAGTTGTGATGATGTTGTGAAGGTTGTTGTTATCATGATAGTAATTGTTGTGGTGGTTGTTAATGTGCTGGTTGTTGTTGTTGTGGTGGCAGTATAGTGGTGGTGAGGTTTGATGTAGTAGTAGTGGTGGTGGTTGTTGTTATGGTGGTAGTGTAGTGGTAGTAAGGCTTGATGTTGTAGTAGTGGTGATTTTATGGTTGTTGTGGTGGTAGTGTAGAGGTGGTGAGGTTTGATGTAGTAGTGGTGGTGAGGTTTGGAGTAGTAGTGGTGGTCTTTATGGTTGCTGTTGTGTGGTGGCAGTAGTGATAGAGATTGTTGTGGTGGTAGTGATTGTAATGGTGGTGTTGGTTGTTGTAGTCGTGGTGGTTGTTATAGTTGTTGTTGTAGTGGTTGTAGTGGTGGTCATGGTGGTATTGCTGTTGTGGTGGTGATGGTGGTATTAGTGTTTTTGTCGTGGTTTAGCCCCAAGTCAACCATGACATAGCAGACCAATGATCAAAGGCAATCCAGCCATGACCATCCTCACTACTTCATATTTATGTCTAAAACTACATTGTTGACTATGTGCTGTAGTTATTTAAGATGGTAGTACTGGAGTGATGTGAGGGGATTTTGACTGCTATTTCTAACAGGTTGAGTCACCACATTGAGGACTCCTCATTTATTTGTTCATGTTAGTTTGATTGTCTATAAGTGTGTGTCTAAGTATGTGTGTCTGAGAGTGTGTGATTGTATGTGCATGTGGGCATGTATATGTGTGTGTGTGGGGGGGGGCATGTGTGCTAGTGTGTGGTGCATGTGTGTGTGTGTGTGTGTGTGTGTGTGCTATGTATGTGTGTATGTGCATGTGTATATCTGTGTGTGTGTGCATGTGTATATCTGTGTGTGTGTGTGTGTGCATGTATTTGTGTGCGAGTAAATGTATGTGTGCTATGTGTATATATGTATGTGTGTAATTGTATTTAAATAACAGTGAAACTGTACAACACAGGTGGTACTGTACTGTAAATGGAAATAAAAAGAAGAAAAACACAAACAGGAAGAAAACAACAAATAAAGAAAACAGAAAGGAATGAAGAAAGAAAGAAACAAACAAGGAAATAAGGAAAATGAAAGAAAGAAGAAGGCAAGAAAAATGGCAGTGGTAAATCAGATGTCCTTATTCTGTTGGTATAATATAATTTGGGTCTTTGTATATATACATATATACACACATACATATATATATATATAGATATATAAAGAAAAGGAAGAGATATGGTATCACATATTCAACATCAGTTTATTTCATTACATTATCCCATTATGTACATTTCAAAGGCATCAAAAGTTTGTTATTTCCTGCACGAAAAGAAGACAAGCTATTCAATCTATGGTCAATCATTCTGGTTCTTACGGGTGTATAAAACAGTTGATTAATCTATTTTTTATCTATTTTTATTTTTATCTATTGTTAGTTCTGAGAGGGTGACAATGCTCATCTTACCCCTATCACTAACATGTTAGTGTAGCTTAGTCTATGAATCATGGTCATCTATATAAGCTATGAGCATGCTCCATAGACTTAGCAACAATAACATGATAGTGATAGGAGTAGGATAACTGTTGCCATTCTCTCAGAGCTTACTGATAAAAATAGATTTCTCAACTGTTTTATAACGCTTTAAGAACCAAAATGATTGACCATAGGTTGAATAGCCTGTCTCTTTTTAGTGCACTGACCTACTTTCACCACCTACTAATACCATAGTAGCACCCACTCCCCTGTCTTTCCAGCACTAGAGTTTGTTCAACATATACTTGCCAGATATTGAAATGTAAACATCTCTTCAATGGCAGGCATATCAAAAACAAAACTTTATTTTTATTTACATTTAAACTCCTATCTTAATAGCACTACATTGGATAATTGTTGAAAAACAAACTTTTGATGCCTTTGAAATATACATAACAGGATGATGTATTTAAATAAACTGATATTGAATGAGTGATACCGTCTCTTCCTTTTCTTAATATTGATACTCTGTTTAATACCATATATGTAATACCTCATGGTACCCATGGCGTGAAGGGCTTCTGTCTGTTTACATCATTATGACTGAAAACCTGGATCAACCAACACTGATTATTGTAATATAAACATATATATAGTGGAAAATGAAGGAAATTCCTTGGTACAGTAAGATATATTTGAAAAAAGAGTATAATGACTTATTTTGGTAGTTGATTAAAGAACATCAACCCCCATTGAAGTCATTCTTCTTGTTTCTCAAATATATATATATGTATATATAAAGTGTTTCCGTAGGAAAGGTAAAGGAAAAGAGAGTGCTCTATGTATGCTACAGAGCTATTTAATTATGTAATAAACAACATAAGACAATTATTCCATTTACCAAAGGTTTCACGAAGACAGACGAGCTCGACACAGACGTCTGAAATCGTTCGTGGAATAATTGTCTTATGTTGTTTGTTACATAATTATATATATATATATTCTCCCAAATGGTAGAGAAACCTTTGATCGTTTGAATGGCTGCTATTTTTAGCAGCACAGGATTGACCTGTCCACCATGCTTTTTGCCTTTGCACACGGTACCATGACAAAACTGTTTCATCATTCATTTGCTCTCATTCTGAAGCAGTTTGGGATAGCGCCAGTTCGTAATTTTAACTCAGGAATTTTATATTCTCCAAGAGAGAAAAGCCTTCTGATGATGATCTCTTTCTCAATGAAAATCTGCTTGGATTATCTATTTGTTTGGGATCTGAAACCGCAGGAAGGGAACATACAGTAAGTACAGTGAATTTTTTGGAATTTATATATTATTTTTAAAGATATTTTCTGTGTTTACACTCCCTTGATTTTATATATATATATATATATCCACTATGTAACATATTGTGTCCGCTCTGATACGCAAATTCGTATTTGCAACATACAATTTTTGTGAAATCATTGAGTGTGTGGAAATCGGTGACCCTAGGCGATATCTAATTGTCTGGCTTGTTATATTACATTATATTATATTAGAAACAATTATATTATATTATATATATGGTTTCTGGGCCACCAGTAGTTTATACCAAAGTTTAAGTGGACCATAATGAGTTTTTAGTCTCTACTGTCTTGGCATATTGAATTATCACCATCATCAAATCATTTTATGTTTGTGCTCCATGCTGGTATGGATTGGATGGATTATCACAGTCCAAGACGCTTCAGGTCAGAGAATCATGTCTTTGTCATATGTTTTAAACATTGGTATGTCCTTCTTAACATCACTTATTTTACAGAGTGTAGTGGGTGAATTTTATATCCTATTTTGGCATAATGTAATTAAAGATGTATCCAGTGAATGATTAATGTTCTAATTTAAAGTATCTATGTCCTACTGTGTTCATTATAATCATTGTCTTGTATAATGTAATTGTTTCTTTGGTAAAGCCTACGGAACTCTGGATATTATGGGAGCAAGCAGGAGGAGAGCCATCAAAATCATGGAAGCATCTCGATGGCTATGGCTGAATAAAAGTGACCAGTGCGGTCAGTTTTATGTCACTGAGACACAGGCTGAGATTTGATCAACCTCAGTTGGGTTACCATATGGACGAAGGTGACTATGTTGTAGGAACATCCAAAACACCCAGTGACTCCAGGGTACAACGCTATCGATGTGTCTTGTAGTTGAGTCATCTGGATGAGGTGACTATGCTGTAAGACCCTCTGAAACATCCAGTGACTCCAGGATACAACAATGATGATGTGTCTTGTATGTAGATAACCATCTGGATGAGTGTAACTATGCTGTAAGACCTTTCAAAACACCCAGTAACTCAGGGTACATCACTAATGATGTGTCCTATAGTTGGGTCACCAAATTATTGTGAAAATTTTCAGTTTTACCATAAAAGCATTAATTTTTAATGTGACGCAGTCATAGTAATGTTTTGTAATTTACAAGAATGTCTTGCCAATGTGGTTTCATGTGGAACTGGATGTTAAGAGTTAATGTTAAATCTATATTTGGTGGTCCATAGGTTTACCATAGGAAGTCTATAAACCGCCTTCAAAGAAAAAGGTTGGGGTGCATTGCTGATTGATCTAGATTAGAAATTAACCAAGGGGAAATAACCGAGGTTAGCTGTCTCTTTCTCTCTCTCTCATAGCCATTAGAGTTTGGTACTGGTTATCATCAGAATAGAACAGTTAAGTATACGTGTGTGAATATGTATGTGTGTATGGATACCATCATTAGATGTGTGTATGTATATCTGTGTATGTATTTATATATGTATATATATGCATGTATATATGCATATATGAATGTATGCATGCATGTAAGTATAATTGCACATACATATGTACATACATGCACACATATATGTACATATGTATATATATATGTATGTATATATGTATATATATATGTATGTATATATGTATATATATGTATGTAAGTATGTATGTATGTATATATGTATGTATATATGTATATATATATGTAGATATATGCACCAATAACTACAAAGACTGAAGGCCTCAAAATATTCTTTGTGATGCAAAAAAAGTTTTAAAAAACAAATAAATAAATAAATAGATAAATAAATAAATAAACAAACAAATAAATAAATAACAGCCGATTAAATAAACATAAATATAATAACAACAAAACAACAAAAACTACTACATAAAAATAACAGCGAACAAACAAACAGCAGTGTCAGTTGTATTTAAGATGGAAAGCAGAAGTCGTCGTTGTTGATCAACTGTTAGGTAGGTAGTAGTAGTTCTTGTGGGTGAGCGAGTGGACATAGCAAAGGTCAACTATTAGGTAATTCCAAGGGGTCGGACATGCTACTGTGACTATGCCGTCGACTGAAACATAGGCAGCTGTTTGTACAACGTTCCCATCGGCTGAACTGTTGTTGTTTCTGACGCTGTTGCTTCTTTGAAGGACTGTTCATTAAACTTTGAAATAACTGCATCTCTTTTACATACCTAGGAAAAAAACAAAACCAATGGAAAATCAATTATTATTGGCAGTCCACACTGTAAAGTGGTTGTGTAGGTGTCACAACAAAAAGCAGCCAGCCCACACTGTAAAGTAGTCGTGTAGGTACCAGGACAAAAGGTACCCGGCCAACACTGTAAAGTGGTCATGTAGCAGTCACAACAAAAAGCATCCAGTCAACACTGTAAATTGGTAATGTAGTAGTCACAACAAAAAGCACGCAGCCCACACTGTAAAATGGTCGTGTAGGAGCCGCAACGAAAAGCACCCAGCCCACACTGTAAAGGGGTCATGTAGTAGTCACCACAAAAAGCACACAGCCCACACTCCAAAGTGGTCATGTAGGAGTCATAAAAAAAAGCACCAGGCCAACACTGTAAAGTGGTAATGTAGTAGTCACAACAAAAAGCACCCAGCCCACACTGTAAAGTGGTCATGTAGGAGTCCGAACAAAAAGCACCCAGCCCACACTATAAAGTGGTCATGTTGGTGGCATGACAAAAAGCACCCGGCCAACACTGTAAAGTGGTCGTGTAGGTGTCACAACAAAAAGCAGCCAGCCCACACTGTAAAATGGGCGTGTAGGTGCCACGAAAAAATGTACCCAGAGCACACTGTAAAGTGGTTGTGTAGGAGCCGCAATGAAAAGCACCCAGCCCACGCTGTAAAGTGGTCATGTAGGAGTCCAAGCAAAAAGCACCCCGCCCACACTGTAAAGTGGTCATGTAGCAGTCACAACAAAAAGCACACAGCCCACACTCCAAAGTGGTCATGTAGGAGTCACAACAAAAACCACCCAGCCCAAACTGTAAAATGGTCATGTTGGTGACATAACAAAAAGCACACAGCCCACACTGTAAAATGGTCATGTTGGTGTCATAACAAAAAGCACCCGGCCAACACTGTAAAGTGGTCATGTAGGAATCCAAACAAAAAGTACCCAGCCCACACTGTGAACTGGTCATGTAGGCACCACGACTAAAAGCACCTAGCTCATACTGTAAAGTGGTCGTGTAGGAGACACAAGAAAAAACACCCAGCCCACACTGTAAAGTAGTCATGTAGGTGTCATGACAAAAAGCAGAGCCCACACTGCAAAGTGGTCATGTAGGTCTCCTAAACAAAAAGCACCCAGCCTACACTGTAAAGTGGTCATGCAGGAGTCACAACAAAAACACCCAGCCCACAATGTAAAGTGGTCGTGTAGGAGTCACAACAAAAAGCAGCCAGCCCACACTGTAAAATGGTCGTGTAGGTGCCACGAAAAAATGTACCCAGAGCACACTGGAAAGTGGTCGTGTAGGTGGGACGACAAAAAGCACCCAGCCCACGCTGTAAAGTGGTTATGTAGGAGTCACAACAAAAAGCACACACCCCACACTGTAAAATAATCGTGTAGGTGCCACGAAAAAGTGTACCCAACCCACACTGTAAAGTGGTCGTGTAGGTGCCACGAGAAAAAGCACTCAGCCCCACTGTAAAGTGGTTATGTAGGAGTCACAACAAAAAGCACACACCCCACACTGTAAAATAATCGTGTAGGTGCCACGAAAAAATGTACCCAACCCACACTGTAAAGTTTTCGTGTAGGTGTCACGACAAAAAGCACCCAGTCCACACTGTAAGGTGTTCATGTAGGAGTCCCAACAAAAAGCACCCACCCCACACTATAAAGTGCTCTTGTTGGTGTCATGAAAAAAGCACCCGGCCAACACTGTAAAGTGGTCGTGTAGGAGTCCCAACAAAAAGCACCCGTCGTAAAGTGGTCGTATAGGCACCATGACTAACAGCACCCAGCCCGCACTGTAAAGTAGTCGTGTAGGAGTCACAACAAAAAGCACCCAGCCCACACTGTAAAGCGGTCGTGTAGGAGTCACAACAAAAAGCACCATGACGAAAAGCACCCAGCCCACACTGTAAAATGGTCATGTAGGAGTCCCAACAAAAACACCCAGCACACAGCCCACACTGTAAAGTAGTCATGTAGGAGTCCCAACAAAAAGCACCCAGCCCACACAGTAAAGTGGTCGTGTAGGAGTCACAACAAAAACCAGCCAGCCCACACTGTAAAATAGCCGCCTAAAAAAATATACACAGCACACACTGCAAAGTAGTCATATAGGTGTCACAACAAAAATCACACAGCCCACACTGTAAAGTTGTCATGTAGGTGTCACAACAAAAAGCACCCATCCCACACTGTAAAGTGGTCATGTTGGTGACATGACCAAAAGCGACCAGCCAACACTGTAAAGTGGTCATGAGGGAGTCCCAACAAAAAGCACCCGGCCCACACTCTAAAGTGGTAGTGTACGAGTAACAACAAAAAGCAACCAGCCCATACTGTAAAGTGGTCATGTAGGAGTCCAACAAAAAGCACCCAGCCCACACTGTAAAGTGGTCATCCAGGAGTCACAAAAAAAAGCACCCAGCCCACACTGTAAAGTGGTCGTGTAGGAGTCACAACAAAAAGCACCCACCCCACACTGTAAAATAATCGTGTAGATGCCACGAATGTACCCAACCCACACTGTAAAGTGGTCGTGTTGGTGCAATGAGAAAAAGCACTCAGCCCCACTGTAAAGTGGTCATGTAGGTGTCACAACAAAAATCACCCAGCCCACACTGTAAAGTGTTCATGTAGGAGTCCCAACAAAAGCACCCAGTCCACACTATAAAGTGGTCATGTAGGTGTCACAACAAAAATCACCCAGCCCACACTATAAAGTGGTCGTATTGGTGTCATGACAAAAAGCACCCAGCCCACACTATACTTTGGTCATATAGGCATCACAACAAAAAGCACACAGACCAAACTGTAATGTTGTCGTGTAGATGTCACGACAAAAAGCACCCAGCCAACACTGTAAAGTGGACATGTAGGAGTCCCATCAAAAAGCACCCAGCCCACACTGTAAAGTCGTCGTGTAGGCGCCACGACAAAAAGCACCTAGGTGCCACGAAAAAATGTACCCAGCCCACATTGTAAAGTGGCCGTGTAGGTGCCACGATAAAAAGCACTCAGCCCCACACTATAAAGTGGTCATGTAGGTGTTACAACAAAAAGCACACAGCCCACACTGTAAAGTAGTTATGTTGGTCTGTTAAACGAAAAGCACCCAGCCTACACTGTAAAGTGGTGATGCAGGGGTCACAACAAAAAGCACACAGACCAAACTGTAATGTTGTCGTGTAGGTGTCACGAGAAAAAGCACACAGCCCACACTGTAAAGTGGTTGTGTTGGTGTCATGAGAAAAAGCACACAGCCCACACAATAAAATGGTTATGTAGGTGTCACAACAAAAAGCCCATAGACCACACTGTAAAGTGGTCATGTAGGAGTCCCAACAAAAAGCACCCAGCCCACACTGTAAAGTGGTCGTGTAGGTGCCACAACTAAAGGCACCTAACCCACACTGTAAAGTGGTCGTGTAGGTGTCACAACAAAAAGCAGCCAGCCCACACTGTAAAATGCTTGTGTAGGTGCCACGAAACAATGTACGCAGCCCACACTGCAAAGTAGTCATATAGGAGTCACAACAAAAAGCACACAGCCCACACTGTAAAGTTGTCCTGTAGGTGACATGACAAAAAGCACATAGCTCACACTGTAAAGTGGTGATGTGGGAGTCCCAACAAAAAGCACCCAGCCCACACTTTCAAGTAGTCATGTTGGTCTGCTAAACAAAAAGCACCTAGCCCACACTGTAAAGTGGTCATGTAGGAGTCACAACAAAAAGTACCCAGCACACACTGTAAAGTGGTCATGTAGGTGTCACAACAGAAAGCACCCAGCCCACACTGTAAAGTGGTTGTGCAGGAGTAAAAACAAAAAGCAGCCAGCCCACACTGTAAAATGGTTGTCTAGGTACCACGAAAAAATGTACACAACCCACACTGCAAAGTGGTCATATAGGAGTCACAAAAAAAAAACACCCAGCCGACACTGTAAAGTGGTCATGTAGGAGTCCGAACAAAAAACACCCAGCTCACACTATAAAGTCGTCATGTTGGTCACATGACCAAAAGCACCCAGCCAACACTGTAAAGTGGTCATGTAGGAGTCCCAACAAAAAGCATGCAGCGCACACTGTAAAATGGTCGGATAGGTGCCACGAAAAAAAGTACCCAGCCCACACTGTAAAGTGGTCGTGTAGGAGTCACAACCAAAAGTACCCAGCCCACACTGCAGGCGTCACAACAAAAAGAACGCAGACCAAACTGTAATGTTGTCGTGTAGGTGTCACGACAAAAAGCATGCAGCGCACACTGTAAAATGGTCGGATAGGTGCCACGAAAAAAAGTACCCAGCCCACACTGTAAAGTGGTCGTGTAGGAGTCACAACCAAAAGTACCCAGCCCACCCTGTAAAGTGGTTATGTAGGCGTCACAACAAAAAGCACACAGACCAAACTGTAATGTTGTCGTGTAGGTGTCACGACAAAAAGCACCCAGCCAACACTGTAAAGTGGTCATGTAGGAGTCCCAACAAAAAGCACTCAGCCCACACTGTAAAGTCGTCGTGTAGGCGCCATGACAAAAAGCACCCAGCCCACACTATAAAGTGGTCATGTAGGTGTCACAACTAAAAGCACCTAGCCCACACTGTAAAGTGGTCATGTAGGTGTCACAGCAAAAAGCAGCCAGCCCACACCGTAAAATGCTCGTGTAGGTGCCACCAAAAAATGTACACAGCCCACACTGCAAAGTGGTCATATAGGAGTCCAACAAAATCACCCAGCCCACACTGTAAAGTTTTCATGTAGGAGTCCAAAAATAAGCACCCAGCTCACACTGTATAGTGGTCGTGTAGGAGTCACAACAAAAAGCAACCAGCCCACACTGCAAAATAATCGTGTAGGTACCATGAAAAAAATGTACCCAGCCCACACTGTAAAGTGGTCGTGTAGGTGCTACGAGAAAAAGTACTCAGCCCATACTGCAAAGTGGTCATGTAGGAGTCACAACAAAAAATCACCCAGCCCACACTGTAAAGTTTTCGTGTAAGTGTCACGACAAAAAGCTCCCAGCCCACACTGTAAAGTTGTCATGTAGGAGTCCCAACAAAAAGCACACAACCCACACTGTTAAGTGGTCATGTAGGAGTCCCAACAAAAAGCAGGCAGCGCACACTGTAAAATGGTCGTATAGGTGCCACGAAAAAAAGTACCCAGCCCACACTGTAAAGTGGTCGTGTAGGAGTCACAACAAAAAGTATCCAGCCCACCCTGTAAAGTGGTTATGTAGGCGTCACAACAAAAAGCACACAGCCCACACTGTAAAGTTGTCGTGTAGGTGTCACGACAAAAAGCACCCAGCGCACACTGTAAAGTGGTCATGTAGCAGTCACAACAAAAAGCACTCAGCCCACACTATAAAGTGGTCGTGTAGGACACTCCACAAAAAGCACCCAGCCCACACTGTAAAATGGTCGTGTAGGAGTCACAACAAAAAGCACCCAGCCCACACTGTAGAGTGGTCGTGTAGGTGAGACAATAAAAAGCACGCAGCCCACACTGTAAAATGGTCATGTAGTTGGCACGACAAAAAGCATACAGCCCACACTGTAAAGTGGTCATGTAGGTGTCACGACAAAAAGCACACAGCCCACACTGTAAAGTTGTCCTGTAGGTGTCATGACAAAAATAACATAGCTCACACTGTAAAGTGGTGATGTGGGAGTCCCAACAAAAAGCACCCAGCCCACACTTTCAAGAAGTCATGTTGGTCTGCTAAACAAAAAGCACCTAGCCCACACTGGAAAGTGGTCAGGTAGGTGCCACGACAAAAAGCACATAGCCGACACTGTAAATTGGTCATGTAGGAGTCACAACAAAAAGTACCCAGCACACACTGTAAAGTGGTCATGTAGGTGTCACAACAAAAAGCACACAGACCACACTGTAAAGATGTTGTGTAGGTGTCACAACAAAAAGCACCCAGCCACCACTGTAAAGTGGTAATGTAGGAGTCCCAACAGAAAGCACCCAGCCCACACTGTAAAGTGGTTGTGCAGGAGTAAAAACAAAAAGCAGCCAGCCCACACTGTAAAATGGTTGTCTAGGTACCACGAAAAAATGTACACAACCCACACTGCAAAGTGGTCATATAGGAGTCACAAAAAAAAAACACCCAGCCGACACTGTAAAGTGGTCATGTAGGAGTCCGAACAAAAAACACCCAGCTCACACTATAAAGTCGTCATGTTGGTCACATGACCAAAAGCACCCAGCCAACACTGTAAAGTGGTCATGTAGGAGTCCCAACAAAAAGCATGCAGCGCACACTGTAAAATGGTCGGATAGGTGCCACGAAAAAAAGTACCCAGCCCACACTGTAAAGTGGTCGTGTAGGAGTCACAACCAAAAGTACCCAGCCCACACTGCAGGCGTCACAACAAAAAGAACGCAGACCAAACTGTAATGTTGTCGTGTAGGTGTCACGACAAAAAGCATGCAGCGCACACTGTAAAATGGTCGGATAGGTGCCACGAAAAAAAGTACCCAGCCCACACTGTAAAGTGGTCGTGTAGGAGTCACAACCAAAAGTACCCAGCCCACCCTGTAAAGTGGTTATGTAGGCGTCACAACAAAAAGCACACAGACCAAACTGTAATGTTGTCGTGTAGGTGTCACAACAAAAAGCACCCATCCCACACTGTAAAGTGGTCATGTTGGTGACATGACCAAAAGCGACCAGCCAACACTGTAAAGTGGTCATGAGGGAGTCCCAACAAAAAGCACCCGGCCCACACTCTAAAGTGGTAGTGTACGAGTAACAACAAAAAGCAACCAGCCCATACTGTAAAGTGGTCATGTAGGAGTCCAACAAAAAGCACCCAGCCCACACTGTAAAGTGGTCATCCAGGAGTCACAACAAAAAGCACCCAGCCCACACTGTAAAGTGGTCGTGTAGGAGTCACAACAAAAAGCACCCACCCCACACTGTAAAATAATCGTGTAGATGCCACGAATGTACCCAACCCACACTGTAAAGTGGTCGTGTTGGTGCAATGAGAAAAAGCACTCAGCCCCACTGTAAAGTGGTCATGTAGGTGTCACAACAAAAATCACCCAGCCCACACTGTAAAGTGTTCATGTAGGAGTCCCAACAAAAGCACCCAGTCCACACTATAAAGTGGTCATGTAGGTGTCACAACAAAAATCACCCAGCCCACACTATAAAGTGGTCGTATTGGTGTCATGACAAAAAGCACCCAGCCCACACTATACTTTGGTCATATAGGCATCACAACAAAAAGCACACAGACCAAACTGTAATGTTGTCGTGTAGATGTCACGACAAAAAGCACCCAGCCAACACTGTAAAGTGGACATGTAGGAGTCCCATCAAAAAGCACCCAGCCCACACTGTAAAGTCGTCGTGTAGGCGCCACGACAAAAAGCACCTAGGTGCCACGAAAAAATGTACCCAGCCCACATTGTAAAGTGGCCGTGTAGGTGCCACGATAAAAAGCACTCAGCCCCACACTATAAAGTGGTCATGTAGGTGTTACAACAAAAAGCACACAGCCCACACTGTAAAGTAGTTATGTTGGTCTGCTAAACGAAAAGCACCCAGCCTACACTGTAAAGTGGTGATACAGGAGTCACGTCAAAAAGCACCCAGCCCAAACTGTAAAGTGATCAGGTAGGGGGACGACAAAGAGCACCCAGCCAACACATTGTATAGTGGTGATGTAGGAGTCTCAACAAAAAGCACCCAGCCCACACTATAAAGTGGTCATATTGGTGTCATGACAAAAATCACCCAGCCCACACTATAAATTGGTCATGTAGGAGTCACAACAAAAAGCACCCAGCCCACACTGTAAAATTGTCGTGTAAGTGTCACAACAAAAAGCAGCCCCAGCCCACACTGTAAAATGCTCGTGTAGGTGCCACGAAAAAATATACACAGCCCACACTGCAAAGTGGTCATATAGGAGTCACAACTAAAAGCACCTAGCCCACACTGTAAAGTGGTCATGTAGGTGTCCGAACAAAAAGCACCCAGCTCACACTATAAAGTGGTCATGTTGCTCACATGACCAAAAGCACCAAGCCAACACTGTAAAGTGCTCATGTAGGAGTCCCAACAAAAAGCATGCAGCACACACTGTAAAATGGTCATATAGGTGCCATGAAAAAAAGTACCCAGCCCACACTGTAAAGTGGTTATGTAGGGGTCACAACAAAAAGCACACAGACCAAACTGTAATGTTGTCGTGTAGGTGTCACGAGAAAAAGCACACAGCCCACACTGTAAAGTGGTTGTGTTGGTGTCATGAGAAAAAGCACACAGCCCACACAATAAAATGGTTATGTAGGTGTCACAACAAAAAGCCCATAGACCACACTGTAAAGTGGTCATGTAGGAGTCCCAACAAAAAGCACCCAGCCCACACTGTAAAGTGGTCGTGTAGGTGCCACAACTAAAGGCACCTAACCCACACTGTAAAGTGGTCGTGTAGGTGTCACAACAAAAAGCAGCCAGCCCACACTGTAAAATGCTTGTGTAGGTGCCACGAAACAATGTACGCAGCCCACACTGCAAAGTAGTCATATAGGAGTCACAACAAAAAGCACACAGCCCACACTGTAAAGTTGTCCTGTAGGTGACATGACAAAAAGCACATAGCTCACACTGTAAAGTGGTGATGTGGGAGTCCCAACAAAAAGCACCCAGCCCACACTTTCAAGTAGTCATGTTGGTCTGCTAAACAAAAAGCACCTAGCCCACACTGTAAAGTGGTCATGTAGGAGTCACAACAAAAAGTACCCAGCACACACTGTAAAGTGGTCATGTAGGTGTCACAACAGAAAGCACCCAGCCCACACTGTAAAGTGGTTGTGCAGGAGTAAAAACAAAAAGCAGCCAGCCCACACTGTAAAATGGTTGTCTAGGTACGACGAAAAAATGTACACAACCCACACTGCAAAGTGGTCATATAGGAGTCACAAAAAAAAAACACCCAGCCGACACTGTAAAGTGGTCATGTAGGAGTCCGAACAAAAAACACCCAGCTCACACTATAAAGTCGTCATGTTGGTCACATGACCAAAAGCACCCAGCCAACACTGTAAAGTGGTCATGTAGGAGTCCCAACAAAAAGCATGCAGCGCACACTGTAAAATGGTCGGATAGGTGCCACGAAAAAAAGTACCCAGCCCACACTGTAAAGTGGTCGTGTAGGAGTCACAACCAAAAGTACCCAGCCCACCCTGTAAAGTGGTTATGTAGGCGTCACAACAAAAAGCACACAGACCAAACTGTAATGTTGTCGTGTAGGTGTCACAACAAAAAGCACCCATCCCACACTGTAAAGTGGTCATGTTGGTGACATGACCAAAAGCGACCAGCCAACACTGTAAAGTGGTCATGAGGGAGTCCCAACAAAAAGCACCCGGCCCACACTCTAAAGTGGTAGTGTACGAGTAACAACAAAAAGCAACCAGCCCATACTGTAAAGTGGTCATGTAGGAGTCCAACAAAAAGCACCCAGCCCACACTGTAAAGTGGTCATCCAGGAGTCACAACAAAAAGCACCCAGCCCACACTGTAAAGTGGTCGTGTAGGAGTCACAACAAAAAGCACCCACCCCACACTGTAAAATAATCGTGTAGATGCCACGAATGTACCCAACCCACACTGTAAAGTGGTCGTGTTGGTGCAATGAGAAAAAGCACTCAGCCCCACTGTAAAGTGGTCATGTAGGTGTCACAACAAAAATCACCCAGCCCACACTGTAAAGTGTTCATGTAGGAGTCCCAACAAAAGCACCCAGTCCACACTATAAAGTGGTCATGTAGGTGTCACAACAAAAATCACCCAGCCCACACTATAAAGTGGTCGTATTGGTGTCATGACAAAAAGCACCCAGCCCACACTATACTTTGGTCATATAGGCATCACAACAAAAAGCACACAGACCAAACTGTAATGTTGTCGTGTAGATGTCACGACAAAAAGCACCCAGCCAACACTGTAAAGTGGACATGTAGGAGTCCCATCAAAAAGCACCCAGCCCACACTGTAAAGTCGTCGTGTAGGCGCCACGACAAAAAGCACCTAGGTGCCACGAAAAAATGTACCCAGCCCACATTGTAAAGTGGCCGTGTAGGTGCCACGATAAAAAGCACTCAGCCCCACACTATAAAGTGGTCATGTAGGTGTTACAACAAAAAGCACACAGCCCACACTGTAAAGTAGTTATGTTGGTCTGCTAAACGAAAAGCACCCAGCCTACACTGTAAAGTGGTGATACAGGAGTCACGTCAAAAAGCACCCAGCCCAAACTGTAAAGTGATCAGGTAGGGGGACGACAAAGAGCACCCAGCCAACACATTGTATAGTGGTGATGTAGGAGTCTCAACAAAAAGCACCCAGCCCACACTATAAAGTGGTCATATTGGTGTCATGACAAAAATCACCCAGCCCACACTATAAATTGGTCATGTAGGAGTCACAACAAAAAGCACCCAGCCCACACTGTAAAATTGTCGTGTAAGTGTCACAACAAAAAGCAGCCCCAGCCCACACTGTAAAATGCTCGTGTAGGTGCCACGAAAAAATATACACAGCCCACACTGCAAAGTGGTCATATAGGAGTCACAACTAAAAGCACCTAGCCCACACTGTAAAGTGGTCATGTAGGTGTCCGAACAAAAAGCACCCAGCTCACACTATAAAGTGGTCATGTTGCTCACATGACCAAAAGCACCAAGCCAACACTGTAAAGTGCTCATGTAGGAGTCCCAACAAAAAGCATGCAGCACACACTGTAAAATGGTCATATAGGTGCCATGAAAAAAAGTACCCAGCCCACACTGTAAAGTGGTTATGTAGGGGTCACAACAAAAAGCACACAGACCAAACTGTAATGTTGTCGTGTAGGTGTCACGAGAAAAAGCACACAGCCCACACTGTAAAGTGGTTGTGTTGGTGTCATGAGAAAAAGCACACAGCCCACACAATAAAATGGTTATGTAGGTGTCACAACAAAAAGCCCATAGACCACACTGTAAAGTGGTCATGTAGGAGTCCCAACAAAAAGCACCCAGCCCACACTGTAAAGTGGTCGTGTAGGTGCCACAACTAAAGGCACCTAACCCACACTGTAAAGTGGTCGTGTAGGTGTCACAACAAAAAGCAGCCAGCCCACACTGTAAAATGCTTGTGTAGGTGCCACGAAACAATGTACGCAGCCCACACTGCAAAGTAGTCATATAGGAGTCACAACAAAAAGCACACAGCCCACACTGTAAAGTTGTCCTGTAGGTGACATGACAAAAAGCACATAGCTCACACTGTAAAGTGGTGATGTGGGAGTCCCAACAAAAAGCACCCAGCCCACACTTTCAAGTAGTCATGTTGGTCTGCTAAACAAAAAGCACCTAGCCCACACTGTAAAGTGGTCATGTAGGAGTCACAACAAAAAGTACCCAGCACACACTGTAAAGTGGTCATGTAGGTGTCACAACAGAAAGCACCCAGCCCACACTGTAAAGTGGTTGTGCAGGAGTAAAAACAAAAAGCAGCCAGCCCACACTGTAAAATGGTTGTCTAGGTACGACGAAAAAATGTACACAACCCACACTGCAAAGTGGTCATATAGGAGTCACAAAAAAAAAACACCCAGCCGACACTGTAAAGTGGTCATGTAGGAGTCCGAACAAAAAACACCCAGCTCACACTATAAAGTCGTCATGTTGGTCACATGACCAAAAGCACCCAGCCAACACTGTAAAGTGGTCATGTAGGAGTCCCAACAAAAAGCATGCAGCGCACACTGTAAAATGGTCGGATAGGTGCCACGAAAAAAAGTACCCAGCCCACACTGTAAAGTGGTCGTGTAGGAGTCACAACCAAAAGTACCCAGCCCACCCTGTAAAGTGGTTATGTAGGCGTCACAACAAAAAGCACACAGACCAAACTGTAATGTTGTCGTGTAGGTGTCACGACAAAAAGCACCCAGCCAACACTGTAAAGTGGTCATGTAGGAGTCCCAACAAAAAGCACTCAGCCCACACTGTAAAGTCGTCGTGTAGGCGCCATGACAAAAAGCACCCAGCCCACACTATAAAGTGGTCATGTAGGTGTCACAGCAAAAAGCAGCCAGCCCACACCGTAAAATGCTCGTGTAGGTGCCACCAAAAAATGTACACAGCCCACACTGCAAAGTGGTCATATAGGAGTCCAACAAAATCACCCAGCCCACACTGTAAAGTTTTCATGTAGGAGTCCAAAAATAAGCACCCAGCTCACACTGTATAGTGGTCGTGTAGGAGTCACAACAAAAAGCAACCAGCCCACACTGCAAAATAATCGTGTAGGTACCATGAAAAAAATGTACCCAGCCCACACTGTAAAGTGGTCGTGTAGGTGCTACGAGAAAAAGTACTCAGCCCACACTGCAAAGTGGTCATGTAGGAGTCACAACAAAAAATCACCCAGCCCACACTGTAAAGTTTTCGTGTAAGTGTCACGACAAAAAGCTCCCAGCCCACACTGTAAAGTTGTCATGTAGGAGTCCCAACAAAAAGCACACAACCCACACTGTTAAGTGGTCATGTAGGAGTCCCAACAAAAAGCAGGCAGCGCACACTGTAAAATGGTCGTATAGGTGCCACGAAAAAAAGTACCCAGCCCACACTGTAAAGTGGTCGTGTAGGAGTCACAACAAAAAGTATCCAGCCCACCCTGTAAAGTGGTTATGTAGGCGTCACAACAAAAAGCACACAGCCCACACTGTAAAGTTGTCGTGTAGGTGTCACGACAAAAGGCACCCAGCGCACACTGTAAAGTGGTCATGTAGCAGTCACAACAAAAAGCACTCAGCCCACACTATAAAGTGGTCGTGTAGGACACTCCACAAAAAGCACCCAGCCCACACTGTAAAATGGTCGTGTAGGAGTCACAACAAAAAGCACCCAGCCCACACTGTAGAGTGGTCGTGTAGGTGAGACAATAAAAAGCACGCAGCCCACACTGTAAAATGGTCATGTAGTTGGCACGACAAAAAGCATACAGCCCACACTGTAAAGTTGTCCTGTAGGTGTCATGACAAAAATAACATAGCTCACACTGTAAAGTGGTGATGTGGGAGTCCCAACAAAAAGCACCCAGCCCACACTTTCAAGAAGTCATGTTGGTCTGCTAAACAAAAAGCACCTAGCCCACACTGGAAAGTGGTCAGGTAGGTGCCACGACAAAAAGCACATAGCCGACACTGTAAATTGGTCATGTAGGAGTCACAACAAAAAGTACCCAGCACACACTGTAAAGTGGTCATGTAGGTGTCACAACAAAAAGCACACAGACCACACTGTAAAGATGTTGTGTAGGTGTCACAACAAAAAGCACCCAGCCACCACTGTAAAGTGGTAATGTAGGAGTCCCAACAGAAAGCACCCAGCCCACACTGTAAAGTGGTTGTGCAGGAGTAAAAACAAAAAGCAGCCAGCCCACACTGTAAAATGGTTGTCTAGGTACCACGAAAAAATGTACACAACCCACACTGCAAAGTGGTCATATAGGAGTCACAAAAAAAAGCACCCAGCCCACACTGTAAAGTGGTCATGTAGGAGTCCGAACAAAAAACACCCAGCTCACACTATAAAGTCGTCATGTTGGTCACATGACCAAAAGCACCCAGCCAACACTGTAAAGTGGTCATGTAGGAGTCCCAACAAAAAGCACTCAGCCCACACTGTAAAGTCGTCGAGTAGGCGCCACGACAAAAAGCACCTAGCCCACACTGTCAAGTGGTCATGTAGGTCTCTTAAAGAAAAAGCACCCAGCCCACACTGTAAAGTGGTCATGTAGGTGTCACAACTAAAAGCACCTAGCCCACACTGTAAAGTGGTCATGTAGGAGTCACGACAAAAAGCACCCAGCCCACACCGTAAAATGCTCGTGTAGGTGCCACAATAAAAAGCACCTAGTCCACACTGTAAAGCGGTAGTGTAGGTGTCATGACAAAAAGTACCCAACACTCACTGTAAATGTAGTTGGCACTAGGAAAGACTATAAATTAATCAGGTAGGAGTTACAACAAAAAGCACCCAGCCAACACTGTAAGGTGGTCATGTAGGAGTCCCAACAAAAAGCACCCAGCCCACACTGTAAAGTCGTCGTGTAGGCGCCACGACAAAAAGCACCTAGCACACACTGTAAAGTGGTCATGTAGGTCTCACAAACAAAAAGCACCCAGCCTACACTGTAAAGTGGTAATGCAGGAGTCACAACAAGAAGTACCCAGCCCACACTGTAAAGTGCTCGCGTAGGTGCGAAGACAAAAAGCACCCAGCCCACACTGTAAAGTGGTCATGTAGGAGTCCGAACAAAAAACACCCAGCTCACACTATAAAGTCGTCATGTTGGTCACATGAACAAAAGCACCCAGCCCACACTGTAAAGTGGTCATGTAGGTGTCACAACTAAAAGCACCCAGCCCACACTGTAAAGTCGTCGTGTAGGCGCCACGACAAAAAGCACCTAGCCCACACTGTCAAGTGGTCATGTAGGTCTCCTAAAGAAAAAGCCCCCAGCCCACACTGTAAAGTGGTCATGTAGGTGTCACAACAAAAAGCAGCCAGCCCACACTGTAAAATGCTCGTGTATGTGCCACGAAAAAATGTACGCAGCCCACACTGCAAAGTGGTCATATAGGAGTCACAACAAAAAGCACACAGTCCACACTGTAAAGTTGTTGTGTAGGTGTCACGACAAAAAGCACCCAGCCAACACTGTAAAGTGGTCATGTAGGATTCCCAACAGAAAGCACCCAGCCCACACTGTAAAGTGGTTGTGCAGGAGTAAAAACAAAAAGCAGCCAGCCCACACTGTAAAATGGTTGTGTAGGTGCCACGAAAAAAATGTACACAGCCCACACTGCAAAGTGGTCATATAGGAGTCACAACAAAAATCACACAGCCCACACTGTAAAGTTGTTGTGTAGGTGTCACGACAAAAAGCACCCAGCCCACACTGTACAGTGGTCATGTAGGAGTCCAAACAAAAAGCACCCAGCCCACACTATAAAGTGGTCATGTTGGTGACATGACTAAAAAGCACTCAGCCAACACTGTAAAATGGTCGTGTAGGTGTCATGATAAAAAGCACCCAGCCCACACTGTAAAGTGGTCGCGTAGGTCACAACAAAAAGCAGACAGCCCACACTGTAAAGTGGTCGTGTTGGTCTCATGACAAAAAACATACAACCCACACAATAAAATGGTCGTGTTGGTGTCATGACAAAAAGCACCCAGCCAACACTGTAAGGTGGTCATGTAGGAGTCCCAACAAAAAGCACCCAGCTCACACTGTAAAGTCGTTGTGTAGGCGCCACGACAAAAAGCACCTAGCCCACACTGTAAAGTGGTCATGTAGGTCTCCCAAACAAAAAGCACCCAGCCTACACTGTAAAGTGGTAATGCAGGAGTCACAACAAGAAGCACCCAGCCAACACTGGAAAGTGGTCATGTAGGCGCCACAATAAAAAGCAGTCAGCCCACACTGTAAAGTGGTCGTGTAGGTGTCATGACAAAAAGCTCTCAGCCTACACTGTAAAGTGGTCACGTAGGTGTCACAACAAAAAGCACACAGCCTACACTGCAAAGTGGTCATGTCAGAGTCCCAACAAAAAGCACCCAGCCCACACTGCAAAGTGATCATGTAGGTGCCACGAGAAAAAGCACCCAGCCAACACTGGAAAGTGGTCGTGTAGGCACCACGATAAAAAGCACCCAGCCCACACTGTAAAGTGGTCGTGTAGGTGTCATAACAAAAAGCTCCAAGCCCACACTGTAAAATGGTCGTGTAGGTGGCACGACAAAAAGCACCAAGCCCACACTGTAAAATGGTCGTGTAGGTGGCAAAAAGCACCCATCCCACACTGTAAAGCAGTCATGCAGGAGTTACAACAAAAAGCACCCAGTCCTCACTGTAAAGCAGTCGTGTAGGTGCCACGATAAAAAACACCCAGCCCACATTGTAAAGTGGTCATGTAGGTGTCCCAACAAAAAGCACCCAGCCAACACTATAAAGTGGTCATGTTGGTGCCAAGACAAAAAGCACCCAGCCTACACTGTAAATTCGTCATGTAGGAGTCACAACAAAAAGCACCCAGTCTACACTGTAAAGTGGTCGTGTAGGTGCGATGACAAAAAGCACCCAGCCCACTCTATAAAGTGGTCGTGTAGGTGGCAAAACACAAAAAGCACCCAGCCCACACTGTAAAGTGGTGGTGTAGGTGTCACGACAAAAAGCACCCAGCCCACCCTGTAAAGTGGTGGTGTAGGTGTCACGACAAAAAGCACCCAGCCCACACTATAAATATGGTTGGCATTAGGAAGGGCATCCAGCCATAGAAATCTAGCCAGAAACAGTCCTATATGAGTGAGATACGGTCACCCGACCCATCTTTCCTGTAATGGGACAACTCATCTAACCCATGCTAGCATGGAAAATAGACATTAAACAATGATGATGATGATGATGATGATGATTGACAATAATTTATTAACAAGGTCTGTAGAGAATCAGGCAGTATTTGCCCTCGCTCTTTACGTTCTGAGTTCAAATCCCACCAAGGCCATTATCTAGCACTATTTAGCAAGGGCTAAGAATTCAGGGCTAAACCTTTCCCGTAAATTTGTCCCCTTGCCCATTAGCAGAGCTTGTAGAGTGCCAGACAAATGCTTAGCAGTATTTGGCCTGGCTCTTTATGTTCTGAGTTCAAATCCCACTAAGGCCAACATCTAGCACTATTTGAAATAATTCAATCTCTTTTACATAACTAGGGAAAGAAAAAGCCAAAAAAACTAAAACAATAGAAAAGTAATTATGATTGGCAGTGAATTGGAAAACTCTGTAGAGCATCAGATATATGTTTAGCAGTATTTGTAGTTCAAATCCTGCTTAAGCCAACTTCTAGAACTGTTTAGCAAGTGCTAAGCATTCAGAGAAAAACCTTTCCCTATAGCTTAGCACAGAGGTGGTATCATAGCCAATGAGGGTTATCCAAGGCGTGGTTATATGTGTCCTCTTGCAGATTGGCAGAGTCTGTACAGAGCTAGACAAATGCTTAGTTAAAATCCTGCTAAAGCAAACTTCTAGTACTGTTTAGCAAGGGTTAAGTATTTAGGGCTAAACCCTCCCACTTAATTTGTCACACATACACTCACACACACCCACACAAACATATACATGCAAACGCACACACACAAGTAAACTGATGCAAACACACAAACATAAGCAAGCACAAAACCCCCACAAAAACACAGACACAAGCAAACACACACAAACATACACATGCAAACACACACAAACACAAACCCACAAAGACAAACACACACAACACACCCACACAAACCCTTACAAACACATCTACACAAACACCCCCACACAAACACAAACCCACACAAATACACAACACCCCCACACAAATACACATCCACACAACACCCCACACAAATCCACCCCCTACACAAAGAGACAGAGATAGAGCCAGTGAAAGTTGTTGAATGTTTCTAACTTACCATTCAGGAGGCCATCTGTGTTTATCAATAAACAACTGGTTCTCCAGACTGAGGGTTTTATAATGTTTCACATATTGAGGAAATATATCCAGAAAATGAACACAAAGATAGTGAAGGCACCACTTTGCTAGTTGTACAGCATTGTGTAGCTGGAAATATAGACAGATAACAGATGTCATACAGATGACATACAGATGACAGGCAGATGACATCCAGATGAAAGGCAGGTGACAGATAGATGATAGGTAGGTGAGAAGCAGGTGAAAGATAGATGAGAGAAACTGAAGGCACCACTTTGCAAGTTTTAGAGAATGTGTAGCTGGAAATATAGACAGATAACAGATGTCAGACTACAGATGACATTCAGATGACAGGCAGGTGAGAGACAGGTGAGAGATAGTGAAGGCACCACTTTGCTAGCTGTACTGCATTGTGTAGCTGGAAATATAGACAGATAACAGATGTCATACAGATGAAAGACATGACAGACAGGTGAGAGTTAGATGACATGTAGATGAGAGTGTGATGACATGTAGATGAGAGGGTGATTACATGTAGATGAGAGACAGATGACAGGTAGATGAGAGGGTGATTACATGTAGATGAGAGACAGATGACAGGTAGATGAGAGGGTGATTACATGTAGATGAGAGTGTGATGACAGGTAGATGAGAGGGTGATTACATGTAGATGAGAGACAGATGACAGGTAGATGAGAGGGTGATTACATGTAGATGAGAGTGTGATGACATGTAGATGAGAGGGTGATTACATGTAGATGAGAGACAGATGACAGGTAGATGAGAGGGTGATTACATGTAGATGAGAGACAGATGACAGGTAGATGAGAGGGTGATTACATGTAGATGAGAGACAGATGACAGGTAGATGAGAGGGTGATTACATGTAGATGAGAGACAGATGACAGGTAGATGAGAGGGTGATTACATGTAGATGAGAGACAGATGACAGGTAGATGAGAGGGTGATTACATGTAGATGAGAGACAGATGACAGGTAGATGAGAGGGTGATTACATGTAGATGAGAGACAGATGACAGGTAGATGAGAGGGTGATTACATGTAGATGAGAGACAGATGACAGGTAGATGAGAGGGTGATTACATGTAGATGAGAGACAGATGACAGGTAGATGAGAGGGTGATTACATGTAGATGAGAGACAGATGACAGGTAGATGAGAGGGTGATTACATGTAGATGAGAGACAGATAACAGGTAGATGAGAGGGTGATTACATGTAGATGAGAGACAGATAACAGGTAGATGAGAGGGTGATTACATGTAGATGAGAGACAGATGACAGGTAGATGAGAGGGTGATTACATGTAGATGAGAGACAGATGACAGGTAGATGAGAGGGTGATTACATGTAGATGAGAGACAGATGACAGGTAGATGAGAGGGTGATTACATGTAGATGAGAGACAGATGACAGGTAGATGAGAGGGTGATTACATGTAGATGAGAGACAGATGACAGGTAGATGAGAGGGTGATTACATGTAGATGAGAGACAGATGACAGGTAGATGAGAGGGTGATTACATGTAGATGAGAGACAGATGACAGACAGGTGAGAGGGTGATTACATGTAGATGAGAGACAGATAACAGGTAGATGAGGGACAGATAACAGGTAGATGAGAGACAGATGACAGACAGGTGAGAGGTAGCTGACAGGTAAATGAGAGGTAGATGAGGGAGTGATGACATGTAGATGAGAGATAGTGAAGGCACCATTTTGCTAGGTGTACTGCATTGTGTAACTGGAAATATAGACACATAACAGATAAGAGATAGATGACAGGTAGATGTCAGACAGGTGAGAGACAGATGAGAAATAGATGATAGGTAGATGACAAGTAGATGAGAGGTAGATGACAGACAGATGACATAATACAATTGTATAGATGATATACATACATATGGTAATATGACAGTTACACCTGTATAGTTTAATGTCAGGTAAGAGGTAATATGGAATAAATAGTGTTACACACCTGTGGAGTTTCTAGAGATATTAGAAGACAGGGTTGTAACACCTGCATAGTTTAATGTGAGGTGATGGGATACATCTAGGTAGTTTAATGAGAGGTGACAGGTGTAACAGAAGTTAAAAGTGTCATAAAACACCTGTGCAGTTTAATGAGAGGTGACAGGTAATAATTTTTTTACTTTTGGCACAAGGCCAACAATTACCCCAGTGTATTACTGGTACGTTATTTTATCGACCCTGTAAGGATGAAAGGCAAAGTTAACCTCGGTGGGATTTGAACTCAGATTGTAAAGGGGCGTAAGTCTATGCTGCAAAGCATGGTGTCTGACCCTCTACTGATACTGGTAATCCACTAATAATAGGATGGTTACACACCTGTGCAGTTTCTAGAATAGTCAACACATCTTCCATCATGTTAACGTTGCCATCTTCCAGTCTGCCAAGTTCCTGGACCAGGTGTTGCTCAGCAAAAGCAACAAGCCGAGGTAGACATAGGCGATTGGCCACTTCAATTAAGTTCATGCAGTCTACACCAGACATATATGGTGATTCACCTGTGTACAGGTATTCCTGGAGAGCCTTGAAGGCATCTTTACAGATACCTGGGAATGGAATCTGGAAAAGGAGAGAGGAAAGATATAACATAAGTAAAGTTTCACTACCTCTCTCTTTCTCTCTTGCAATCTCATTCTCTCTCTTGCAAGTACTCATTCTCACATCCATCAACCTCTCACACTCATTATATATACTAGCAGAAAAACCACACTACACATGCTAGCAGAAAAACCACCCTTCGGGTAGTTTTCTGCTAGCATGTGTAGTGTGTATATTGCTATTATACGCAAGTATATATGCATGTAGATATGATACATCAAATAAAATCATAATTGACAATATACACAGAAATTGAACGAAGACTGTGTTACACTGTCTTATGTAATCAGTAACATAATCCATGATACGTTAAAAAAAGACGATATTATATATAAACTGCATTAGGAGAAAATTAGTGACGGAAATATATGAATGTTTATTTAAGCAATCGCTAACCAGAAGTGTTCACATCTGAAAATTTTAAAGAAGTGAATCTTTAAATAAACAATAAAATATATTTAACCAACAGCTACGAAATTTAGTAGCTAAATTATGTAATATTCATTCATTATTTATTCAAAGTAATCCAACTTATTTTACTAATGGGATAAAAAACTATAAACCGTACGCAATCCCGCACTCCTTACTTTATTATAGTTTAGATAACAAGTTGTTTGTGATTGCCTCAAACAACTCAATTAGTACCTGCTATACAGTAGCTACAACTTCAATTCATACCTAATATAATTATATATATATAATTAATAAACTGGTATAAGATTCCAGAATACAGCCATATTCTTCATTCTTATATATATATATCATCATCATTTTACGTACGCTTTTCCCTGCTTGCAAGGGTAGGATGGGTCTTATTCAGCACAGTATCTCTCCACTTGTCACGGTCCTTCGTCATCTCCACCGTGAGCTTCAGCGATCTTAGGTCTGTTCTCACCACCTCTGCCCAAGTTTTTCGTGGTCTACCTCTACCACGTCTCCCTTCAACTGGCATTTCCTGGCACTTCTTCACCCATCGGTCATCCTCCATGCGCATCACATGTCCATACCACCTCAGTCTTCTCTCTCGCACACTAGATTCTATCCCTCTCAGACACAGTTTCTCTCTCAACACATTCATTCTGGGTTGTGTTCACGCACATTGACATTGCACATCCAACGGAGCATGCTTGCCTCATTTCTCTCCAGCCATCGCATATCCTCTGCAGTTGCTGCCCATGTCTCACTACCATGCAGCATCGCGCTCCTCACACAGGCATCATATAACCGGCCTTTCGTACGCAGGGAGAAACCCTTCTTCGTCAGCAGAGGAAGCAGCTCCCTAAACTTCTTCCAACCCGTCCTTATTCTAGATACTATGGCCTCGGAACACCCCCCTCCCATACTAATCTGATCTCCTAGGTACCGGAAGCTATCCACCACTTCTATAGCACCCGCCTGCATTTGAAAAATGTGTCTATCAATGCGACTTCTACTGTCTAATTTCCCTGTACATCTACTGCATACGTATTTCTCCCTACCTGTTAGTTTTCCTGCTATCCCGCTACATCTCTTGTGTACCCAGGATCTGCATTGTGTGCATTTTATAGAATTTATGCCAATTCCTTTTCTGCATATCGAACATGGCCATTTCCCTGACGGAATCAGAGTTTTGTCCTCTTTTCTACTCATCAACACTTTTGTCTTAGCTAGGTTCACTCTCAGTCCTCTTGCTTCCAACTGCTGTTTCCATAACCAGAATTTATTCTCTAGCTCCTCTACTGATTCTGCTATAAGAACCAGATCGTCAGCATACAGAAGGTCCCATGGACAGCCAGTCTTAAACTCCTCTGTTATGGCTTGGAGGACTATAATGAACAAGAGCGGGCTGAGGACCAAACCTTGATGTACTCCTACTTGTATCTGGAATTCCTCACTAAACTCCATTCCTACCCTGACTTTACTGACAGCACCTCTGAACAAAGTTTGCATTGTCCTCACAAGCCATTCCTCAACACCTAGTTTCCTTAGGGACCACCAGATGACAGATCGGGGTACCCTATCAAAGGCTTTCTCTAGGTCAACAAAGGCTAAGTATAGTGGCTTATTTTTCTCTAAGAACCTCTCTTGTAATTGTCTCACCAAGAAGAGGGCATCTGTTGTACTTTTCCCAGGCACAAAACCAAACTGCATCTCATCTAGTTTGACCCTTTCTCTAATTAGTTGTGCTAATATCCTTTCTGTCACTTTCATAACCTGATCCATCAGTTTTATACCCCTATAATTGCTCCTCTCCAGAGCATCCCCTTTACCTTTGTAGCAATTTATGAGAATACTGCTGCACCAGTCTTTGGGTATAACACCACCATATATAGCCTGATTGATGATGCGTGCAACCAGTTTAGTGCCTACGTCCCCTGATGCCTTCAGCATCTCAGCAACTATCCCCGATGGTCCAGCAGCCTTACCATTTTTCATTTCCTTAATCGCCTCTTGGGCCCTATATTCTCAATAGCTGGTCCCTCTGTCGGATCTACTGAGGGTAATTTTTCTCTCCCATTCGTTCTCCACATTCATCAGTCTCTCATAATGACATTTCCACGCCTCCTTTATATATATATATATATATAACAATTATTATACAGATATATATAATATATATAGTAATAATAATTATGAAGACCCAAATCCAAAGAGGGCTCAATAAGCATTGTATATAACTGTGGCCATGTAGGAGACACGGTGAAAAGGCTCCCAGCCCACACTGTAAATGTGGTTGGTGTTAGGAAGGGTATCCAGTTGTAAAAAACCTGCCAGAAACAGTTCCGTGCAAGCGAGACGTGTTCTCCCGACCATTCCCGCATCAAATGGAACAAAACCGTCTAACCCATGCTAGCGTGGAAGATGGACGTTAAACGATGATGATGATGATGATATATATATATATATATATATATATAAAGTATATATAAACCCATAGAGCAAACATTTATTATTAGTACAGAATATTGGCAGTATCAGTAGAGGGTTGGACGCCATGCTTTCTAGCATAGTTACGTCCCTTTATGGTCTGAGTTCAAATCCTGCCGAGGTTAACTTTGCCTTTCATCCTTATGGGGTCGATAAAATAAAGTACCAGTAATGTACTGGGTAATTTGCTGGCCTTGTGCCAAAAGTAGAGACAATTATTAGTACAGAATATTCCATAATAGGGTGAAAGCAGAAATTCTTTGCTTAAACTTTAATCTGAACTAATAATAAATATATGTATAAATATATATATATATGTATATATATATATATATATATATTCTATATATAATGTGATAGTCCTGTAACTCCTGAGGAGTCGTAGGGTCACCATATTGATATACAGCATTTCTAAGACATATTTTAAACCTGACAGAGTTCATCTCCTCTCCAGGTCTGAATAGTGCAAATAACTTCCAGAAAAGGACAGGGGATGAGAGAAAGGATAGAGGAAGAATTGATCTCAGTATTAGACTGGTACTTTTTTATCAACCTAGAATTGATGAGAGGCAAAGTTGACCGTAACAGAATTTGACCTCAGAGAGCAGAGAGGCTGAACAAATACCACAAAGCATTCTATCTGATGTTCTAACAACTCTGCCAAGTCATCGCCCACATATATATATATATATATATATTATATATACTAGCAGTTTAGCCCAGCATTGCTCGGGTTTGTTCATTTGCTATGAAAAGTTACATACAGGTAAACGTGGCTTGAAAGCGAATAAGCTTATCAATTAAGTGCATAAAGCAGTTGAACCGGTTATTAATAGTTATGAACCAATTAGCATTTTGGACAATCAATGATGGGTTAATAATCTTCCAATAGCGAATTTAGTAGACCAAAGTTGCAAGATGGTGGCCCTGATGCCGCTGGGTGTCAGATCTGTCCGCCTTGGGATACCCTACCAGGAAATAGTGTTCCAGATGGCATAGCTCCAACACCTGCACCAACATCTATAGCACCTCTTTGTAGACGATATTGCGTGTCATCCCTTGAGGAGTGTAAGCAAAAAGTCCATTCCTGCTCCCTATGCGGGAACAGGCAACATAAAGTTGGCCATGGGAGAAGCATGGCTCCCCCAAATGGATGCCCGCCACCGACAATGTTTGCCCTTGTGACTTGTTAATGGACATGGCAAAACATGGTCTCACCGGGAATTGGGATCGCCGGAAATCGAACGGGATATCTGACGCCGAGGGGAAAAGGTTCATCCTTGGAATGAAAACATTCTCCCTTCTCCCGCACCTCGTTGCAATGGTGGCTTCAATCAAGTCGGGCGTCAGTGACTTGACGACCATGCGAGTACCGTTGCACTGCTTTGGTGGACGCAAGTTCCTTATTAGCATAATGGGACAGCCAACCCTAAGCTTAAGAATGTGAGGTGGGGGCACTGGGGGCTCAAGGGAATTTAATAACTCAACCGGATAATTAACGATATCATTAATTACTAATCTATCTGACGTCCGGTCGATAGATTTGAAGATGTGCTCTTTACCGGAAATCTTCTCAATCAGTTGCTCGTTAATAAAATTAACCATAGTATTTTTCGGAGCAAGGATGGCTCTTTCGCTGAGCCAATCGAGGTTTTTAAAGTTAGATGAGACATTAGGAAAAACTGCTTCCCAAAGGTCAGAAGGGCTGCTCACAATGTTGCACAGGGAGTCGATTGCTATGCCGCCCTTGTCATCTGCAGGGACCTTGCCCTCACCAAGTGCTAAAATCTTCTGAGCAAATGCTGCAGACATGATGTCACCATGCAAATGAGCACGCATATTTGTGCTCAGGTACAAACTCTTTACCTGGAGCCACAACATGGACGACTTAAGGCAGGCACGCACTTTATCAGCTCTTGTCCCTTTGGGGATGACAGGCAGCGTTTGTCAAAAATCCCCTGATAGCAGAAGGGTTACGCCACCCATAGGAACCATAGAATCCCTAATGTCTTTCAGGGTCCTGTACAATGCCTCAAGGGCACCCTTGTGTGCTATTGTGTACTCATCCCAAACAATGAGGCAACATTTTTTGAGAACCAGAGCTTCGTGTGAGCTCTTGCTGATATTGCATGTTGGTGTCTCAGTTTTTACTAAATCCAAGGGGAGTTTAAAGGTTGACTGTGCTGTCCTGCCTCCCGGCAGCAAAGTAGCAGCGATCTCGGACGATGCAACAGCCAACGCAATTTTTTTCTCGTGACGAATCTTAGCAAGTATCAATTTCGTTACAAAAGTTTTTCCGGTAGCCCCAGGAGCATCGAGAAAGTAAATACCACCAGTCTGATTTTAAACCGCATCAATGATAGTTAAATAGGCCAACCTTTGGTCTGACAGAAGTTTGGGCTCATTTTCCTCTAAGTATTGGGAAAGAGATTCGATGTCATATTCTGTTTCCCGCAACAAATCCGGGGCCAACGTGTTAGCTTCCTCTCTGACGGTTGACAGCAAGCCATACGTCGCCAACTCACTCCCACCCATGTCGAGGAGGGCATCCTCGATATCAATGAGTGCCCTGTTGTAGATAATGTCACTGTAACCAACTTCCACTGAAGGATACTGCAGATGAGCCAGGCGCAGGAAGTCCTCAGACATGAAGTCTCTGTACTTGACCCATAAAGATTTGGGATCACTCAATTCACACTTTTGAAGCAAAATGGCAAAGAGTTCCCGTAGACCTTTAGGTGATTTCAACAAAGCACCCTCTGCTAAAGTGGAATCCCATTGCGAATCATCTTCCAAAAGACCACGCTTAAAGCAGGCTTCCCGGTACGTATCACATATTTCTCCATCAACAGTTTTGAGATCCTGAAAACTTTGTGGGCCTACAACTTCATGCAGAAGAAGGCGGAGATGAAAGCACTCATGTTGACTTGGGGGGCACAGTGTAAACCCTTCCAAGACAGCTGTCAAATTTTACACAAAGGATGTCTTTCAACAGCCTGACCTGACTTTCTCCGCACCCAAGTGGATTTCGGCCATATAAAGTAGGATGGAACCTGGGGGTACACAATTGTTTGCGCAAATGTATCGAACTGGCAAAGTTTGAGGAAACCCGTCAGAGTGGTCTCTTTCGGATCGGCGGCCAACTTGGTGGCGGTTTGGTCCGTAAAGGAAACCCTTTGCCCCATTTTCCAAATGTACCACAAGCTGTACGATGGCGGGGTGCCGTAGGTGTAAGGGTAAACCAAATAGGCGCCAAAAAGCTTCATTGCTACTGATGTACCGCCCCGCCAGGTATTGTGACCTCGTCCCTGCTATTTTCAGCTTGAAAATTGCGGCATCAGAGCCCTTATTTACATATTTGCATATGTATTTTATCGACTTGACGGAGATGCAAAACTCAACGTTGATGTGGGTGTTGAACATCTTCAAGAGAAGCGGGCAGTAAGGGACAACCCATCTATTGTCGATTTGACCTCCCTTTACTGTTGTGGCGAAGCCACCGTTCTCGGGCCGTCTCCGCCTGTACAGGGGGTACCCGTCGCCACCAGTCTCAGTCTGGTCAACAAATGTTTTTGGGTATCCCTTACTGCATGACCCCCCCCCTTTCAGACACGTGTGATGCTCATTAGGACCCGACGCACACGGACCATGTTAGCTTTGACGATGTCATGTAATTCGTGGTCAGTTGCTAGGTTAGGGATTTCAGCCGAAATGAAGCTGTCTATGGCATTTGAATTGATTTTATCAGCTAACCAAATCAAAATGTGAGCATATACAGTCTTCTTTTTTGTCATTTGTCGGAAAACATGTCACATTTTACAGCCCCAAATACCTGACCCTTTTTGATTAAAGCCATGAGTTTAGCCAGTTTCAGTCTGAACACTCTGGCAAATAATTTTGTTCGAATAATTTTGCCTAGGAAAACGTTCACGGGTTACATTCCAATTCATATGTCTATAGCATTAATCTGTTATATGAAGTGTTATTTTGCGGGTTGTTATTTGCAATAAGCCGATTGAAAATGCCCCAGATAAGCCGTATGTCAATACGGAACGCTCCACTGCAGTGTTGTCATATAGGGAGTGAAGAGCGACAGAGAGAGTAAAGCAGTTAAATTATAGAGAGAGGGAATATACGGAACGCTCCATTTGATCATAAACATCGTTTCTCTCTCTGCAGTGTTGTCATATAGGGAGTGAAGAGTGACAGAGAGAGTAAAGCAGTTAAATTATAGAGAGGGGGAATGATCATGATCGAATTTTGCCCTTATTGTTGATGGATTTGAAATTGTTTTGCTTCATGACCTTTTCCTGACCAAAAGCAATAATTGTCCCGACTTTGAATAGAATCCGTTGGAAATTGTGGACGTGAATCCGTTACAAACCGTAACACACACATCCTCAGATTTATATATATAGATATATAGATATTAATTAAAATGACAGATTAAAGTTTAAGCAAAGAATCGCTGCTATCACCCTTAACGGGATCTTCAGAAACTAAAAAAATCAATCTGTGAACGTAGAAGTAAATATTTCAAAAAACGTTGCAACCGAAGGAAAACAAGAAGACGATACTTTGGTTCATGAAGATATTCCCTGGCAATGAACGGAAAAAAACAAAGATAATACGTTGTTGTAGAGTGATGAGAACAAATAGACGCAAAGACAAAACCATGTTTATGGTATAAATGGAGCCATAGACTAATATTCTATTTAAGAAACCAAATGATTCTCGGCTTCGATGACGTATTATCTTCGTTCTTTCCGTCCATTGCCAGAGAACATCTCCACGAATCACCTAATAGAATATTAGTCTACAACTTCATTTATACCATAAATGTGATTTTGTCTTTGCGTGTAATTGTTTTCACCGCTCCAAATAATGACGTATTATCTTCGCTTTTTTCCGTTCTTTGCCAGGGAACGTTTCCACTAACCAAAGTATCGTCTTCCTGTCTTCCTTCGGTTGCAACATTTTTCGAAATATTTACTTCTGCGTTCACAGATTAATTTTTTTAGTTTCAGAAGATCCCGTGAAAGCAGCGATTCTTTGCTTAAACTTTAATCTGTTATTTTAATAAATATTTGCTCTACGGTTCTTATATATTTGATATATATTTATCCTTATCGAGCCCTCTTTGGATTTTAGTCTTCAAATTTATTACTATTACTATATATAAATATATATATATATATATATATATATATATATGAGAATGAAGAAGAATGCATTCTGGAATCTTATATCATTTTATTAATTATGCCATTGCTATTATGTACATTTCAAAGACATCAATTATGTAATTGATACCATCAAGTCAGATAGCCATTATTATGCTGTATCAGATGAAAAGCATGTTGAATGGACCAAATATATATGTGTGTGTGTGTGTGTGTGTGTGTGTGTGTATGTATATATATATATATATATATATATATATAATTGGAGATTTAGTAAAATCGAATCTCTGGCGGTTTGCAAGCAAATTCGGCCTACTTATATGAAATGATGAGTTAGCAAAGCACTCGATAAGTTAGGTCCTTAGAGTAATAACATACATTTAAATAGCTTGACAAATCGAACATTGTGGTAGGCAAAATCTAACACACAATAATATACCAAAGTAACGATAGAACTAACAGGTTGAGAAAATATATATATAATGTCTTAATATATCTCTCTATACAAATGTAGGGTATTACTTCATTAAAACTCACCCATGTGCAGCCATCAACATTGATGTGGTGGGGTTTGGGTTTATTGATAAATGGAGATAGGAAAGGAAGAGGGTGGAGGATGAAGAAGAAAAATAAGGAAGATGAAGAGGGGCAGGAGGAGGAGAATGAGAAGAAAAAGAGGATGAGGAAAAGAAGAGAATTAGGAGGGGGAGGGGGACAGAGTAGAGGAGGGCCAGAGGGCACGAGGTAGGGGAGGAGAAGGAAGAGGGGGAGGAAGGGGAGAAGGAAAGAAGTGAAATAGTTACCACTTTAGCGGAAGACTCGAGAAAGTCATCACTAAACATTGCATACATCACTTCACAGTGGGCCATTAAGAGAGGTTTGTGGGCTCGGACCATTCCATCATCCACTTGGAACGTCACATCTGGATCAAAGAGAACAAACAAAGGAAAAATAAACACTAAAAACATCGTATTGGATTGGCAGAATCGGTAGAGCATCGGATCCCCTGCTTCATGACATAGAGTTACGGTCCTTTGCGTTCTCTGTTCAATTCCTGCCAAGGTTAGCTTTGCCTTTCATCCTTACAGGGTCGATAAAATAAAGTACCAGTAATGCACTGGGATCGATTTAATCGACTTTCCCCCATATCCCCAAATTGCTGGCTTTGTGTCAGAAACCATTATTTGTTCTCTATGGCAGGACATATTGCTTATGATGGACATAAACAAACGTCACCACTTGCATTTTATTTATAATATGTGTACAGTGGTTGGTAGACAAACAGAGATTATGTAGAACAGAGGGGATTCTTTGGTTCGGCTGAGCATGTGATAACCTTACTAGACTTGGTGCCATGATAAAATACACCCAGTGCACTCTGTAAAGTGGTAGTACTGGTGCCATGATAAAATACACCCAGTACACTCTGTAAAGTGGTAGTACTGGTGTCATGATATAATACACCCAGTACACTCTGTAAAGTGATAGTGTTGATGCAATAATAAAATACACTTAGTATACCCTATAAAGTAATAGTGCAGGTGTATTAATAAAATGGACCCAGTACACTCTGCAAAGTGGTAGTACTGGTGCCATGATAAAATACACCCAGTACACTCAGTAAAGTGGTAGTACTGGTGCCATGATAAAATACACCCAGTACTCTCAGTAAAGTGGTAGTGTTGGTGCTATGATAAAATACACTCGGTACACTCTGTAAAGTGGTAGTGTTGGTGCTATGATAAAATACACCCAGTACACTCTGTAACATGGTAGTGCAGATGCAATGATAAAATATACACAGTACACTCTGTAAAGTGGTAGTGTTGGTGCCATGATAAATACACTCGGTACACTCTGTAATCCCATAAAATGGTAGTGCTGTTGCCACAGTAAATACACCAAGCACACTCTGTAAAGTGGTGGTGGTGGTGATGGTGCCACAATAAAATGTACCCAGTGCAGTATGTAAAGTGGTCGTGCTGGTGTCACTATAAAATGCACCCAGTACACTCTGCAAAGTGGTTGGCACTAGGATGGGCATCCAACTATAGTAACCATGCCGAAATATGTAATATATGAGTAAGATGAGGTCTCTCTGACCCATCTAGTCTTGGACTGTGCTAACTCATCCAACCCATACCAGTATAGAAATTGGACATAATATGATGATGATGGTGGTAGTGGTGATGATGATGATATATATGTATTTGCTCTAGTGAAGTGCCATTACCTCAACATGAATCTCATGTTTCTACTGAAATTTCTCTACAACTTAATTCTACAGAGAGTTCTTTTTTCCACTAATGTCTTACATAGTAATATAGCTAATCTTGGTTCAATGATAAGAATTACCCCCCCCCCCCCTCCCACACCACTGTGAAGGCGCATGGCTTAGTGGTTAGGGCATTGGGCTTACAATCGAAAGGTTGTGAGTTCAATTCTCAGACCGGATGATGTGTTCTTTCCTTGAGCAAGAAGACACTTTATTTCATGTTGCTCCAGTTTACTCAGCTGTAGAAATGAGATGATCGGACTGGGGTCCCTATCATTAAATCACCCAAGACACCTCCAATGATATTCCTTGGAGGAGGCCAGCTAAACCTAAATAGGTGTGAGCTGTAACAACAACAACACCCCACCACCACCACCACTAGACACACCCTACTCTGGTTACTATGTTGCTATGTATGATGAGACCTGTGAACTATTGTGAAGCATTTGTAAGAAATTGTGAACATTTTTTGAGGTGTTGTAAAGAGTTTGTGATGAGTTGGGAAGAATTTGTGAAGTGTTTGTGAAGAGTGTGTGAGGTGTTTGTGAGGAGTTGTAAAGAGTTTATGAGTTGTGAAAAGTGTGTGATGAGTTGTAAAGAGTTTGTGATGAGTTGTGAAGAGTTTGTGAGGAGTTGTGAGGTGTTTGTGAGGAGTTGTGAGATGTTTGTGAGGAGTGTGTGAGGAGTTGTAAAGAGTTTGTGAGGAGTTGTGAAGAATTATATTTGTGAAAAATGATGAAAAGTTTGTGAAGAATTATGAGAAGTCTGTGAATAATTATGAAAAGTTTGTGAGGATATTGTGAAGAATTATGAAAAGAATTGTGAATAAATCTGAAGAATCTAGAAAAAATTAATGTAATTTGATTGAAAAAATTGCTTGAAATATTCGAAAGTGAACTGATTACTTACCAGTGGCTATTTCTCTCTTGAGTGCCAGTTCTTGCAGATTGCTACAGTGTGCCACATGGAATCTACGTCGTAGTTCTAGGTTTAGGTAAGCCTCTTTCGAGAGAAAGTTCCTGATGGTTAGTACAAGATCAGGGAGTTGTAGCAACTCAGCAGCCACGATGACTTCATCGAAAATATCAAACTGTTCTTTGGCCACTCCAGTATACAGGTATTCTAGAATATACTGGAAAGCCCGTGGGGTAATATCTGGGTTTAACTGTACAGTGCATTGGTTAGACTGGAACGGGCTCTTGGGAGGTTTTATCTCGACAGAGTGAAATGCTGGGTGTGAGGGGACGAAAGTTTTTGTTGTCTCATATTCATTTTGTTCGTTAGCGATGACGTTATTAAAATCGAGATGCTCAGACACCGGGCTCTCTGGTAAGATCCCGTCACTGTCTATAAGTCTGTCTTTGTCGCTATCTTCTG
>OZ024741.1:217491626-217494126 GCA_964016885.1 Eledone cirrhosa | reverse complement strand
TATATATATATATACATATATATATATACATATATATATATATATACATATATATATATATATACATATATATATATACATATATATATATACATATATATATATATATACATATATATATATACATATATATATATACATATATATATATACATATATATATATATATACATATATATACATACATATATATATATATACATATATATATATATATACATATATATACACATATATATATATACATATATATATATATACATCATCATCATCATCATCGTTTAACGTCCATGTTCCACGCTTGCATGGGTTTGGACGGGAGTTTTCCCACTTGAGGCAAGAGTGGTTGTCTTGCTCGCATAGGACAGTCTGGCAGGTTTTCTACAGTTGGATGCCCTTCCTCACACCAACCACATTTACAGTGTGGCGCTGGGAGGTTTTTACCGTGTTGCCTACACGGCCACATTACAGCGTGGACTGTGTGTTTTTTTGTCGTGACACCTACACGATCTCATTTGTTTCGGCCTGGGTGTTGTGGCACCAACATAACTTTACATTGAAAGAGGCGGTGTGGATGGGGTGGGGGTGGTGGGACGGGGTGTATTTTGTTAGAGATGCCTACTGACTGTAGTAGGTTTTATTTTGTAAGGCGGGTCTTCTCTATTACTGAGTACCGCCAAAGATCTCGGTCCAGTGACATTGTCTTGGAGAGGTGTAAGTGTGTGAGGTCGGAATTTATCAGGTCGTCCCAGGTTTTTCTGGGTCTGCCTACTCCGTGGCTACCGTCTATCTTTATTGCCCTGCACTTTTTTATACAGCTGTCGTCTTTCATGCGCATCACGTGACCATACCAACGTAGCCTTCTCTCGAGTAAACAACATCTGATCCCTCTTATTTCTAATTTTTCCCTTAATTCGTTTATGCTTTGCCGTTCACGTATATTACTATTACACATCCAGCGGAGCATGCAAGCTTCGTTCCTCTCTAGTCTGCGTATATCCTCTGCACACAATGCCCAGGTCTCACTGCCATGCAACATTGCTGTTCGTATGCAGGCATCATACACCCTGCCTTTCATTTTTAGGGAGAACCCTTTAGCAGCTAATAGTGGTATAAGCTCTCTGAACTTTTTCCATCCAGTTCTGACTCTAGCTACTGTACTTTCAGAGCACCCTCCCCCACTGCTGATTTTGCCACCCAGGTAACGGAAGTTGTCCACTATTTCTATAGAACCCTCTGCGCAATTGAAAGAGCTAGTATTTGTGGGCACTTGCTGCTACTTATTGCACCAGAGCACCGGCCACATGTAAAATCTATGTTCTTAGTTAGCTTACCTGTGATCCCACTACATCTTTTATGCACCCATACTTTGCCTTTAGGATATAAAATGGAGTTTCTACCTACGCCTTTCCTACACACTGAGCATGGCCATTTCCTGGAAGGGACCGGCGCCTTATTTTCTTTCCTACAAACTAGAACTTTAGTCTTAGCCAGGTTAATTTTAAGGCCTTTTGATAATAGGCCGTGCTTCCATGTTTGGAATTTCTTCTCTAGCTTGGCCATTGATTCAGCTATGAGCGTTAGATCGTCTGCGTATAGGAGTTCCCATGGGCAGCCGGGCTTGAACTCCACTGTTATAGCCTGAAGGGCAATAATAAATAGTAGGGGGCTAAGAACAGAGCCCTGATGAACACCAACTTTTACGCTAAGCTCTTCACTATATTCGTTGTTAATTCTGACCTTGCTGACTGTTTCTTTATACATGGCTTGTATAGCTCTCACAAGCCATTCGTCAACACCTAATTTTTTAAGAGCCCACCAGATAATGGAACGGGGGACTCTGTCGAAGGCTTTCTCCAAGTCGACAAAAGCTAAGTATAGGGGTTTACTTTTAGCTAGACAAGTCGATAAAAGCTAAGCCAATATATATATACATAAATATACATATATATACAAAAGCTAAGCCATATATATATATACATATATATATATATATATACAAAAGCTAAGCCATATATATACATATATATATACATATATATATATATATACATATATATATACATATATATATATATATATACATATGTATATATGACTGGCATAGCAGCATCATCGTTAACTGTAATAAGGGTAAAGGAGATGCCCTAGATAGGAGTAACTATAGAGGCATTAAATTAATCGACCAGGTCATGAAGGTCACGGAAAAAGTAATAGCGCAACTAATCAGAGAGAGAATTGACCTAGATGAAATGCAGTTCGGGTTTGTGTCAGGCAAAAGTACCACAGATGCTCTTTTCATTGTACGACAACTACAGGAGAAGTACCTAGCTAAAGGTAAACCCCTCTACTTAGCTTTTGTCGACTTGGAGAAAGCCTTCGACAGAGTCCCCCGTTCGATTATCTGGTGGGCCCTTAGAAAACTAGGTGTCGACGAATGGCTTGTGAGAGCTATACAAGCCATGTATAAAGAAACAGTTAGCAAGGTTAGAATTAACAA
>OZ024741.1:217474705-217479705 GCA_964016885.1 Eledone cirrhosa | reverse complement strand
CAGGTTAATTTTAAGTCCTTTTGACTCTAGGCCGTGCTTCCATGTTTGGAATTTCTTCTCTAGCTCGGCCATTGATTCCGCTATGAGTGTCAGGTCGTCTGCGTATAGGAGTTCCCATGGGCAGCCTGTCTTGAACTCCTCTGTTATAGCCTGAAGGGCAATAATAAATAGTAGTGGACTGAGAACAGAGCCCTGATGGACGCCAACTTTTACGCTAAACTCTTCACTATATTCGTTGTTAATTCTAACCTTGCTGACTGTTTCTTTATACATGGCTTGTATAGCCCTCACAAGCCATTCGTCAACGCTAGTTTTCTAAGAGCCCACCAGATAATGGAGCGGGGGACTCTGTCGAAGGCTTTCTCCAAGTCGACAAAAGCTAAGTAGAGGGGTTTACCTTTAGCTAGGTACTTCTCCTGTAGTTGTCGTACTATGAAAAGAGCGTCTGTGGTACTTTTGCCTGACACAAACCCGAACTGCATTTCATCTAGGTCAATTCTCTCTCTGATTAGTTGCGCTATTACTTTTTCCGTGACCTTCATGACCTGGTCGATTAATTTAATGCCTCTATAGTTACTCCTATCTAGGGCGTCTCCTTTACCCTTATAACAGTTAACGATGATGCTGCTATGCCAGTCCTTCGGAACAACCCCATTCTGTACGACTTGGTTAACTATGCGGGTGACCATGGTGTGTCCCACCGTGCCAGATGCCTTCAGCATCTCAGCAACTATTTCCGAAGGCCCAGCCGCCTTACCAGTCTTCATATCCTTGATTGCCTTACTTATTATACTCCCCTCGACTAACACTGCTGGTCCCTCTATTGGGTCGATATGGGGGAGACTGCCTTTCTCCCAATTATTCTCCTCATTTAGTAGCCTTTCATAGTGACACTTCCAAGCTACCTTCTTATCAGCGTCGGTGATGGCAAGTGTGCCATCGTCGTTTAGTACACACTTCTCCCCGACAATATATACATATATATATATATATATATATATACATATATATATATATATACATATATATATATATATACATATATATATATATATACATATATATATACATATATATATATACATATATATACATATATATATACATATATATACATATATATACATATATATATATACATATATATACATATATATACATATATATACATATATATACATATATATATATATACATATATATACATATATATACATATATATACATATATATATATATACATATATATATACATATATATATATATATATACATATATATATATATACATACATATATATATATATACATATATATATATATACATATATATCATCATCATCATCGTTTAACGTCCGTGTTCCATGCTTGCATGGGTTTGGACGGGAGTTTTCCCACTTGAGGCAAGAGTGGTTGTCTTGCTCGCATAGGACTGTCTGGCGGGTTTTCTACAGTTGGATGCCCTTCCTAACACCAACCACATTTACAGTGTGGGTCTGGGAGGTTTTTACCGTGTTGCCTACACGGCCACATTACAGCGTGGACTGTGTGTTTTTTTTTCGTGACACCTACACAATCTCATTTGTTTCGGCCTGGATTTTGTGGCACCAACATAACTTTACATTGAAAGGGGCGGTGTGGATGGGGTGGGGGTGGTGGGACGGGGGTGTATATATATATACATATACATATATATATATATATACATATATATATATATATATATATATATGCATATATATATATATATAATGAGGAGAATATATATATAATGAGGAGAATGCATGGGAAGAAGAGACCCTACCCCACGTAGACCCTATAGAGGGACCAGCAGTACAAGTCAGCGGCAGCGTAGTAAGTAAGGCAATCAGAGATATGAAGATAGGGAAGGCAACCGGTCCATCGGGTATAGCTGCCGAGATGCTGAAGGCATCTGGGTCTGTAGGTCACACTATAACCACACGTATCGTTAACCAGGTAATACTAGAGGGGGCCATACCAAAAGATTGGTGCAGTAGCATCATTGTCAACTGCTACAAAGGTAAAGGCGATGCACTAGATAGAGGAAACTATAGAGGTATAAAGTTGATGGACCAGGTCATGAAAGTAACAGAAAGAGTTATAGCACAGCTGATTAGGGACCGGGTGAATATAGACGAGATGCAATTTGGGTTTGTTCCAGGGAAAGGCACCACTGATGCGCTCTTCCTTGTGAGGCAATTACAGGAAAAGTACCTAGCTAAAAGTAAGCCACTCTACTTGGCATTTGTCGACCTTGAGAAAGCCTTTGACAGAGTTCCACGTGCAGTAATCTGGTGGGCTCTTAGAAAACTAGGAGTAGATGAATGGCTTGTGAAAGCGGTACAAGCCATGTATAGGGGAGCAGTCAGCAAAGTTAGGATTGGCAATGAGTATAGCGAGGAATTTAGCGTACAGGTTGGGGTCCACCAGGGCTCTGTTCTTAGCCCTCTCCTGTTCATCATAATCCTGCAGGCAATAACGGAGGAGTTTAAGACCGGATGCCCATGGGAACTCCTGTATGCTGATGACCTCGCACTCATAGCTGAATCTATGGTAGAACTAGAGAATAAATTCCAAACCTGGAAGCAGGGACTAGAGAGAAAGGGCCTCAAAGTCAACATGACAAAGACTAAGGTCCTTATAAGTAGACGAGAAAACAGAACCCAGATCCCCTCAGGGAAATGGCCTTGCTCAGTATGTAGGAAAGGTGTAGGTAGGAACTCCATTCTTTGCCCCAAATGCAAACAATGGGTACACAAGAGATGTAGCGGGATCTCAGGAAGCTTAATTAAGAATGTAGGATTCACATGCAGCAGCTGTGCTGAAACAGCAAGCAAACAGCCACAGGAAACAAGTACCACCAATCTCTGGGAGGGCCCTGTAGAAACAGTAGACAGCTTCTGCTACCTAGGTGACCGAATTAGCAACGGAGGTGGGTGCTCAGAAAGTACAATAACTAGGGTAAGAACGGGATGGAAGAAGTTTAGGGAACTACTACCACTGCTAGCTGCAAAAGGCTTCTCCCTCAGAATGAAAGGCAGACTGTATGATGCGTGTATCCGAACAGCGATGCTGCATGGTAGTGAGACCTGGGCGCTGAAGGTGGAAGACTTACGTAGATTAGAGAGAAACGAAGCCTGCATGCTCCGATGGATGTGTAACAGTAATATACTGTGAACGACAAAGCATAAATGAATTGAGAGAGAGACTGAGCATAAGAGGAATCAAATGCTGCGTGCAGGAGAGGCGGTTACGCTGGTATGGACATGTGATGCGTATGAAGGATGACAGCTGCATAAAAAGGTGCAGAGCACTAGAAGTTGATGGAAACCGCGGAGTGGGGAGACCCAAGATGACTTGGGATGAGGTGATAAAAGCCGACCTTACCCAACTACACCTCTCAAAGTCAATGACACACGACCGTGACTTCTGGCGTCACGCAGTAATACAGGGTACCCGACCTCCCATGGGTACATGCTGAAGCATATAAACGATATGCCCCCCCCGCCCCCACCGCAAGGTGGTCGTGGAGGTGCCACGGCAAAAAAAGCACCCAGCCCACACTGTAAAGTGGACGTGTAGGCGCCACGAAAAAGCACCCAGCACTCACTGTAAATGAGGTTGGTGTTAGGAAGGGCATCCAGCTGTAGAAATCAAGCCAGATCAGTTCCTGTATGAGCAAGGCATGGTCAGCCGACCAGACATTGCCCACAACAGGACAACCCGTCTAACCCATGCTAGCGTGGAAGAACGGACGTAAAACGGTGATGATGATGATGATGATGATATGCATATATATATATATATATATATATATGCATATATATATATATATGCATATATATATATATATATATATATATGCATATATATATATATATACATATATATATTATATATATATATATATATGCATATATATATATATATACATATATATATATATATACATATATATATATATATGCATATATATATATATATACATATATATATATATATGCATATATATATATATATGCATATATATATATATATACATATATATATATGCATATATATATATATACATATATATATATATATATATACATATATATATATATATATATATATATATATATATGTATATATATATACATATATATATATATATATATATATGCATATATATACATATATATATATATATACATATGGAGAAAAAATTTACGAAATGGAAATGCGGGTATATAGAATTTATTAGGTAACAATTGTTTCTATAGTGTATGAGTTACCTATACCTGGCTATTTGAATAATACACAAATATTATCAAAAACCGAAAGTACACTGTAAGCCAACACACCATGTCATCAGACCTTTGTATTAGAATGATATGAAAATATTTTATACACTAGATAAAAGATAAAGAAGGAGGTAGGAGGAGAAGGGGAAGAGCGAAGTGAGTAAGGTGGAGGGAGTCTTAGGGTTTAAGACTGTCAGACTAGTAGAGATTGTGAAGAGAGAATGTTTTGGCAGCAGTTAGCTTAATGAGGCGTGCTAAGGTTGGCTGGGAAGTAGATACTTCTATTGGACAAAATTTAGTTAGAGGGGTCAAAGTGGTACAATGTCTCAGACAAGTTATCAGGGCTATTATAGTAGCAGGTTATTTCTAAAGGGGTCCAGAAAAACAGTGTTTAGTACTATTATTATAGAAAGCCATATCTAGTGTATAAACAGACAGAAATTTGCAAACGTTGGTGTAAAAAGGTAACATTATATGCATTTAAAAAAAGAAAAAGTCATTTTCAAACGATGGTTACAGTATAGAGAACGTTTAATTTTGCTGTTCAAAAGTTTGTTTACCGACGTTAAAATGCAGTATATCTCTAAATTGCATAACATGCAGAATCGATGATTTTGCTGATATGCAGGCGCAGCTGCAATAATTTGCCAATCAAGGGAGAACGCTTGATTGTTCCTCCGAAGCTGCCAGGCT
>OZ024741.1:217444705-217464705 GCA_964016885.1 Eledone cirrhosa | reverse complement strand
ACGCATCTCAACGTACACCAACTTACATCTCTCTCTCCACCACCGGATCTTGTTACCCGGAGATTTACCCATTTGCATTGTCGAGGCTTCCAAACGACTTAAAGATATTTACCTATTATTCCACAATGCTTCAAGCAAACTTCAATACTCTTTTATCCTTACACCTGAGCCAGGAATTGTTTGCAACCGTAAGGGAACGGTTTAGACTGTCGGAGAAATGGGCCAACGCTGGCTGTCAGATTATTTTCCTGAAACGCTGCCTAAAAAACGATGTCATCCCCAACACCATCAGGAACATCCGCTTACCAGTAAGCCTACGTACACCAGCATTCCAAAACACCACTAACCGCATACATCGCACGTGTGTTAAACAGATCCTGAGACATCTCAACCGCCAATTACACGTCCATAAGCGGACACTCTCAGAGCGGACACATCGACTGCCAATAGCACCAGGGGACTTGCTCCTGAAAATCACTAAAGCAATTGACCAATGCTACCACTCCAGAGTCCAATACGAGAAAAAACGGCTCAAGCGAAAATATGAGTGGATCTTGTCGAAACGCCACAACGAGAACATCGACACTAACGAACAGACGGACCAGAACCACGTGGAAAACAACAACTTAACAACCGCCACCGCCGCATCCACCAACACCGAGCCACATCTCAACGATGCGATGCACCTGGTCACCGACCTAACCGGCACTCTCACGAGCGACGAGCTGAAACTCCTACACCTCGGACCCAAGTTCATCGTCTCACGTCTCGACGACAGACTCAAACTCAACATCGAGGCCAACTTTTGTTGAGCCGCTTACCAACTTAAATGGGTGACCGCCATCAACAGCACCACAGAAAATAACAGCGCCCACACAACCCACCCCAAGTTCTCCACTTACCACCCCGACAACCCACTCCACCCCCCACCCACCAACCACGAACTCGACACTAAACTCATCAGGCTAAAACACTCCACCTCGGATATACTTCTCAAACACACACACACACGCACAACACATAACCTCACCAAATCTCAACTCACCACTCTCTCCAACCTAAAATCGAAGAACCTCATCTATCTCCCCTCCGACAAGGGAAAAGAATTCTGCGTCATCAGCAGAGAGGCCTACAACACCCTGGCCCTCCAACACCTTGACGATGACAACCTCTACTCCAAGGTCACGGGAATCACTCCCGCGCAGAGAGAAGAGCACATCAACGCCGCCTGGACCAACATCTGCGACCGGTGGAAGCTCCCGAAGAAGCTGAGATACAACCTCCTCACGAGGAACAGTAGACTTGTTCCTCTGTATTGGCAGTGTAGTATGTTCGTATGGTGGAATGCTACTGTGTGTGTGTGTGTGTAGTTGTCTCGTTTGTGTGTGCGTGTGTTGCTGCATCGTTTGTTAACTAAAACCAGCCACCTCATTTCGCTTCTCTCGGATCGATTGTTTATTTGCGGTGCAAGGCGTTTGATAAAAAGCGCTTCCTTGATACGTAACGTGGCGACGTTTCTTTCAGTCACTAGAATTGTGACAATGGGCCTTCCGTCTTTGTTTCCGCATTTCTCTATGTGTTTCCGGAAAGACGAGGCCCTGGTTTTAGTGTGTTCCTTGATCCGGATGTGCAAAGGTCGGATTGTGCTACCTATATAGTATTGGTTGCACCTGTCATATTCTATCTTATACACGACGTATGTGCATAGGCAACAGTTCGCAGTGCGTATCGGGCAGTCTCTGAGGGAGCGCGCGTCAGTAGATTTCCCGGGTTTCCTGGAGAGGCATCTTCGCAGGGAGGGGCCCGAGTGGGCCAGGTGGATGTCGAGGCCCTCCCTCCGTATAGCCTTGCAGATAGCGTTGGTGGTATTCTCGCCCAGGTGTGGCATTTTAAGGAAGCACATAAACAGGGACTCGACCTGAAGATCAGGCCCATTGTATCGAGCATGGAGGGACCACTCTACAAAATTTCATGGCTCCTAGCCAGAATACTCAAACCCATCTTAGACACCTTACCGGGACACGTTAACAGCTCCAAGGAGGTGTTGAAGCGCCTGCATCAAATGGATCCTGACACCAGAAGGAATAACAGATATGCCTTCAGCCTTGATGTAGTCGCTCTCTCCACCTCGGTCCCGGCACTCCCGGCCGTCAATATACTGATGGAACGCGTCCAAACCACCGACCTACACTGCTTCGGGCTCACCACCACTGACATCCACCTATCCATCATCGTCGACAACACCTACTTCGGATTCCTTGACCAAACATACCAACAAACCTCGGGATGGCCCATGGGATCAAGCCTGTCGGGTGTGCTAGCGACATCTTACATGGACAACCTCGAGCACAAGGCACTCGACGCCTGCCACCCCAACGCCGTCGCCTTTTTCTCAAGGTACGTGGACGATATCCTCATCCTCACATCTTCCCAAGACACGGCGAACAGAATCTATGAGACATTCAACAACACGGACGAGAACATTGACTTCAGTGTTGAACACCCCAATGAAGACGGGTCACTTGCCCTCCTCGACTTCCGAATCAACATCACGGAAGAGGGAAGGATCCACTGCAACTTCTACCGAAAAGCAGCCTGCAGGAACCTGTTCGTTCACTACAAGTCCGCCCTCCCTAACAGTGCCAAAAGAGGATACATCACGAACGAGATCGCGCAAATCAAAAACAGATGCAGCGATCCCGCGAGTGGTGTCACTCATACCAAGCGATTCCTCGAGGTGCTGGAGACAAACGGGTACCCTACCTCGCTCACTGAGAGAGTAGGAGACACCAGACACAAGAGACAGAGAGGCACCCAAGGCAAGTGCTTCCTTAAAATGCCACACCTGGGCGAGAATACCACCAACGCTATCCGCAAGGCTATACGGAGGGAGAGCCTCGACATCCACCTGGCCCACTCGGACCCCTCCCTGCGAAGATGCCTCTCCAGGAAACCCGGGAAATCTACTGACGCGCGCTCCCTCAGAGACTGCCCGATACGCACTGCGAACTGTTGCCTACGCACATACGTCGTGTATAAGATAGAATGTGACAGGTGCAACCAATACTATATAGGTAGCACAATCCGACCTTTGCACATCCGGATCAAGGAATACACTAAAACCAGGGCCTCGTCTTTCCGGAAACACATAGACAAATGCGGAAACAAAGACGGAAGGCCCATTGTCACAATTCTAGCGACTGAAAGAAACGTCGCCACGTTACGTATCAAGGAAGCGCTTTTTATCAAACGCCTTGCACCGCAAATAAACAATCGATCCGAGAGAAGCGAAATGAGGTGGCTGGTTTTAGTTAACAAACGATGCAGCAACACACGCACACACAAACGAGACAACTACACACACACACACACAGTAGCATTCCACCATACGAACATACTACACTGCCAATACAGAGGAACAAGGCAACAACACACACACACACACTCAAGCGAGACAACAACACACGCACACACACACACACACACACAGTAACATTCACCAAACAGACAGAGAATACTATGGACTAACAGCTAGCGCCACCCCACTCCCACAATTGAAAGAACTACTTCGGCCGCTGACCTCTGCCCGACCGACCCCATTTCATGCGCACGCGCGCTCTGCTGAATACCTCAGATATTCAAAACAACAAACAGCGGAGGATGCGTTTCGCACCTTTCCAACAGACAACCTTTCCCCCACCCCGGAAAAAAACCCCAGTTGATGGATGTGAATCCGAAATATATAGGGACAATTAAATCTCTCCCAAGGTAACTCTCTCTCGTGTTCTTATTTTTATTTTATCCTTTATACTCTTTCCTTCTTTCTTCTACACGTCTTATACACACCACGCATCTCAACGTACACCCACTTACATCTCTCTCTCCACCACCGGATCTTGTTACCCGGAGATTTACCCATTTGCATTGTCGAGGCTTCTAAACGACTTAAAGATATTTACATATATATATATATATATATATATATACATACATATATACATACATATATCATCATCATCATTTCATTTCACGTCCGCTTCTTCCCTGCTTGCAAGGGTGGGACGGGAACTGAGTCTGGGTTGATTTCTACAGCTGGATGCCCTTCCTAACACCAACCTCATTTACAGTGAGTGCTGGGTGCTTTTTTGCCGTGGCACCTCCACGACCACTTTGCAGTGGAATGATAGGGACCCCAGTCCCTATCATCTCATTTCTACAGCTGAGTAAACTGGAGCAATGTGAAATAAAGTGTCTTGCTCAAGGAAACAACACATCACCCGGTCTGAGAATTGAACTCACAACCTTTCAATTGCAAGGCCAATGCTCTAACCACTAAGCCATTTTCAAGACTGGAATTGAACCATCAGCACAGTTGAGGTATGTCATACATCAATTTATATATTTTATCTGATGAGGACGTACTGAAAAAACACCACAGTACCTCTGAAATATATATAATAAAACATATATATTTGTTTCTACTTTAGGCACAAGACCAGCAATTACCCAGTTCATTACTGGTACTTTATTTTATCGACCCCGTAAGGATGAAAGGCAAAGTTAACCTCGGCGGGATTTGAACTCAGATCATAAAGGGACGTAACTATGCTGGAAAGCATGGCGTCCGACCCTCTACCGATACTGCCAATCTATTGAGTACGTGAATGTCTCCATTTATTAATATTTTGAATTAATATATATATATATATATATATATATATATATATATATATATATATGAGGGTTAAAATACTGGAGCGTATATATATATAGGTATACGAGATATTGTTTTCAGTTTCTCTAGTTCAGGGTTAGAGTAGCCTATAATGAGGACTGTTTCAGCATACAGTGGTCGTTGACTCAACAAGAGGTTTACTTCAGTAGGTCGATTGTAGGGTTATCCTTAGAGAATTCTGTAATCAGTAATCCTTGGAGAGGTTAATCTCTTTTTATCTACTAATATTAAAACACATATACATGCGATGGCTGGAGAGAAATGAAGCAAGCATGCTCCGTTGGATGTGCAATGTCAATGTGTGTGAACGACCAAGCATAGATGAGTTGAGAGAGAAACTGGGTATAAGAGGGATAAGTTGTGGTGTGCAGGGGAGAAGGCTGAAATGGTATGGACATGTGATGCACATGGAGGATGACCGCTGGGTAAAGAAGTGCCAAGAAATCCCAGTAGAGGTAGGCCACGAAAAACATGGGCAGAGTTGGTGAGAGCAGACCTCAGATCGCTGAAGCTGACGGAGGAGATGACGAAGGACCGTGACAAGTGGAGAGATGCTGTGCTGAATAGGACCCATCCCACCCTTGCAAGCAGGGAAAAGCGGATGTAAAATGATGATGATGATGATATTACCTGTAAAGTAACCCTTTCTCAAGGTTTTGATAGACTTCAGTGTTGTAGAGGTATCTCATATCAGCTTGTGTACCAACCAGAACTATCGGAGTTGTAGGACAATATGTACGTATTTCAGGTAGCCACACTTTCTTGACATTGATCAAGGATGGAGGCTTCACTACACTGAAGCACAGGATTACAACATCAGCCCTGAAACAGAAAAATAATAAACATATTTAAACAAATAACATTGTAAAGTGGTCATGTAGGTGTCACAACAAAAAGCACCCAGTCCACACTGTAAAGTGGTCCTGTAGGTGTCACAACAAAAAGCACCCAGTCCACACTGTAAAGTGGTTGTGTAGGTGTCACGGCAAAAAAAAGCACCCAGTCCACACTGTAGAGTGGTCGTGTAGGTGTCACGGCAAAAAAAAAGCACCCAGTCCACACTGTAGAGTGGTCGTGTAGGTGTCACGGCAAAAAAAAGCACCCAGTCCACACTGTAAAGTGGTCCTGTAGGTGTCACAACAAAAAGCACCCAGTCCACACTGTAAAGTGGTCATGAAGGTGTCACAGCAAAAAAAGCACCCAGTCCACACTGTAGAGTGGTCGTGTAGGTGTCATGACAAAAGGCACCCAGTACACATTGTAAAGTGGTCATGAAGGTGTCACGGCAAAAAAAAGCACCCAGTCCACACTGTAGAGTGGTCGTGTAGGTGTCACGGCAAAAAAAAGCACCCAGTCCACACTGTAGAGTGGTCGTGTAGGTGTCACGGCAAAAAAAAGCACCCAGTCCACACTGTAAAGTGGTCCTGTAGGTGTCACAACAAAAAGCACCCAGTCCACACTGTAAAGTGGTTGTGTAGGTGTCACGGCAAAAAAAAGCACCCAGTCCACACTGTAGAGTGGTCGTGTAGGTGTCACGGCAAAAAAAAGCACCCAGTCCACACTGTAGAGTGGTCGTGTAGGTGTCACGGCAAAAAAAAGCACCCAGTCCACACTGTAAAGTGGTCCTGTAGGTGTCACAACAAAAAGCACCCAGTCCACACTGTAAAGTGGTCATGAAGGTGTCACGGCAAAAAAAGCACCCAGTCCACACTGTAAAGTGGTCGTGTAGGTGTCATGACAAAAGGCACTCAGTACACATTGTAAAGTGGTCGAGTAAATGTCATGACAAAAAGCACTCAGCCCACACTGTAAAGTGGTTCGGAAAGTAGCATGACAAAAAGCACCCAGTACACATTTTAAAATGGTCATGTAGGTGTCATGACAAAAAGCACCCAGTACACACTGTAAAGTGGTAGTGTAGGTATCACAACAAAAACCACCCAGCCCATAAATGTGGTTGGTGTTAGGAAGGTTGGTGGTAGAAACCAAATCAAAATCAGCCCTGTATGAGCAAGACATGGTCATCCGATCTGGCTTGTCTCACAACTGGACAACACATCTAACCCATGCTAGCCAGGAGAAATGTATGTTAAAGAATGATGATGATGATGTTGAGCAAACTTGAATCTTTTAAAAGTATGTTACTTTTCAATGTGGAGAGACTAGGGCAGGATAAAACGCTTCTCAATACACACTGTGAAGTGGTTGGCATTAGGAAGGGCATCCAGCTGAAAATATGTTTGTGTATGTGTGAGTGTGTGTTTGAGAGAGTGTTTGTGTGTTTGTGTATATGTGTGAGTGTTTGTGTAAGCGTTTGTGTACATGTGTGAGCATTTGTGTATGTATGCATGTACGAATATATATGTATGTGTGTGTATGTGTGCATGTGTTTTTGTAATTATGTGTTTGTGTATGTATGTGTGGGTTTATATATGTATGTGTGTGTTTATGCATGAATGTGTGTGTTTATGCATGAATGTGTGTTTTTATGCCTGAATGTGTGTGTATGTGTCTAGGTGTAAGTATATATATGTGCGTGTGAGATGACATTTACCTTCCATAAGCAAACCTTCTGTCTTTGTCATGGTAACCAAAAGTGTCCCACAGTCGTAGAGATACACAAGCGCCATCTACATCAATCCAAGAACGTTCCAGAATCTGGAAAAAAAGAAAAACAAAAAAAAAACCCCTAAGGATTAAATACCATAAGGTACCCTGGACTGTTACTTGGAAGGATAAAAAGTCAATGTTGAGCTGGGTGAGATTTGAACTCAGAACACAGAGATGGAATACAAGGTAATCTATCTAATGCTCTAACAACTCTGTCAGTCTTTCACCATGGACAGGTATTTTACTTATTGACCCTTCTCCTTCATCTGCTTTTTCCTGAGAGGGTCATGGGGGCAGAGTCCTCAAACACACCTTCCAGCGCGTCCTGTCAGAACCAACCATTTCCAGCTGATTCGGCTGGGTTTCCAAGTGGGACCAGCTAAACTCATTGATGTTATCCAACCATCTTGCTTGGGTCTCCTGCCAGTTAGTTTCGCCCATAAAATCTGTCCAGCAATTTTTTTTCCCCGAGACATTCTAACCACATATCTGTAGTATCGGAGCTGTAATCTCTCAATTCGGAGAAGTAGCAGCTCTACCTGGAGTGAATCTCTGATCTTCAAGCTATGCAGCATTTAACAGATGAAGCAGAAACTGCTGTTTATTGACCCTGGATGGATAAAAAAGCAATGTTGATCTTAGTGGGGTCTGAACTCAGAAGACAAGGGATCAAGAATAAACACCACAAGGTCTAGTCCAATGCTCTATCATTTCTGTCAACACTCACTCACCTATTATGTTTTCTCCTCACCCATTTCCACAATTGGTTAGACAATAGTAATAACAACAATAGCAGCAACAAGAAGAATTTTAAAGCCAGCCATTTTTCTTACTAAAGCAGAAATTAGCCTTGCAGGGTTCCACGACAAGCTTTACGATTTTGTCCCTATTATCTGCATGGTTCCTCGTCAAATCCCAAGCTTTCATTTCTTCCTCCATCATCTTTAACCATGTCTTTCTTGGTCTCCCTCTTCCTCTACTTCCTTCCACATTTATTTCCATCACTCCTCTTACCCAGTTACTTTCATTCTTCCTCAACACATGACCCAACCATCTCATTCTATTTCTCTTCACAACATTCATCACTGGCTCTATTCCTCAACACATGACCCAACCATCTGATTCCACTTCCCTACACAACATCCATCCCAGTCTCTAATCCCATCATCCAGTCACTCACATCCTTCCTAATGTCAATGTTAGGAAAGTAAAAGGTGAAATCAAGCTTACCTCTCTATCAGTCCTGTAGTGGTCAATGGCCCACACTGTGGCCACATGTGTCTTGACCAGTTCATTGAGGCAGTACTTCACTCCAGAGGCCCATGCACAGATCAGACAGGTCTTACCAACACCAGGGTCACCAACAATAACACATTTCACTAACTCAGCTTGGCTGTTCTGTTTAACCATCCCTAGAATTTACATGAGAGACCCACTGAAAGACACAGAGAAAGAAAATGAACAGATTTTAATTCTTTTCACACAAAACTACCTGAAACCACTGCTGCTTCTAAGGCCCTGGAAGGGCTACACCACAGTAAACTGTATTACAAAACCACCCTGTACCCTGTCAAGAGCCCTGGATTAGAGCAGGGTTGCGCAGTAACCTTCAGAATTAAATTCCCCTGATCCAGTCTTAAGTCGTTGATTAGAGCAGGGCTAAACCACAGTAAACTCAATCGCTCAGTCACCCTGATCCAGTCAAGGGCTCTGGATTAGAGCAGGGCTACACCACAGTAAACTGTGTTACTAAATCACCCTGTACCCAGTCAGGGACCCTAGATTAGTGCAGGGTTACATACACCACAGTAAACTGTATTACTAAATCCCCCTGTACCCAGTCAGGGTCGCTAGATTAGGGCAGGGCTACATACACCACAGTAAACTGTATTACTAAATAACCCTGTACACATTCAGGGACCCTAGATTAGTGCAAGGCTGTACCACAGTAATCTTCAATACTAGGTCACCCAGATCTAGTCTAGGGCTCTGGATTAGAGCAGGGTAACACAGTAACCTTGCAATACTAGATCACCTTGATCCAGTTTAAAGTGCTTATGCTGGGCTACATACATCACAGTATCCTTGCAATACCAAACCACCTTTTACCCAGTCAGGGACTCTGGATTAGGGCAGGGCTCAACTAGGGTAACCTTCAATACTAGTTCACCCAGATCTAGTCAGGGACCCTGGATTAGGGCAGGGCTGAACCAGAGTAACCTTTCAATACTGAGTCAACTCAACCCAGTTTAAAATCTTAAATTAGGGCAGCAACAATCCAGATGTATATTTGCTAACCTTTTGTGTGTGTGTGTGTGTGTGTGTGTGTGTGTGTGCGCGCGCGCGCCTGTGTGTGTGTGTGTGTGTGTGTGTGTGTGTGTGTGTGTGCGCCTGTGTGTGTGTGTGTGTGTGTACGCCTGTGTGTGTGTGCACACTTATGTGCATGTCATTTGCTAACTTTGTGAGAGTGTGTATGTACATATCTGTTTGTATGTGTGTGTCTGTACGTGTGTCTGTGTGTGCATGTATGTGCCTGTGTGTCTGTACACTTATGTGCATGTCATTTGCTAACTTTTTGTGAGTGTGTGTGTATCTGTTTGTATATGTGTGTCTCTGTGTGTGCGTGTCGTTATTTGTATGTGTGTGTGTATATATATACATATGCGTGAGTCTGTGCATTTGTACGTGTTGTGTGTGTATGTGTGTGTGTGTACGTATGTGTATTTGTTTGCATCTGCATGATTATTTGTCTGTGTCTCTGTGTGCATATGTGTGTGTATGTGAACGTGACTGTGTGTGTATGTATATGTTTGTCTGTCAGTCTGTGTGTATATTTGTATGTGTTTGTGAGTGTGAATGTGTGTCTATGTTTGGACGTCTGTATGTATGTGTGTGTGTGTATGTGTCTCTGTATGTATGTATGTCTGTCAGTCTGAAAGTGTGTGTGTATGTGTCTCTGTATGTATGTCTGTCAGTCTGAAAGTGTGTGTGTCTCTGTATGTATGTCTGTCAGTTTGAAAGTGTGTGTGTATGTGTCTCTGTATGTATGTCTGTCAGTCTGAAAGTGTGTGTGTCTCTGTATGTATGTCTGTCAGTTTGAAAGTGTGTGTGTATGTGTCTCTGTATGTATGTCTGTCAGTCTGAAAGTGTGTGTGTATGTGTCTCTGTATGTATGTCTGTCAGTCTGAAAGTGTGTGTGTATGTGTCTCTGTATGTATGTCTGTCAGTCTGAAAGTGTGTGTGTGTGTCTGTATGTATGTCTGTCAGTCTGAAAGTGTGTGTGTGTGTGTGTCTCTGTATGTATGTCTGTCAGTCTGAAAGTGTGTGTGTATGTGTCTCTGTATGTATGTCTGTCAGTCTGAAAGTGTGTGTGTGTGTGTGTGTGTGTCTCTGTATGTATGTCTGTCAGTCTGAAAGTGTGTGTGTATGTGTCTCTGTATGTATGTCTGTCAGTCTGAAAGTGTGTGTGTATGTGTGTGTCTCTGTATGTATGTCTGTCAGTCTGAAAGTGTGTGTGTGTGTGTCTCTGTATGTATGTCTGTCAGTTTGAAAGTGTGTGTGTCTCTGTATGTATGTCTGTCAGTCTGAAAGTGTATGTGTGTATGTGTCTGTATGTATGTCTGTCAGTCTGAAAGTGTGTGTGTTTGTGTCTGTATGTATGTCTGTCAGTCTGAAAGTGTGTGTGTATGTGTCTCTGTATGTATGTCAGTCTGAAAGTGTGTGTGTCTGTATGTATGTCTGTCAGTTTGAAAGTGTGTGTGTGTATGTGTCTCTGTATGTATCTCTGTCAGTCTGAAAGTGTGTGTGTATGTGTCTCTGTATGTATGTCTGTCAGTCTGAAAGTGTGTGTGTATGTGTCTCTGTATGTATGTCTGTCAGTCTGAAAGTGTGTGTGTATGTGTCTCGGTATGTATGCCTGTCAGTCTGAAAGTGTGTGTGTCTCTGTATGTATGTCTGTCAGTTTGAAAGTGTGTGTGTGTATGTGTCTCTGTATGTATGTCTGTCAGTCTGAAAGTGTGTGTGTCTCTGTATGTATGTCTGTCAGTTTGAAAGTGTGTGTGTGTGTGTGTCTCTGTATGTATGTCTGTCAGTTTGAAAGTGTGTGTGTATGTGTCTCTGTATGTATGTCTGTCAGTCTGAAAGTGTGTGTGTGTGTGTCTGTATGTATGTCTGTCAGTTTGAAAGTGTGTGTGTGTGTGTGTATGTGTCTCTGTATGTATGTCTGTCAGTCTGAAAGTGTGTGTGTATGTGTCTCTGTATGTATGTCTGTCAGTCTGAAAGTGTGTGTGTGTGTGTGTCTCTGTATGTATGTCTGTCAGTTTGAAAGTGTGTGTGTATGTGTCTCTGTATGTATGTCTGTCAGTCTGAAAGTGTGTGTGTGTGTGTCTGTATGTATGTCTGTCAGTTTGAAAGTGTGTGTGTGTGTGTGTATGTGTCTCTGTATGTATGTCTGTCAGTCTGAAAGTGTGTGTGTATGTGTCTCTGTATGTATGTCTGTCAGTTTGAAAGTGTGTGTGTGTGTGTGTATGTGTCTCTGTATGTATGTCTGTCAGTCTGAAAGTGTGTGTGTATGTGTCTCTGTATGTATGTCTGTCAGTCTGAAAGTGTGTGTGTATGTGTCTCTGTATGTATGTCTGTCAGTCTGAAAGTGTGTGTGTATGTGTCTCTGTATGTATGTCTGTCAGTCTGAAAATGTGTGTGTATGTGTCTCTGTATGTATGTCTGTCAGTCTGAAAGTGTGTGTGTATGTGTCTCTGTATGTATGTCTGTCAGTCTGAAAGTGTGTGTGTGTGTGTGTGTGTGTGTGTGTGTGTGTGTGTGTGTGTGTGTGTGTGTGTGTGTGTGTATGTCTGTCAGTCTGAAAGTGTGTGTGTGTGTGTGTGTGTGTCTCTGTATGTATGTCTGTCAGTTTGAAAGTGTGTGTGTGTTTCTGTATGTATGTCTGTCAGTCTGAAAGTGTGTGTGTATGTGTCTCTGTATGTATGTCTGTCAGTTTGAAAGTGTGTGTGTGTGTGTCTCTGTATGTATGTCTGTCAGTTTGAAAGTGTGTGTGTGTGTGTCTCTGTATGTATGTCTGTCAGTCTGAAAGTGTGTGTGTATGTGTCTCTGTATGTATGTCTGTCAGTCTGAAAGTGTGTGTGTATGTGTCTCTGTATGTATGTCTGTCAGTCTGAAAGTGTGTGTGTATGTGTCTCTGTATGTATGTCTGTCAGTCTGAAAGTGTGTGTGTATGTGTCTCTGTATGTATGTCTGTCAGTCTGAAAGTGTGTGCGTGTGTGTCTCTGTATGTATGTCTGTCAGTCTGAAAGTGTGTGCGTGTGTGTCTCTGTATGTATGTCTGTCAGTCTGAAAGTGTGTGCGTGTGTGTCTCTGTATGTATGTCTGTCAGTTTGAAAGTGTGTGTGTGTATGTGTCTCTGTATGTATGTCTGTCAGTCTGAAAGTGTGTGTGTATGTGTCTCTGTATGTATGTCTGTCAGTCTGAAAGTGTGTGTGTGTATGTGTATGTATCTCTGTATGTATGTCTGTCAGTCTGAAATTGTGTGTATGTATGTGTATGTATCTCTGTATGTATGTCTGTCAGTCTGAAATTGTATGTATGTATGTATGTGTATGTTTGAAACCAGACATGGCCAGGTCATATTGTACTGAATAACTATTACAGCCACTTTAAATGTCATAGAGAGAGAGAGAGAGAGAGATAGATAGATAAATAGACAGATACAGACAGAGGGGCAGAGAGGGGGGAGAGAGATACAGAGAGAGAGGGGAACAGATAGACAGATACAGAGAGAGAGAGAGAGAGAGAGAGAGAGAGAGAGAGAGAGAGAGAGAGAGAGAGAGAGAGAGAGAGAGAGAGAGAGAGAGAGAGGCAGATACAGAGAGAGAGGGAGGGGAGAGATACAGAGAGAGAGATAGACAGATACAGAGAGATAGAGAGGGGAGAGATACAGAGAGAGGGGGGACAGAGAGAGAGGGGGGACAGAGAGAGAGACAGACAGACAAAGAGACAGATACAGGCAGACATACAGATACAGAGAGAGAGAGAGAGGTGAGAGACAGACAGACAGATAGACAGATACAGAGAGCCAGAAAGTCAGGCAGATAGACAGACAGACAGACAGACAGACAGACAGACAGACAGACAATACAGACAGATAGAGACAGATATAGGTACACAGACAAACAGACAGACAGAGAGATAGACAGAGAGAAGCAGGTACCAGAGAGACACACAGACAGAGAGACAGATATTAAGCTTGTCTGAGAGAGAGAGAGAGAGAGAGAGAGAGAGAGAGAGAGAGGATAGATGGTTTAGTGAAATATCAGTGGTATCTGTTGGGTAACAGGACACAGACATTAAACTGGTCTGACTGAGAGATGGTTTAGTGAAATACCAGTGGTATCTGTGGGTTAACAGGATGTGAGGGTGTGAGAGGTCTAGTGCCATACCAGGGGTGTCTGAGGGGTTACAAGACAGACAGACATTAAACTGGTCTGACAGAGAGAGGAGAGATGGTTTAGTAACATACCAGTGATATCTGGTGAGTAACAGGATGGTGTGTGTGGGAGAGGTTTAGTGCCATACCAGGGGTGTCGGGTGGTTTAAGACAGACAGTCATTAAACTGGTTGGTTTGAGAAAGGAGAGAGAGTGAGGAGAGAGATGATTTAGTAACATACCAGTGGTATTTGTGGGGTAACAGGATGATGGGTGTGTGAAAGGTTTAGTGCCATGCCAGTGGTGTCTTATATGATGGATGCTATGTCAGTTACCGTGACGAGCATTCAGTTGGTTCATCACCAGAATGTTTGATCAACTGGAAAAGGGCCAGCTTGGAGCAAGGTTCATTAATTGATTAAAATCCTTTAACTTTGAAGAATGGCCTGCCTGGAGATGGGTCTACTTGACAAAAGGGTCTATAAGGAGCAGGGTCCTTCTTTGAACTTTGAAAAAGGGTCCATTTCAAGAAGAGTCTATGTGAAGTAGAATCTACTCGGAGCAGGTCCTTCTTTCATTAAAACCATCGAACTTTGAAGAAGGGCCCACTTCAATGAAATAAAACCTGAAGCAGGATCTTACTAAAATTAAAACCCTTTAATTTTGCAGAAGGGCCCACAAGGATCTACTTGGATCAGGGTCAACAGAGAGAAAGACCCACATGGAGTGAGGGATCTTTTTCCATGAAAACCCTTTAACTTTGCAGAAGGACCCACACAAAGATGGGTCTACTTAAAGAAGGATCTATTTAGATCAAGGTCAACAAGGGGCAGGGTTGACATGGAGCAGGGTCCTTTTTTGATGGAAACCCTTTAATTTTGCAGAAGGACCCATAAACTTTTGGCAGCTTTTATAGGATATATAGGTTAAGACAAAAGAATTTTTGTATATATATATATATATATATATATATATGATGCACATGTGTGTGTGTATATATGTCTGTGTATATATGTGTGTACGAGTATAAGGGTATGTATATATATATATATGTGATATATACACACGTGTTCATGTGTGTATATATGAGCCTCTGTGTATACTTGTGTCTATGTATGTATATACATATGTGTGTGTATGTATGTGTATGTATGTGTGCATGTGTGTGTGTATAGTTATGTGTGTGTGTGTAGTTATGTGTATATGTGTGTACACACACATATAACCATTGATGAGGTAAGAAGAAAAGTAGAAGACTATGACAAAAATAGATTTATTGATTTACTGTTTAAGATGGGAGTGAAGAGAGAGATAGATAGAGAGAGAGAGGGAGGAGGGAGGTGATAGAGATAGAGGAGAGGGAGAAGGGGAACTGATAGAGATAGAGGGGAGGGAGAGAGAGGGAGAGAGATAGAGGAGAGAGAGGGAGAGGAGAGAGAGGGAGAGGAGATAGAGGAGAGAGAGGGAGAGGAGAGAGAGGGAGAGGAGAGGGAGAGAAGGGGAGAGATAGAGGAGAGGGAGAGAAGTGGAGAGATAGAGATAGAGAAGAGGGAAAGAGAGAGGAGAGAGGAAAGAGATAGAGGTGAGAGAAGAGTGAGAGAGAGGGGGAGAGAGATACATAGACATAAAAAAGAGAAAGAACAAGAGAAAGATACATTACTATCAGTACCACCACCACCACCACTACTGTAATTACTACTGCAACTACCACCATTAATACTATAACTAACAGTGCTTCTATGTGGTCGGTTGGCCTGCTAGAAATACCAGCCAAATTTCCCTCAAATCATACTACTACTACCTTTAATACTAAAAAGATACTTTGAATATTGTAGTTCTAGTTACACTATATCTGGAATATATATATATATATGATGGGATGTTCATGGTTGGAAGGTCTTTGACCAGAGCTGCTCTGAGGTTAAACAATAACGACAATAACAGTAACAATACTCATAGCTGTATTGTTCATAATGGTGAATAGGATGAAGTTTAGGGATCCCGCAAAGATTACCAGCTCCACCGAGATTAGAGGCTCCGCAAGTACTACCAACTCCACAAGTACTACCAACTCTATGGGGATTAGAGGCTCCGTAAGGACTTGCAGCTCTACAGGGATTAGGGGCACTACACGTAAAAAGGTTCGACAGGGATTGGGGGCTCTTCACTGACTGGGAGCTCCACGGGGAGTAAGGAACCCGTATTTTATTTTATTTTATTTTTTCGTTGTAGTGAGGTGCAATGGCGTATTGCTGGAGTGCACCCCCCCCCCCAATACATATATATCTATCTATCTATCTATCTAGGGCGGGTAAAATTCCCGAGATCCATGGACGAGTTCTCTCCGGAGGTCTCTGTCCCTCATTATCGCTGCCATGTCCTGCGTCTCCAACAAACCAGGGCATCAACATATGTTACCCTCGGTCTTCCTCTTCCAGTGTGTCCATGCAGGGGCTCCCACAGGAGCACTGAGTGCAATGTCAACTCTGGATGTCGGTGAGCATGTCCGGCTAACCTCAGTCTCCTCTGTGTCACTTTTGAGCTGACTATTGGGAGGCTCCCATACAGCTCTGAGTTTTTCATCCTCAGTGTATACTGATTAATGTTCAGAGCCATCCTCAGCATTCTCGTATAGCACCCATCCACCATCTGAGTGAGTTTCTTGGTCAGTGTCCAAGTCTCAGACCCGTACAGCAGCACAGACTCCATTGCAGCAACGAACAGGCGGATCTTCAGGTCTTAACGAAGGTCCGACTTCCACACCGATCTCAAGCTGTGGCACACTGCCCAGGCTTTGGTCTTCCTCTCGACCACATCATCTTCCGTATTCCCAATATATATATATAAAGAAATAAAAATAAATAAAATATAAATAAATAAATAATGATTGTCTGCAATTTAGTCATTTTGACTCTGAATGTCAGCACCCACCAAAGTAATAGGAGCAATATGCTTATGGTGGGGTGAAAGACTGAACTGCCTGGAGGACCCCCGAAATAGCTGAAAGCCGAGGGGCCAGGCCCTGTAGGTTAACACAGCCTAAGCTGTCAGCTATGTTGGATGAAAGATTGAAGTACCAGAGGGTTAGGGTGGGGCTTCAAAATACACGAAAGCATGGGGCCTGGCCATAAATTTTATACGGTCTTGACAGACAAAAGCAACAGTAACATTTTCTGGTAAACAAGAGAGAAATCTGGAATGTTGGCATCAACCAGGCAGGTGGTTGTTGGTGAGTGACGGTGGGAGGTGGTTGAGTGATGGAGGGAGGTGTGAGTGAAGGAGTGAGGTGGTTGTGAGTGATGGAGAGAGGTTGTTGTGAGTGACGGTGGGAGGTGGTTGTGTGAGTGAAAGAGGGAGGTGGTTGTGTGAGTGAAAGAGGGAGGTGGTTATGTGAATGAAGAAGGAAGATGATGAAGAAGAAGGAGAGGAGTAGTAGATATGTATATGTGTGTGTGTGTGTGTGTGTGTTAACGTAAACATTAAACATGGGTGGTACATAATGTATGGTGACACATACTGGACATAAATATTTAAGAGTAGATATAAACAACAATTGTTTATATATGTCGGGAACAGTCACAGGGCTGTTACCAAGATTGGAAATGGTGACCAAGATTCCATCAACCCCGTCTTGCAGTATTGGTGATCCCTCCCAACATTCCATGAGAAGAGAATGGGTAGATGATGATATAAGGGCCCCCTCCAGCCTTCAAGAACTAAACTGGGAAACCTATCTAACCCTGGTGCTTTGCCTGAATTTACCTGTGAGGTTGCCTTTCTGATTTCATCAGTAGTCGGTAGATTGTCCATTGACATTACCATATCATTTTGAGGTAGACCCTCTATGACATCAAAGTTAGCAATAGAAGGATTGTAGAAAAGGTCAGAAAAATGTGCCTTCCATTTCTTCATAATGTTTTCTGGGCCTTTATATAGAACTTCACTATCCTTCGATTGCACTGAGTAAAGGAGACATTGAGGGCCGAGGGCCAAGTGATTATTGTAATAGGGCATAAAATGTTTTATAATAATGAATAATAATGAAATTATTGTGTACAGGGCTCAGGTGCACTACAGCTCATCAAAGGTGCATGTATAGTTCATAGAATAATGTACAAATGTCAGGGAAGTGAATAGTGTATGAGTCATGATATATATGTGTCCGTGTGTATGGAGGGGGTATATCAGGTGTAGTATTGGCGAATCTCAGGAAGCATGGGGGTTTTAAAGGATGCAGTGTCTCGACAGCTAACAACTGATGCAGGTAGTTTGTTCCATGCTTCAGCAACTCTGAGCGTGAAAATATGTTTCCAAGAGTCATGGGAGCTATGCTGTTTTCTGACTTTGTGGGCATGCCCACGTGTGTTAGACACATGGAAACTGCCCTTACTATCAACAACAGATTGTATTTCTTGAGACAAGTTTACCCCCCATTAATTCTTCATGTGTTTTATTTCCTGCTACACATCAGCTTTCTGTTTTTTTTTTTTTTGTTTTTTTTTCTTATAAATATTCACCATGGGGCAGATTTTTTTAGATTTGAGTCTTGCTTCAACATTCAGTAATCAGCCAAACTCGCTATCTTCAATTTGGTTTTCATGCCAGCCCTTACCTCTGGTCATGAATCTTGGGTAATGACCAAAAGAATACAATCACGAATACAAGCAACTGAAATAAAGTTCCTCCAAAGAGTCTTTGGAGTAACTTTACTCAATAAAGTGTGTAGCTTGGAGATCAGGGAGTTACTCCAGGTAGAGTCACTACTTCTCTGAATTGAGAGATCACAGTTCCGATACTATGGACATGTGGTTGGATAACATCCATGAGCTTGGCTGGTCACACTTGGGGATCCAGCCGGATCAGTTGGAGACAATTGCTTCTAACAGGACCTGCTGGAAGAAGTGTTTGAGGACTCTGCCCCAATGACCCTCTCAGGAATAAGTGAGTGAAGAAGAAAAAGAAGAAGAATTCCCATCAAGCTGTCTTAATGGCAAAGCCAATGTCACCTTCTAAGCTTCCTGATCCAAAATAGTATATAACCAGATGAACCAATCCAATCCAGAGGATTCTCACTCCTGTTGGAGGAACCCCGCCCTGGTTGACCTCCACTGCTTTCTGTTTGGTTTTGGTCATGTCTTCAGGGGTGTCGCTGTCACACCACACTTGGCCACTGAGGCTATTTAACCCTTTAGCATTTAAACTGGTTGTATCTGACCAGAATTCTCTCACCTCTTTCTGTTCAAACCGGCCACTCATACTGATGTTAAGGTATTGTTCTCAAAATAAATAATATCAAAACCTCATAGAATTGAAATTATGTGAAGTAAAGCCTTTACCGTGAAAATATAATAGTAAATGTAGAGTGATGTAAATGTTGGGGTGGATGGCTGTTGACTCTGAGGAGTTCATCAAGAAGAACCATACCAGTCTATATCGGCATAATCTAAAAGTGTCCAGACATGACATTCCAACAGGAAATTCTCTGTGGAATCCATCTTTTGGCATATAAAATTCTGTTTTTCTTTTGTCTGTCCTGGTATTTTGAGAACTGCCGTTAGTTACAGGAAACTAACCAACTTTTGTGGTTGGTCAAGCAATTTTTTGGTGCACCTTTTCTAGCAACCTCACAAGTAATTGGGTGAGCTGTGCTCTCCTAAGTAGGGCTGCTCAGGCACCTGAGTTTCCACCGGAAACTGTGTTTTTGTGTGTTAAAGAAATGTAAACACAGGATATTTGTTTAATTTGCACATCTTAAAATATGTAAGGTGCACTATTGAAGAACCAAGAACATATAGTTAGGATTTAGGGTCAGGGTAAATATTTTAAGATGTAGGACAAATGCACCCAGTACACTCTGTAAAGAGGTTTACAATTGAATGGAGGCAATATAGGATAGAAAGGGCTCTTAATCTGGTCGAGTACAGGACAACCTTTCTAGTGCTGGTGCCACGATAAAATACACCCAGTACACTCTGTATAATGGTTGAGCTGGTGCCGCGATAAAATACACCCAGTACACTCTGTATAATGGTGGTCCTGGTGCCATGAGAAAATACACCCAGTACACTCTGTAAAGTGGTTGTGCTGGTGCCACAATAAAATGCACCCACTATACACTGTGGTGTGGTGTGGTTGGTATTAGGAAGGGTAACCAGCCTTCTAAAACAAGCCAGAATATGAGCAGGATGTGGTCATCTGATCTGGCTAGTCCAAGAG
>OZ024741.1:217422205-217439705 GCA_964016885.1 Eledone cirrhosa | reverse complement strand
ACATACATACAGACACGCACACAGATATATACACACACACATACACACTCACTACTTTCTGTTCCGGAATGTGTTTACGTCATTAAACCGATATTCGGATTCGGAAATAAAAATGTATTTAATTCAGAAAGAACATCTTTGTTGACAACAGATGGTGGAATGATGCAACAAAATTATATCAACTAAACTCATTCTGCCATTCACTTATTCACTAATTCTGCTTTTCAGTCAGCCACTCGTTCATTCATCAAACCATTCATTCATTCTTTTGTTCTCTCATTCATTCATAATGGCTTTTAATATACATAAATTCTTAGTTAAATAATAAACAAATACCAACAGATGCAAAAACAGTCTTATAGGGTTCACACTTGGGAATGAAGATAGGGATATATGAAAAAAAATGACGGGCAACACATACACACACACATTTATTATTACTATATATATATATATTAATTCAAAATATTAACAAAAATAGACATTCGTGTAATCAAGTATATTTTATTATACATATTTCAGAGGTACTGAGCTATCTTCAACAGTACGTCCTCATCAGATAAAATAAGATGATGCATGATATACCCTGACATAGTAGATGGTTAAGATTCAGTCATAGTAATATTTTGAATTAATATTAATAACTCCGGAAAACCTATTTGTTGAGTGCTTCCAATCTATTGTAAAATTCATTCTTTGATTTATTCATTGAACCTTGTTTAACCTTTTTATATATATATATATATATATATATATATATATATATATATATATATATATATATATAAGTATGTACACGTACATACATATGTATACAGATGTACAGTAGTATGTATATATATATATACATACATGCACACATATATATATGTACGTATGGATTCACCGAACATTTATTATAATGCTCGGTGTGTTTGTAAACAAACATCCCGTATTAAGCCGTAGTGTCTAGCAACCATCGTTGCTCGTTTGTTCAACACTGACAAGAAGGTATACGTTGCTGACGATAGCTAATAAGCTTGAAACTAGTACAGCGTTCCTTTGTCAGTGTTGAACAAACGAGCAACGATGGTTGCTAGACACTACGGCTTAATACGGGATGTTTGTTTACAAACACACCGAGCATTATAATAAATGTTCTGTGAATCCATACGTACATATATATATGTGTTCCTGTATACATGACTGTACGTCTGTATACATATATGTATGTACGTGTACATACTTATATTTAAGTAACAGCCGTACTAAGAGTGGGAAATGAAATTTCGTTTCATTTTTTCCGTTTATAGTTTATATATATATATATATATATATATATATATATATATATATATATATATATATATATATATATAGGAGGTGAGTTTTATTGTAGTACAATAAAGCAATGCAGATATCGGTTAAGAAGCACTCTACAGTTTGTAGGACTGGAGTGTACATAATATATAAGAACAAAAGATGGTTAAAAGAGTTCCATGTATTTTATTATGCGCATTTCAAAAACAAATATCATCATGCAATAACTATCAACTATGTTGATTTAAAACTGCACTATCCACAAGTGTTTTTTAACCTTCATATCATGTCTTCCTATTTTATCTGATGAAAACACAAATATTATTGCATGATGATATTTGTTTTTGAAATGCGCATAATATATATATATATATATATAAGAACAAAAGATGGTTAAAAGAGTTCCATGTATTTTATTATGCGCATTTCAAAAACAAAATGTATGTATGAATGAAGTAATTCCGTCGGAAAGGTCCAGGAAAATAGAGTGCTCTATGTAGGTTACACACATATATATATATATATATATATATATATATATATATATATATAGGAAAAAGTATATATATATATATATATAGGAAAAAGTATATATATATATATATATAACTAAATGTTAATAAAGTTCATTGATTACTCAATGAATATAGTTTTACAATAGATTCAAAGCACTCAACAAATAAAAGTTTTCTGGAGTTATTAATATTATTCAAAATATTAATAAAGATGTTCACATAATCAAAATATATGTTTTATTATATATATTTCGGAGGTACTGTGCTGTTTTTTTCAGTACGTCCTCATCAGATAAAATACATAAATTGATGTACGACATACCTCAACTGTCTTGATGGTTTAATTTCACTGCCAAGACTGAAATTAAACCATCAAGACAGTTGAGGTATGTTGTACACCAATTTATGTATTTTATCTGATGAGGACGTACTGAAAAAACACCACAGTACCTCCGAAATATGTATAATAAAACATATATTTTGATTATGTGAACGTCTTCATTTATTAATATTTTGAATAATATATATTTATATAGTAATAAATGTGAAGCGTAAAATGCAAAGAGGGCTCGATAAGGGTAAATATATATCAAATATATAAGAACCCTAGAGCAAATATTTATAAAACAAGATCCCGTTAAGGGTGAAAGCAGCGATTCTTTGCTTAAACTTTAATCTGTTATTTTAATTAATATATATATAGAGGGGGGGATACAGTATTTCAAATATTAAATTAATACCATACATTAGTTGTTATAGTAATAGTAGTAGTAGTAGTAGTAGTAGTAGTAGTAGTAGTAGCAGGAGTAATAGTCGTGGGGGGTAGTAGTAGTAGTAGTAGTAGTAGTAGTAGTGATGTTGATGATGGGGATGGTAGTGGTGGTAGTAGAAGTGGTAGTAGTAGTAGTAGTAGTAGTAGTAGTAGTAGTAGTGATGTTGGTGATGGTAGTAGTAGTAGTAGTAGTAGTAGTAGTGGTGGTGGTGGTGGTGGTAGTAGTAGTAGTAGAGATGTTGGGATGGTGATCGTAGTGGTAGTAGTAGTAGTGGTAGTAGTAGTCGTAGAGATGTTGGTGATGGTGATGGTAGTGGTAGTAGTAGTAGTAGTAGAGACGGTGATGATGATGGCAGTGGTGGTAGTAGTAGTAGTAGAGATGTTGGGATGGTGATCGTAGTGGTGGTAGTAGTAGTAGTAGTAGTAGTCGTAGTAGTAGAGATGTTGGTGATGATGATTGTGGTAGTAGTAGTAGTAGTAGTAGTAGTAGTAGAGATGTTGGTGATGGTAGTGGTGGTGGTGGTGGTGGTAGTAGTAGTAGTAGTAGTAGTAGTAGTAGTAGTAGTAGTAGATATGTTGGTGATGATGATCGTAGTAGTAGTAGTAGTAGTAGTAGTAGTAGTAGTAGTAGTAGTAGTAGTGGTGGTGGTGGTGGTGGTGATGGTGGTGGTGGTGGTGGTGGTGGTGGTAGTAGTAGTAGTAGTAGTAGTAGAGATGATGGTGGTGGTGGTAGTAGAAGTGGTAGTAGTGGTCTGTGTAGTGGAAAATGCTAACTTAGTGATGTTCCTAGTGTGGTCAGAAAGAGTGAAAAACTAGGTTTGTCAACTTACTAAACTGAGATTATTTTAATTAGAAGAGTTCAAATCCCGCCGAGGTTAACTTTGCCTTTCATCCTTACGGGGTCGATAAAATAAAGTACCAGTAATGTACTGGGTATTTGCTGGCCTTGTGCCAAAAAGTAGAAACAATTATCTTAATTAGAGGAATTAATTGGGAGAACCTTGGCTGTTAATTACCCTAGTACCCATTGTAGGGCTAGCCTAGGGTACTAAATACCCAGGTACCCATTGTAGGGCTAGCCTAGGGTACTAAATACCCAGGTAGCAATTGTAGGGCTAGCCTAGGGTACTAAATACCATGTACACATTGTAGGACTAGCATTGGGTACTAAATACTGGGGTACACATTGTAGGGCTAGCCTAAGGTACCAAATACCCAGGTACCCATTGTAGGGCTAGCTTAGGGTACTAAATACCCAGGTACACATTGTAGGGCTAGCCTAGGGTACTAAACACCTAGGTATACATTGTAGAACTAATCTAGGGTGCTAAATACCAGGTACACATTGTAGGACTAACATTGTGTACTAAATACCCAGGTACACATTGTAGGGCTAGCCTAGGGTACTAAATACCCAGGTACCCATTGTAGGGTTAGCCTAGGGTACTAAATACCCAGGTACACATTGTAAGGCTAGCCTAGGGTACTAAATACCTAGGTACACATTGTAGGACTAATCTAGGGTGCTAAATACCCAGGTACACGTTGTAGAGCTAGCTTAAGACGCTAAATACCAAGGTACACATTGTAAGACTAGCCTTGAGTTCTAAATACCCGGGTACACATTGTAGGGCTAGCCTTGGGTTCTTAATACCCAGCTACACATTGTCGGGTTTGTCTGGGGTGCTAAGTACCCAGGTACATATTGCAGGGTTAGTCTAGGGTGCTAAATACACAGATAGACATTGTAGGGCTGGCGTTAGATGCTAAATACCCAGGTACACACTGTAGAGTGTGTCTAGGGTGTTAAATACACAGGTACACAATATAGGGATAGCCTTTGGTGATAAATATCCAGGTACATATTGTAGCGCTTGCCTAGGACACTACATACCCAAGTACACATTATAGGGTTTGTCTAAGTTGCTAAATATCCTGGTACACACCACAGAGATGGTCAAGAGTGCTAAATACTCAGGTACTCATTGTAAGGCTAGCCATGTATGCTAATCACCAAGGTACATATTGTAGGGCTAATCAATGACACTTAATACACAAGCACATTGTAGAATTAGTCTAGTGTGCTAAATACCCAGTTACACAATGTATAGTTAGTCTAGAACGCCAAATACCCAGGTACATATTGTAGAGCTAGCCTAACCCGCCAAATACCTAGGTACACATGTTAGGATTTGTCTATCGTGCTAAGTACTCAGGCACACATTGTATTGTTAGCCGTGGGTGCTAAATACCCAGGTACACATTGTAGGACTAGTTTATGTTGCTAAATGTCTAAGTATATATTGTATTGATTGCCAAGGGTGCTCATACCCAGGTATACCTTGTAGGCATATGTTAAGGTACTAAATACCCAGATACACATTGTAGAGTTAGTCTAGGATGCTAAATACCAAGGTATTTATTGTACGGCTAGTCTTGGGTGTTAACTACCCAGATACACATTATAGAATTTGGCTAAGGTACAAAATACGAAGGTACCATTGTCAAGGGTGCTATATAAATATATGATGAATGTTCTCACAACTGACCAATGGGAGGAGAGAGTGTCCTTTGACGCCGAAATTCGTTTATTCGAATTCATATGATTCCTGTTCCTCAGAGAAATAACAACCCAACCAGGAACTGGGCATATCGGAGTGTTGACGGAGTTAAACACTTCAACAACATGTGTGCCTGTCTCTACCACACCAATTCGGACTGCCTGAAGAGGTCACAGCCAAGGATGGCTGTCACCGAAATATATATAGCAGTACACCTTTAATAAACGAAGCCAAATTTTAAAGTGTACATCTACATATGTATACGGAAGTATTAGTATGCATATAAATACACACATGTATACATATACACAGAGAAGCCGGGAAGATGGGTAAATATTGCTGATGAGATGTAACAACATCGAAACTAGTCCAATATTCCTGTCTGGCCCTCTGGAGAATAGAGGAAATGTGTTTCCTTGAAAACTCGTATGACTCTAAAACCCGGTCCGTCTGTGTGGTTACATACAGACTAGCTGACACTCACTGTAAAGTGTCTAGTGAAAAACTGAGTACATGTACATATGTATACATGTGTGTATTTATATGCATACTAATACTTCCGTATACATATGTAGATGTACACTTTAACTTAATTGTTTAAGCGTCAGTCATACAAAAGTGAGTTAGAAGCGAAACGAAATTTAATTTCGTTTCGTTATTTGTTTTTATATATATATATATATATATATATATATATATATATATATATATATATATATATATATATATATATATATGTGTGTGTGTGTGTGTGTGTGTGTGTGTGTGTGTGTGTGTGTGTGTGGCGAAATCTGTCCGCCCCTTGAACTTTGGGTGATACCTAAAGGTAAAATTCTAGGTCAACACCTTTTTGGTGTAGACAGGTTGATGTGTTGACTATCCCCTCAAGGTGGGGGACAGGAAGCGATAGCTATATAAAGCCTATGTTATTATCCCACTCAAGGAGATACATCGGAGCATTACACCTATAACAAGCTATGTAAGGATTTACTGCTATCAATAAACCCCAAGGGTCTACAGACACACAGATATCGAAGCGCTAGGATACACAACTAACTATGTAAAGATTCACCGCTAACTTCAGGCCTTCGAGGTCTACAGAAACACAGAGACATCAGAGCACCACGACATACAACAAACTATGTACTGCTATCAACAGACCCCATGAGGCCTACAGATACACACAGAGATTTGAGCCCTACTCTACAGACCATGTACAAGCCACAGTGGTCTACAACTAATTACAGACCATTCAGAGATATACAAACCATATTTCTCTCTTACTAACTACGGTCTCACAACTACTACCACGGACTCCAAATTCCAACAACAACAACAATTACCTGTCGCTCGCTGTTTTCACATCACCAACAACAACTACAACAGCCTCATATCAGCAGCAATAACAACATTAACAACTCTTGGTAACTGTTTTATATGTACTTTTTAATTGATTCACGTGAAGTAAACTATATATAACCAAATCATTTATTCTTTATATTCTTTATATTCTCGTTACTACGTTTATTCATATTATACTTTGTTATTATCATATCAACAAATAACCACATATATGTGGTTATATATATACATATATATATATATGTGTGTGTGTGTGTGTTTAACGAAGGGTTAGAAATGTGAAAAATTAGAATTCTAACTTTTCACATTTCTAACCCTTCGTTAAATACACACACACACACACACACACACATACACACACACACACATATATATACATATATATATATATATATCCAGGTACACGTTGTTGGGATAGTCTAGGGGACTAAATATCAAGGTACACATCATATGTCTAGTGTGTTAAATACGGAAACGCATTGTAGGGCAAGCCTTGGTACTAAATATACAGTACACATTGCAGGGTTATACTAGGATGCTAAATACTGGGGTATACATTGTAGGGCTAGCCTACGGTACTAAATACCCAGGTATACATTGTAGGGCTAGTCTAGGGTACTAAATACCCAGGTATACATTGTAGGGCTAGCCTAGGATGCTAAATACCCATGTATACACTATAGAGCTAGTCTAGGGTACTAAATACCCAGGTATACATTGTAGGGCTAGCCTAGGATGCTAAATACCCATGTATACACTATAGAGCTAGCCTAGGGTACTAAATACCCAGGTATACATTGTAGATTAGCCTAGGGTACTAAATACCCAGGTACCCATTGTAGGGCTAGCCTAGGGTGTTAAATACCCAGGTATACACTGTAGAGCTAGCCTAGGGTACTAAATACCCAGGTACCCATTGTAGGGCTAGCCTAGGTACTAAATACCCAGGTATACATTGTAGGGCTAGCCTAGGGTACTAAATACCCAAGTACCCATTGTAGGGCTAGCCTAAGGTACTAAATACCCAGATACCCATTGTAGAGCTAGTCTAGGGTGCTAAATACCCAGGTATACATTGTAGAGCTAGTCTAGGGTGCTAAATACCCAGGTATACATTGTAGAGCTAGTCTAGGGTCCTAAATACCCAGGTATACATTGTAGGGCTAATCTAGGGTCCTAAATACCCAGGTATACATTGTAGGACTAGTCTAGGATACTAAATACAAAGGTATACACTGTAGAGCTAGTCTAGAGTCCTAAATACCCAGGTATACATTGTAGGGCTAGCATTGGGTGCTAAAAACCGATACACACATTGCAGAGCTAGTCAAGGGTGCTAAATCCCCAGGTACACATTGTAGAGCTAGTCAAGGGTGCTAAATACCCAGGTACACGTTGTAGGGCTAGCATTGGGTGCTAAAAGCCGATACACACATTTCAAAGCTAGTCTAGGGTGCACATTGTAGGGCTAGTCTAGGGTGCTTAACATACAAGCAATGGCTCTGGCAAAAGTAAATGCTTTTTCTTTTTTCTTTTCTGCCAACCTACAGTCACATGGTTTGCACATTCAACAATTTGAAGGCAAAGAAAGTCGATTAAATCGATCCCAGTTCCTGATTGTTACTTTACTTTATTTACCCTGAAAAGAACTGGGTCAAATACTGCAAACATTTGTCTGACTCTCTAAAGACTGACCAATTCACAGGCTATAGGTTTTGTAAACCTTTCATGGCGATATTTCTAACCAAATACTGTACATTCTATTTCAATTTATTAGTGAAGAATTTATTAAAATTATTAATTATTTCATTATCAAAACAACGGCCGAGACCAGTGGATTGGTAGAACCGGCAGAGCGCCGGACAATATGCTTAACAGTATAAAGTTACGGCCCTTTACGACCTGAGCTGAAATCCCGCTGAGGTCAGCTTTGCCTTTCATTCTTACAGGGTCGAAAAAATAAAGTACCAATAATACACTATAGTACCAATAATACGCTAACCCTAACCAAATACTGTACATTCTATTTCAATTTATTAATGAAGAATTTACTAAAATTATTAATTATTTCATTATCAAAACAACGGCCGAGGGCAGTGGATTGGTAGAACCGGCAGAACGCCGGACAACATGCTTAACAGCATAGAGTTACGGCCCTATACAGTCTGAGCTCAAATCCCGCCGAGGTCTGTGTGGTTAGAAAAAGCTATCTCACTTACCGCTTTTCACAGGCGCCGCTAAATTCCACTGCAGGTACTCCTCTTCCACGTGCGTCCGACTGCTTAAAACCGGGAGCTGCCCAAAACGCGTCCTCACCGTATGCTGGTCACCACTAGAGAGAGGCCCTCTCCTGGCCCTTCCGGTCAAAGACCCCTTCCGGTCGAGCACTCAAAAACCCCTTCCGGTCGAGCACTCCCCCCCCCCCGGCCACCGCACGCCACACCATATCCACACGCCCCCCTGATCTCAAGGATCAATTTCCCCCTCGTCCCTCTGCATATGAAAGTCTGCCGTCCAGGTCGGTGGTCTACGACTTCGTTGCGATCTTCGTAGTATTGGGGCAGGGCTCTGGGTTTCCACCTCATCTTGGGTTTCCTCTTCCTCGGAGTCCGTCGATACAGTGATTCTTCTTACATCCAGGACATGACGTGGTACCCCGTCCACGGACACATTGTTCTTTGAATTTACGGCCGTCACCGTTCCCCTTCCCCATTGAGATGTGCACCGTACATCTGGGGGCTTAACCCAGACTTCTTCGCCCACCTGCACGAATGCACTCTCTCTCCCCACTGGCCGTTGTGGTGGCGTGCACGGGTGCCGCCACTCGTATTTGAATACTGCTCTGTGTGGCACCGATTCCTCGACCTGTCCAACCCGAGGGGACATATTGTACCAGAACACTGCCTCCATTGGTGAGATATGGCCCCGCTCCGCCATTGCCTTGATCGTCCGGTGGTGTCGCTCCACGATTCCATTCCCGCTCGGCCTGTGCGCCGCTCTGAAGAAACGGTCCACCTTCCATCCATCGAGCATCCCCCTCAGTGCCTCCGAGCGGAACGCTGCGCTGTTGTCCATCAGCAGTTCATCCACAGGGCCCCGCTCCAAGAACACCTCTCTCAACGTCCGCACGATTTCCTCGGCCGTTCCAGTCTTCATCTCCCTCCATATCGCCACTCGACCTGGTCCACAGTCGACCATCGAGAGGTACGTTCCCTGCTGGTAGTGCGTCACATCCACCGCTAATCGCTTCCAGTCGCGATCCACCGGGAGGCTTCCCGTTTCGTGTACACCCGGGGCGGGATCAATGGACTGACATCGGGCGCAGCCTCTAACCACCCCCCGAACACTGTGTCTGCTAACGTCCGAGTCGATTCTCCTGGCTAGGAACAGGCTCCTATCCACCCCCATGTGGTGCATGTCATGCAACCCCTTCAGGTCTAACTCGGTCAGCCGACACACGGCAGCTATCTCATCCTCTACCTCCTCCGGCGCTTCCATCCAGGCTTTCTTCACTCTAGTTAAGATGTCCGCCCTATTTTTCTCTGAAGGCACGAACACTACGCTCAGCTTCAGGTCGAACTCGGTGGCCAGCTCTCCTAATGTTCCCAGGCGGCGCTTTATCAGCATCTCCACCGCGCCTCTCGTTCGCACTCTCTTCTCACTGGTGAGCACTGATCTTACCCATCCGAGTACGGTAGCCGAGTCGGTGCGTATCTCGATGGTGCGCAGCCCCCACCGCAGGGCGAGGTTTCCCCCCTCTCAACACCGCGTCCAGCTCGGCCACATTGATGTGGTTGCAGTCGTCCTTCTTTCTAAGCCAGGCTGCATCCTCGACCTCAACACCTCCTATCTCCAACGTGACACCCAGCGCTATGTTGCTGGCATCGCACCATACGGTCCCGCTCCGTGATTTGGGAACGTACCAGCGTCCCCGCACTGGGTCGTCGGCCTTCACCCTCCCCACGATCTCCTGCATCATGGCCACCGTTCTCTCTCCCACTCTGTCACTCCAAGTCACCCATCCCGCTCGTCTCTTGACATAGCTGCATGCCGTCCGGAGCCACCCAGCGATCGGGTAGTGACCCACCAGCTTTCCACACACCGAGAAAAGCTCCCGCCTATTCATACTTGGGCCCAGTTCCGGAACTTCGTTTCCCCTCTGGAACACCAAAACGCCCGTCTTATCTCGCCGTAGCCTAAGTCCCAGCGCGGCTCCTCCCTCCAATGCTTCTGATGGCTTCGCAGTCAGTCCATACCTCCGCAAATGGCTCGTGACCTCCGCCGTCGACACCACCGACTCGTCCACTAGGATGTCGTCAATGTAGGAGTTAGTAGCCCTCTTTATCTTGTCGGCCCTCCCCAGAGCGGTCTTGAGGACCGCCGCCATGATCTTCGGTGCGGAGCTCAGCCCGAAACCGAGCCTGGTCAGGCAATATGTCCGGCCCTTATACCTGACCAGCTGATACCGCCAGAGCTTCTCATCTATATGCAACTGCAAGTAAGCCGACTTTAGATCCACGATCGCTGAACCCCCCGTCATGCGTCTCCACTCACGCAGGGTTTCCCCACAGACATCCGTGACCTCGCCACCCGTGTGGCATGACACGTGCTCGTTCAGCTCTCGATAGTCCAGCACCGGCCTCACCTTGCTCTTCGTGGGTTGCACCACCGCCATCAACGGCAATACTCTGCACTTCACCTCCTCCTTCCAGGGAAGCAGTATGCCCTCTTCGATCCATCTCTCTACTTCTCGCTCCAACTCGCCCCTAGCGTTTCCCTTCAATGTGTGTTGATAGCAGCCCACTTTGGTCTTCAGTGTTGGTGGTTCTCCCTTCCAGTACCACTCAACAACCCATCGCTGCCCATCAAACACGGCCTTGAAGTCTTTGTCCTGTACAGTGTAAGCGGGGTATTGCTCCTCATGGGCCTTCTGGTTCTCATGACGTGCACTCACAGCGCATACCGATGCAGCGGCGCCAAACGACACACCGACATTGTTCATCGTGACGCCCCCTAGACGGCCAATCGCGTCCATGCCCATAACCACGCCGATCCCATCCACCACACTGTCTACCACGATGGCGGAAAGCCATATCGTCCTTCCCCGTACCGCTATTTCCATCTCGCTGCGACCTCGGCATTCAATTTTCCTGCCGTCGACTGCCCTTACGCTGCTCTTCCCTCCCCACCTCTGCGCCACCCCCGCGGTCACCAGTGTCGTCGTACAGCCCGTATCCACGAGGGCTCGCTGTGGCTTCCCCCTCACGAAGACTTCCACCACGGGCAGCGCCGCTACTCGTAAGGGGCAACTACCGGCGCAGTAGTTCCCCTTGGACCGTTTCCCTGGTCGCAGTTAGTAGCGATGTGGCCTGGTCGCTTGCACCGGTAGCAAATTATATCCGGCTTCGACTCTCTACAGTCTCTAGCCATATGCGGGCCATGACACCTAAAACAGCGGCCCTTAAATTCTCGCGAACGGCCGCGTGCCGAGGTTGCCTCCCTTTGACCATTTCGCTGCCAGGTGTCCTGAGCCGCCGTAGTCGCTATCGCCGCGACACTCTTTTTGGCATCATCCGCTATGATCCGGGCTTGTTCCACCAGTGAACGCATTTCCATCTCCTTGTACCCTGGGACTTGCTGCAGTTTCACCGCTATGTCGTCCGGAAATCCATTGATGAATGCCAACCACACCGTGCGTTCGCATTCCGCCTGGTAACCCGCCAACATAGCCAACCGCCTTATTTCCGCTGCGAAAATGTCGACGCGCTCACCATTCCACCTGATTCTCGCCAGCTTAGCAAAAGCCGCCAACGGTCCCTCGGCGAATGCATCCATCAGACGCCTCTCGATCTTCTGCACATCTCTTTGGCTGTGCTCGTCCAACTCAAGGAAGAGTACCAACGCGTCACCCTCGAGGTACAATGCAATGAGACCGGCCACGTCTTCTATCTTCTGCAAGCCCGCGACCAGCCGAACCTTCCGCAGCCAAGCGACATCACCTTCCCCGGTGAATGGCCTGATAGCTTCGTTCATCCGTAGTCTTGTCGCCATCTTCTGATTTGTTTTGCGGCAAGTGTTTTTTTTTTTTTTTTTTTTTTTTTTTTTTCAGTCGCCGAAATAGCTTGTGGTTAGAAAAAGCTATCTCACTTACCGCTTTTCACAGGCGCCGCTAAATTCCACTGCAGGTACTCCTCTTCCACGTGCGTCCGACTGCTTAACACCGGGAGCTGCCCAAAACGCGTTCTCACCGTATGCTGGTCACCACTAGAGAGAGGCCCTCTCCTGGCCCTTCCGGTCGAGCATCCTTCCGGTCGAGCATCCTTCCGGTCAAAGACCCCTTCCGGTCGAGCACTCAAAAACCCCTTCCGGTCGAGCACTTCCCCCCCCCCGCTCCCGGCCACCGCACGCCACACCATACCCACAGTCTGCTTTGCCTTTCATTCTTACAGGGTCGATAAAATATAGTACCAGTAATACACTAGGATCGATTTAATCAACTTTCCCCTCCCCTTCAAATTGCTGGCCTTGTGCCTAAAATGAAACAATTATGACATTAATATGGCGGTGGATTGGCAGTATCGGTAAAGCGTCTGACGCCATGCTTTGCAGCAAAGAGTTACGTCCCTTTATGATCTGAATTCTAATCACGCCGAGTTTAACTTTGCCTTTCATCCTTACGGGGTCGATAAAATAGAGTACCACTAATACACTGGATATTCGCTGGCCTTGTGCTAAAAGTAGTAACAATTATTAAGACATTAATTTAACATATGGTTCTTATATAAAACTATGTTGGAAGATCTTGATTTAAACAGGAATTCCTTAAAATTCAAGGTTTTGTTTCATAGAACCAGAGCCAGGTTTGACCGAGTCGTTTCGTAAAATCAAAGGCGGCTTGGGGTGGGTTAATATGGAAAAGGTTAGTGTCGGCATGGAAAACGATGGACATTAAACGATGCTGCTGCTATTGCCGCTGTTAAAGCTGGTGCTGTTGCTGGTGATGATGATGATGATGATGATGACATGCACACAGACATCCACATATTCTCGGGTCCCAAAAATAATTGTTTCTACTTTGGGCACAAGGCCAACAATTACCCGAGTGTATTACTGGTACTTTATTTTTTCGACCCCGTAAGGATGAAAGGCAAAGTTAACCTCGGCGGGATTTGAACTCAGAATGCAAGGGCCGTAACTCTATGCGTCAAAGCATGCCAATCCACCAGTGGGGCGAAATGAATGGGGGTTGGAATCAGCGGGTGGGGGTGTGGGAGTCGGTAATTTCTCCGTTGGTTTTTTTTTATAAAACCAGAATTAGTCATTTAGTTTTCATATTGAGACCCCAACCCATCCTAATATTTTATAGGGTATGGGATTTCCAGTAATATCTTTTTTGTCATGTATGTATAATGTTTTTTAATGTATAAAGAAAATTAAAATAAATTTTGCCGAAGATAGATTAGCAAAATTTAATAAGCGAGGTGGGGGTAACAAAATTAATGGTTTCTTATATAGGCACAAGGCCAGCAATTTTTTTTTGGGGAGGGGAGTCGATTAAATCGACCTCAGTGCGTTACTGGTGCTTTATTTTATCGACCCCGTAAGGATGAAAGGCAAAGTTAGCCTCACCGGGATTTGAACTCAGATCATAAAGGGCCGTAACTCTATGCTGCAAAGCATGATGTCCGACGCTCTACCGATAGGACACCATGAAGCAGGAGGGTGCGATTATTCGAGACCCAAGAGTATAAAATCATTATCATATCGTTGATACGAAACAGACGTATCTAAAATTAAAGGGACATAACTGTATTCATTGATATTTTTTTTAAAGTGAATTTTTATGGATATAATATTATTCTTGTTTTAAAGTGTTTGTTACCTTACACAGAAACATAGAACTCTAGACTAGATATTTTCGGTAAATTTCAACAGTTACACCAGGATCGTGTTGCTGATGAAATTTTTGATTTTCCAATGGTTTTTTTAACAAATTTGACTTTCAAAACAGTCGTATATTGTCCAGTTTATTTTTGAGACTGTGTTGAAACTAAAGTACATCATGGAAGAGTCATTGTAGCCATAATTGTACATGTCTGGCAAATGACTTGATCTGAGACTGTGTTCAAACTAAGACAATTAAAATGTAGAAAAATAATTTTAGCCACAGTTGTACTTGACTTGCAAATGTTTTGATAATTAGTCCTAAATATATTATATTTGAAAAAAATTGTTTGACCAATATCAAATGTTTAAGATGGCCTCAGTATTATAACAGAGCCAAAGGTTAGCACAGTATTGTGACAGGGTCAAAGGTCACCTAAGTACTGTGGCAAAATCAAAGGTCACCTCAGTACTGTGACGGTCACTTCTATGTGTCTGTATTTAGAACACACACCATGACACATACATACACTCACATATATATATATACATTAACACACACACATGTACACATACACGTATACACATTCACATATATACACACACACACATTATATATATATGTATATATATATATAGCTACATACACTTATATACACACACACATATGTGCATATACATACACATGTATACCAACATACACACACACACATGTACACATACACATACACACACACATATATATATACACACATATTTACATATACAGGTACATACACTTATACACACACATATACACCAACACCTACACATAAAACAACAATAGCCAGAAGACCTGAAGACTATAATATCAAAAGTCTGTTATAAACAATTGGAGTAAAATTAACAATTTCTCAGTTTCCTCTGTTGATAACTTGACTATAAAAGAGGTAATATTTGGTGTGTATTGATTCATTAATCAGAGCTGGAGTGATTGACTGATCAAAATTGAACCATGAGGTCTGCCTTTATAGTTGTTGTTGTTGATGTTCTGTTCCAGCTTCTTGTTGGGAGGGTAACATGTCGTAGACTGCCCTCAACTGGAGTCAATGATGTGAGTTGGCAAGAGTTTCCCTCAACAGGTGACAGACATGTGAGTTGGCAACAGTCGCTATTACGTCTCAAAGATGGTGCCAGTAATGACCATTACCACTTTCTTCTTCCTCCTCCTCCTCCTTCTTTTTTACATCCTGATGTTCCTTCCAATCTGTCTAATTCCTTGCCCAGATCTACGTCTGCTTATCATCACCAGGATCATTACCACCATCCAACAGGGGCTCCAAAGGGATCGATTAATGGAAACCGTGGCAACATCCGACGTTGGAATGGCCGATACCCACAGCAGCATCAATATGGAGAATTTCAGCACCGACGACGACAGAGGAAACATTACCGCCAGCGCCTTGGACAATATACTCAGGACCAACAACAGAGAGAGCACCATCTTGGGCAGCGACTTAGAGAACAAAACTGGCGCCGACAAATGAAATATTGGCTTAGACAACAACAACAACAACAACAACAACATATGAGACACACTCAGGGCCTTCTGAGAGGAGCTTTCAAAAGACTTCCTGAAGGACAGAGACGCGAGCAGAGAGAATTTCATGAACAACAACAAGTCTTAGGATCCACTCTGTACCAGCAGAGAGAATTTGATGAGCTGCAACAGTTAGGGTCTCCACAGCAGCAAGGGGGAGATTTTGACCACCAGCAAGTCTTATGGCCCACTCAGTACTGGCAGAGAGAATTTGATGAACGGCAAAGCTTGCCATACCCTCAGTACCAACAGGAAAATTTTCATGACCAGCAAGCCTTAGGGCCTACTCAGTAGCAGCAGAGAGAATTTGATAAGTTGCAAAGCTTGCGATAGCTTCAACACCAACAGAAAGATTTTCACAACCAGCAAACCTTAGGGCAACTTTTAGGTGCCCTAGAGTACAGAAAAAGAGAAATTTTCACAAACATCAAGAATTAAAGATCATTCAACATAAACTGGAAAAAGTCCATTAAAAAAACCAAGATTGAAAAGATTCTGAGTAGCTTGGGAAGGACAGAATAACAACTTAGAATGAAGACAAAGGCCCTAATAAGGTAGGGTTAAGGTTAGGATTAAACCAACACTGGTGAAGTTAGGGTTAGGGTTAAGGTTAGGGTTACATCAACACTGGTGAAGTTAGGGTTAAGGTTAAGATTAGGAATACACCAACACTGGTGAAGTTAGGGTTAAGGCTAAGGTTAAGGTTACACCAACACTGGTGAAGTTAGGGTTAAGGCTAAGGTTAAGGTTACACCAACACTGGTGAAGTTAGGGTTAAGGATAAGGTTAGGGTTACACCAACCCTGGTGAAGTTAAGGTTAAGGTTAGGGTTACACCAACACTGGTGAAGTTAGAGTTAGGTCAGCATTAGGATTATACCAACACTGGTGAGTTTTATCAGTAAAGAAACAGGGACACACCAACATCAACAACAATAACAGCAACACCAACAACAACAAGGGAAACAGTGTAACAACAACAACAGCAGCAGCAGCAGCAGTAGTAGCAACAACAATAATAATAGCAGCAGCAATAACACAAGACCACCAACAACAACATCACCACCACCACCACCAACATAACCACCACCACCACCAACAACAACAACAACAACATCACTGCCACTACCACCAACACCACCACCAACAACAACAACAACAACAACATCACTGCCACTACCACCAACACCACCACCACCAACAACAACATCACCAACACCACCACCATCAACAACAACAACAACATCACTGCCACTACCACCACCACCACCACCAACAACAACAACAACAACATCATCATCACCACCACTACCACCAACATCACCACCACCACCAACAACAACAACATCAACATCACCACCAACAACATCATCACCACCACCACCAACACCACAACCACCACCACCAACAACATCACCACCACCAACAACATCATCACCACCACCACCACCATCATCACCACCACCACCACCACCAACATCACCACCACCACCACCACCAACAACATCATCACCACCAACACCACAACC
>OZ024741.1:217384705-217419705 GCA_964016885.1 Eledone cirrhosa | reverse complement strand
ACCCTCTACCGATACTGCCAATCCACCGCCCTTATAATAGAGATATAATAATGAAAGGGTTAAATTGTTTATATCTATCTAAAAACTTTTCACCATAGCTTTATGTAAGAATTTCCGTTAAGTTATGTTCCAAAGCAGGCGCGTGGCTGAGTGTTTAGAGAATTGGATTCGCAATTGTAAGGTTGTGAGTTCGATTCCCGGACCGTTTGATGTGTTATGTCCTTGAGTAAGACACTTTACTTCGCATTGTTCCTTCTACCTGGAGTTGTGACCGATAGATAGAATTAGCAAGACCAATGGAAAGACCAATATAAGCATTGTTTCCTCGGTCTGATTTGACGAAAGTCGTTCGACTGTTATATATGTTCCAAACACCAACTTAATGATGATAAAGTTAGTTACATTAGTAGATCCCTCCAAATTGTTAATTATTTTCAAAATAATTTAAAAATCATAGATAGTGTCTTTCATTAGAAATCTCTCTATATATAAAGTTGTAGTTCCTGTTTGTTTGTTTGTTCACAAACTCCTCCTATGGTTTTGGAGATAGACCCCTTAACCATATATATTCTAAAACTACATTGCCCAGGGTACTTGGATAAGTATATTTCATTTTAATCAAAGGGTTCCCCGGGGGCACAAACCCCTGCTGAAAATTTTTTTCCTTTGATTTATATGAAATTTAAACCATAGGTAAATGACAAGATATGATGCCTATTCACAAAAGTTTTGAATTGATATTTTGAAAAAAATTATTTACAAGAAACAAAATAAGAATAAGATTTAATAGTGTAATTTTGATTTGATATATTACAAAAAATGTTTTCCAATTTTTCATGCATAACATTTTACATTGAGTAACATTGAAATGCAGAGTTTTTCTCCATAAATTATATCACTGATTTAAAATCAATCATCATTTTCTTACAAAAAAAATGTGTGAAACACAGCAAGATGCGGGTATTTCGGCTAGTATAGTAATAAAAGTGTTAAAGTGTTTATTCTATATATCTAAAACAGAGATTGTCTGTCTGTCTGTCTGTCAGCTCACTAAAACACAAGAACCACCCAACCGATTGTTTTCAAACTTTACACACGTAATACTTATGGTCCTGTGAGTGTTTTTAGAAAAAATTTCGGATTTTCAATGGCCTAGGGACCGCATTAGGCGATTTAGCGATCTCTCTATAATTCTTAGTCTTTCTTTTTAGATAGATACATAGATATAACGTTGCACCCTTATAATATCTGTCTGTATATCTGGCTGTCTGTATTGCGACATTATGACGTGGTGTGTGTATATATAGTGTGTGTATATATATATATATATATATAGTGTGCAACGTTTTTCGAAATATTTACTTCCGCGTTCACAGATTGATTTTTTTAGTTTCAGAAGATCCCGTTAAGGGTGAAAGCAGCGAGTCTTTGCTTAAGCTTTAATCTGTTATTTTAATATATATATATATATATATAATTATATATTCATGTACAGATATTTTTGCATACACAATAACAAAAAGCAGGCTTGGAAAGTATGGCGGGATGGGGGAAGTAGAGAAGACTATCAAGTGGCCAGGAGGGAAGCTAGGAGACAAGTGTACTTCGCAAGAAGGGAAGCAGAGGAAAGAAAGTTCAAGCATGTTCTACAACGTGAGGACCAAAAACGTGAGGTGTTCAGGATTGCTAGGCAATGTGTCAAGGAAAACCGTGATATTGTCGGGGAGAAGTGTGTACTTAATGATGATGGCATACTTGCCATCACTGACGCTGATAAGAAGGTAGCTTGGAAGTGTCACTACGAAAGGCTTCTAAATGAGGAGAACAGATGGGAGAAAGACAGTCTCCCCCACATCGACCCAATAGAGGGACCAGCAGTGTTAGTCGAAGGTAGTATAATAAGTAAGGCAATCAAAGATATGAAGACGGGTAAGGCGGCTGGACCTTCGGAAATAGTTGCTGAGATGCTGAAAGCCTCTGGAACGGTGGGACACACCATGGTCACCCGGATAGTAAACCAAGTCATACAGAATGGGGTTGTTCCGAAGGACTGGCATAGCAGCATCATCATTAACTGTTACAAGGGTAAAGGAGATGCCCTAGATAGGTGTAACTATAGAGGCAATAAATTAATCGACCAGGTCATGAAGGTCACGGAAAAAGTAATAGCGCAACTAATCAGAGAGAGAAATGATCTAGATGAAATGCAGTTCGGGTTTGTGTCAGGCAAAAGTACCACAGACGCTCTTTTCATTGTACGACAACTACAGGAGAAGTACCTAGCTAAAAGTAAACCCCTATACTTAGCTTTTGTTGACTTGGAGAAAGCCTTCGACAGAGTCCCCCGTTCCATTATCTGGTGAGCTCTTAGAAAACTAGGTGTTGACGAATGGCTTGTGAGAGCTATACAAGCCATGTATAAAGAAACAGTGAGCAAGGTTAGAATTAACAACGAATATAGTGAAGAGTTTAGCGTAAAAGTTGGTGTCCATCAGGGCTCTGTTCTCAGCCCCCTACTATTTATTATTGCCCTTCAGGCTATAACAGAGGAGTTCAAGACCGGCTGCCCATGCGAACTCCTATACGCAGATGATCTAACGCTCATAGCTGAATCAATGACTGAACTAGAGAAGAAATTCCAAACATGGAAGCACGGCCTAGAATCAAAAGGCCTTAAAATTAACCTGGCTAAGACTAAAGTTCTAGTTTGTAGGAAAGAAAATAAGGCGGCGGTCCCTTCCGGGAAATGGCCATGCTCAGTGTGTAGGAAAGGCGTAGGTAGAAACTCCATTTTATGTCCTAAATGCAAAGTATGGGTGCATAAAAAATGTAGTGGGATCACAGGTAAGCTAACTAAGAACATAGATTTTACATGTGGCCGGTGCTCTGGTGCAATAAGTAGCAGCAAGTGCCCACAAAATACTAGCTCTTTCAATTGCGCAGAGGGTTCTATAGAAATAGTGGACAGCTTCCGTTACCTGGGTGACAAAATCAGCAGTGGGGGAGGGTGCTCTGAAAGTACAGTAGCTAGAGTCAGAACTGGATGGAAAAAGTTCAGAGAGCTTATACCACTATTAGCCGCTAAAGGGTTCTCCCTAAAAATGAAAGGCAGGTTATACGATGCCTGCATACGAACAGCAATGCTGCATGGCAGTGAGACCTGGGCATTGTGTGCAGAGGATATACGCAGACTAGAGAGGAACGAAGCTTGCATACTCCACTGGATGTGCAATAGTAATATACGTGAACGGCTAAGCATAAACGAACTAAGGAAAAAATTAGAAATAAGAGGGATCAGATGTTGTTTACTCGAGAGAAGGCTACGTTGGTATGGTCACGTGATGCGCATGAAAGACGACAGCTGTATAACAAAGTGCAGGGCAATAAAGATAGACGGTAGCCACGGAGTAGGCAGACCCAGAAAAACCTGGGACGACATGATAAATTCCGACCTCACACGCTTACACCTCTCCAAGACAATGTCACTGGACCGAGACCTTTGGCGGTACTCAGTAATAGAGAAGACCCGCCTTACCTAAATACAAAGTAAAACCTACTACAGTCAGTAAGCATCTCTATCAAAACACACCCCCGTCCCACCCACCCCACCCCATCCACACCGCCCCTTTCAATGTAAAGTTATGTTGGTGCCACAACATCCAGGCCGAAACAAATGAGATCGTGTAGGTGTCACGACAAAAAAACACACAGTCCACGCTGTAAATGTGGCCGTGTAGGCAACATGGTAAAAACCAACCCAGCCCCACACTGTAAATGTGGTTGGTGTTAGGAAGGGCATCCAGCTGTAGAAAACCCGCCAGACAGTCCACGCTGTAATGTGGCCGTGTAGGCAACACGGTAAAAACCTCCCAGCCCCACACTGTAAATGTGGTTGGTGTTAGGAAGGGCATCCAGCTGTAGAAAACCCGCCAGACAGTCCTATGCAAGCAAGACAACCACTCTTGCCTCAAGTGGGAAAACCCCCGTCCAAACCCATGCAAGCGTGGAACACGGACGCTAAACCTTGATGATGATGATGATGAAACAAACGTATTTATTTCACGAGGCTCGATAAGGATAAATATATATCAAATATATAAGAACCCTAGAGCAAATCCCAAGCAACGCCGGGCCATTCTGCTAGTATTTATCTAAAATGCTTCTAACGTAATTTTATATAAGAACTTTTGTTAACTTATGTTAAAAAAAAAACAGCTTAATTATGAAAATGGTATATAACTAAATCCCTGCAAATTGCTGATTATTTTCAAAATTAATTTGTAAAATCATAGATAGTGTTTTTCATTAGAAATATGGCCAGGAAAGGGTTAATGGGGTAAAAAGAACTAATTGTTGCCAATATTAATATATACACAGACTACAACAACAATAACAACAACAAAACTATCATCACAACCATCAACACCTTCATTACCACCACAACAACACCCACCATCACCACCACCACCACAACAACAACCACCACTACCACAACCACCACCACAACCACCGCCAGCACCACCACAACAACAGCAACAACCACCACTACCACAACCACCACAACAGCAATAGCAACTAACAACAACAACCACCATCATCACAATAAGAACAACAATCACCATCACTACCACAACAACCACCATCACAACAACAACCCCACCACCACCACAACAATAACTACAATCACCACCACCACCACAACAACAACAACCCCCACCACCATCACCACCACCACCACAACAACCACAATCACCCCCCCCCCCCACCATGACAACAACCACAATCACCACCATGACAACAACCACAATCACCCCCCCCACCACCACTACAACAACAATAATCTGCACCACCACCACAACAACCACAATCAACACCACCACCACAACAACAACAACAACAACAACCACAACAGCAACAAGGAACAGTTATTTACATGACACCATTTTGAACCAAGATAGTTAAATATTTGACAAAATAGACTCGAAATATCCTGTTAAAAATACAATCTTTGTAATTATTTAAATAAGGTCAGTAAATTGGCAGAATTTTCCAGCTTATTATATTCTAAGTTCAAATTATGCCATGGCCATCCTTCCAGGGGTTGATAAAATGAAGTATCAGTGACATGCTGGGGCCTGTTTAACCAGCTAACGCTTGCCCACACCACCGCAAAAAAAAAAAAAAAAAAAGAATTGCTGGCCTTGTGCCTAAATTAGAACCCATTAAACTGACCATATCTGGCCAGAATTCTTTCATCTCTTTCTGTTCAAACTGGTTGTAATCGACCACTCATACTGATGTTAAGATATTGTTCTCAAAATAAATAATTGTTTCTGCTTTTGGCACAAGGCCAGCAAATACCCAGTAGATTACTGGTACTTTATTTTATTGACCCCGAAAGGATGAAAAGCAAAGTTAACCTCGGTGGGATTTGAACTCAGACCGTAAAGGGATGTACCTATGCTAGAAAGATGGCATCCGACCCTCTACCGATACTGCTAATCCACTGCCCTCAGTTTCTACTTTTGGCACAAAGCCAGCGATTACCCCAGTGCATCACTGGTACTTTATTTTATTGACCTCGTAAGGATGAAAGGCAAAGTTAGCCTCGGCGGATTTGAACTCAGAATGCAAAGGGCCATAACTATGCTGCAAAGCATAGTGTCTGGCGCTCTACCGATACTGTCAAACCACCGCCCTGTTCTCAAAATAAATAATATCAAAATCTCATAGATTTGATATTATGTAAGGTAAAGCCTTTACCACAAAAATACAATAGTATATATAGAGTAATGTAAATACTAAAGGATTAACGACCTGATATTATTTATCTTCTAGATTCGATATTATGTGAGATAAAGCCTTTTCTGTGAAAATACAAAGCAGTGGTTCTTAACCTTTTTTCTATCATGGCACCCCTTGAGATTTTGAAATTCCATCCTGCACCCCTAGGCCAAGCACATAAGACAAAAGAATTTGAATTTTCAGCTCAAATGATCAGCTACTTAGCTGCTACTAATTAATTAATTAATTACTATGATTAATAAATACAAATGTTTGAAAATGACAGAAAATATTCAGACACTGATGTTTCATAACTTTCTGGAACTCTCCTCATGCCACAAGAACTGTATTAGCACCCCAGGTTAAGAACCACAGGCATAGAAGGTCTCTCTAAGTTGAATGTGATGGCAACACACTCACACACTCAAACACACTACCTGGCTACACATTCATATTTACATCAACACACTCATACATGCAGTCATAGATACACACACATTTACTCTGCCTAACTACACATTCTTACACACATATATATTTGGCAGCTCAGTCTCGGGACCCATGCTTTATACACCCTGGCCAAGCAGATAAGACAAAAGAACTTGAATTTTTAGGTCAAATTATCAGTTAGTCAGCTGCTACTATTTAATTTATTACTATGATTAATTAATTTATTACTATGTTGAAACAAATGGAAAGCTATGAAACACTGAATAATGTGGAGTAAAATGAAAAAAGATTTGTTTTTCTACATCTCTGCTTGCACCAGCATCACCACTTTACAGAGTGTACTGGGTGTATTTTATCATGACTCCAGCACTATCACTTTACAGAGTGTACTGGGAGTATTTTATCATGACTCCAGCACTACCACTTTACAGAGTGTACTGGGTGTATTTTATCATGACACCAGCACTACCACTTTACAGAGTGTACTGGGTGTATTTTATCATGACACCAGTACTATCACTTTACAGTGTACTAAGTGTATTTTATCATGACACCAGTACTACCACTTTACAGAGTGTACTGGGTGTATTCTATCATGGCACCAACACTACCACTTTAAAGTGTGTACTGGGTGTATTTCATTGTGACACTAGTAGTACCACTTTATAAAGAAGACTGGGTGTTTTTTATAATGACACCAGCACTACCACTTTACAGCGTGTACAGAGTGGATGAGGTGTATTTTATCATGGCACCAACACTAGTGAGGTTATCTAGCCATGCCAAAATAAAAGCAAGCATAAATATTTAAAAGAAAAAGGAGATGGAAATTGTTTGCAGACGCGGAACTGGAAACTGAACTAAATATATAACTTATAATTATGTATGAATCATTAAAATACTAATTAGGATTGGTAAGTCATTACATGTGTCATGTTAAATAATTTGTGGTGAATAAGTAGAATCGTTATAGCAGATGATAGAATGCATGACAAGTATTTATTCCAGCTCTCTGAGTTCAAATCCAGCCGTGGTCAACCTTTCCTTTTGAGGTTGATAAAATAAGGTATCAGTCCACAGAAAGATGGATTAAGTGGAATTAGTAAAACTTTTCTGACCATACTTCTAATGAAAGACACTGCCTATAATTTTCCAAATTAATTTTGAAAATAATCAACAATTTGGAGGGATTTGTCATAATTTAGCTGTTTTTTTTTTAACATAAGTTAACCCCCTAAGGTATGAGGTGCAGTCGATTATCGCACTTGGTGGTGAATGCTCCCCTCCTTTTTTTTTTCCTTTATTATTATAGATAATAATGAAATTATTGTGTACAGTGCTCAGGTGCACTACAACTCATGAAAAGTGCATGTATAGTACATAGAATAATGTACAAATGTCGAGAAAGTGAACAGTGTATGAGTCATGGTATACATGTATGCTTGTGTATGGAGGGGGTATATCAGGTGTAGTGTTGGCGAATTTCAGGAAACATGGTAGTTTTAAAGGATGCAGTGTCTCAGCAGCTAACAACTGATGCAGGTAGTTTGTTCCATGCTTCAGCAACTTTGAGCATGAAAAAGTGTTTCCGAAAGTCATGAGAGCTGTGCTGTTTTCTGACTTTGTTGGCATGCCCACGTGTGTTAGACACATGGAAATCAAAAGGTGCTCAGAATTGTTGTGGGCAACTTGATAAGACCTAATAAGGGGGCGAAACGTTCGTAAACCAATCCACTGCCCTAATAATTGTTTCTACTTTTGGCACAAGGCCAGCAATTACCCAGTACATTACTGGTACTTTATTTTATCGACCCCGTAAGGATGAAAGGCAAAGTTAACCGCGGCGGGATTTGAACTCAGACCGTAAAGGGACGTAACTATGCTGGAAAGCATGGCGTCCAACTCTCTACCGATACTCTCTACCGATAATAATAATGATAATGATAATAAATAAGATAAAAAATATTGAAAATATAAATTAAAAGAAGAGGGGGTGGGGGAAGAAAGAAGGAAGGAAAAAGTCTTTAGTAGAGGTTCCCTTAGGGTCATGGGTTTTTCTTTTATCTTGTGATGTGTATGTGTGTGTGTGTGGTGACAAATGTTTGCATACATGTATATGTAAATAGGTTATTCCCATCCTTAGATCACTATTGTCTAATGGGGAATAATTATATGTTTAATTGTAGTTTGTATTTGTTAATAAATTGTTCTTGTTTATTTATTCTCTGTTGTTGAGGGGAAGAGTCTGAGCTTTTGTAGAGTGGGAATATTTTGAAGTTGGGTATGTCTAATCCTGCTCATGTGATGTGGCTGCTTAAGGGGATTTGTCTCATGTTTTCATTGCAAATTTGTTGGTGTTGTATGGTCATTCTTTTGCGTAATGAGAATCCCATCTGTCCTATGTAATTTTGTAGACATCCACTGCATGTAATCACATAGAGTAAATTTTCTGAGTTGTAGATGAAATTTCTTTTATTCTGAAGGTTTGTCCATCCTTAAATTTGAATTCTGGCTCTTCAATTAAGTATAAGCAGTACCACAATTTGTTCTTCCACATTTTGTAACAGTTGAGTTGGAAATTTATTTGTAGAGTAGGTTGAGGTACTTGTTATAGTTGCGCTTGTGTGTGGGTTCTGTTGGAATTCCATAGCTGTCTGATGAGGTCATATCTGCTACATAATCAGTACCACTGAAATATATATAACAGTAACAAAATAATCAATAAAAGTATGTAAGATTCAAGCTCACTGACTTCTTCTTCATTAATATATATATATATATATATATATATATATATATATATATATATATCATCATCATCATCATCATCAACGTTTAACATCCGTGTTCCACGCTTGCATGGGTTTGGACGGGGGTATTCCCACTTGAGGCAAGAGTGATTGTCTTGCTCGCATAGGACTGTCTGGCAGGTTTTCTACAGTTGGATGCCCTTCCTAACACCAACCACATTTACAGTGTGGGTCTGGGAGGTTTTTACCGTGTTGCCTACACGGCCACATTACAGCGTGGACTGTGTGTTTTTTTGTCGTGACACCTACACGATCTCATTTGTTTCGGACTGGATGTTGTGGCACCAACATAACTTTACATAGAAGGGGGTGGTGTGGATGGGGTGGGGGTGGTGGGACGGGGTGTATTTTGTTAGAGATGCCTACTGGCTGTAGTAGATTTTACTATGTATTTAGGTAAGGCGGGTCTTCTCTGTTACTGAGTACCGCCAAAGGTCTCGGTCCAGTGACATTGTCTTGGAGAGGTGTAAGTGTGTGAGGTCGGAGTTTATCAGCTCGTCCCAGGTTTTTCTAGGTCTGCCTATTCCGTGGCTACCGTCTATCTTTATTGCCCTGCACTTTGTTATACAGCTATCGACTTTCATGCGCATCACGTGTCCATACCAACGTAGCCTTCTCTCGAGTAAACAACATCTGATCCCTCTTATTTCTAATTTTTTCCTTAGTTCGTTTATGCTTTGCCGTTCACGTATATTACTGTTACACATCCAGCGGAGCATGCAAGCTTCGTTCCTCTCTAGTCTGTATATATCCTCTGCACACAATTTCCAGGCCTCACTGCCATGCAGCATTGCTGTTCGTATGCAGGCATCATACAACCTGCCTTTCATTTTTAGGGAGAACCCTTTAACAGCTAATAGTGGTATAAGCTCTCTGAACTTTTTCCAACCAGTTCTGACTCTAGCTACTGTACTTTCAGAGCACCCTCCCCCACTGCTGATTTTGTCGCCCAGGTAACGGAAGCTGTCCACTATTTCTATAGAACCCTCTGCGCAATTGAAAGAGCTAGTATTTTGTGGGCACTTGCTGCTACTTATTGCACCAGAGCACCGGCCACATGTAAAATCTATGTTCTTAGTTAGCTTACCTGTGATCCCACTACACCTTTTATGCACCCATACTTTGCATTTGGGACATAAAACGGAGTTTCTACCTACGCCTTTCCTACACACTGAGCATGGCCATTTCCCAGAAGGGACCGCCACCTTATTTTCTTTCCTACAAACTAGAACTTTAGTCTTAGCCAGGTTAATTTTTAGTCCTTTTGATTCTAGGCCGTGCTTCCATGTTTGGAATTTCTTCTCTAGCTCGGCCATTGATTCAGCTATGAGTGTCAAGTCGTCTGCGTATAGGAGTTCCCATGGGCAGCCGGTCTTGAACTCCTCTGTTATAGCCTGAAGGGCAATAATAAATAGTAGGGGGCTGAGAACAGAGCCCTGATGGACGCCAACTTTTACGCTAAACTCTTCACTATATTCGTTGTTAATTCTAACCTTGCTGACTGTTTCTTTATACATGGCTTGTATAGCTCTCACAAGCCATTCGTCAACACCTAGTTTTCTAAGAGCCCACCAGATAATGGAACAGGGGACTCTGTCGAAGGCTTTCTCCAAGTCGACAAAAGCTAAGTAGAGGGGTTTACCTTTAGCTAGGTACTTCTCCTGTAGTTGTCGTACAATGAAAAGAGCGTCTGTGGTACTTTTGCCTGACACAAACCCGAACTGCATTTCATCTAGATCTATTCTCTCTCTGATTAGTTGCGCTATTACTTTTTCCGTGACCTGTATATATATAATTAATAATATATGGAGGACATGTGTATATATAATTAAAAATATATGGAGGAGAAAGCAATACATTTAAAAACAAGATTTACTTCTTACACTGTGTTTCATCTCAAAGTACAATTATAATATAACAGGTAGATACATATGTGTGACATGTATATATATAATTAAAAATATATGGAGGAGAAAGCAATACATTTAAAAACAATATTTACTTCTTACACTGTGTTTCATCTCAAAGTACAATTATAATATAACAGGTAGATACATATGTGTTTGTATATGTATACTACAATATTCAAGTACTTAAGACTTGTCAGATAAAAAAATTTATTATTGTAAAGATGATATGAACATTGAGGCAGAGTTGTGGTATTACATGATTAAATTTATTCCTATTATGCGCATTTCTGCAATGCCAGCGTGTTGTTTCTTAGGCTGCCTTGGTTTCATTAGACTGTGTTTTGCATTTAAGCAGAGATTATACAAGAAAAATTATAAAGTTGTTGATATAGTTAAGTAGGATAGTTCATTGTGTCTTGTGTTCACTTGCTATATATGTGTGTGTGTGTGTGTGTGTGTGTGTGTGTGTGTGTGTGTGTGTGTGTGTGTGTGTGTGTGTGTGTGTGTGTGTGTGTGTGTGTGTGTGTGTGTGTGTGTGTGTGTGTGTGTGTGTGTGTGTGTGTGTGTGTGTGTGTGTGTGTGTGTGTGTGTGTGTGTGTGTGTGTGTGTGTGTGTGAGGCTGTATGTATGTATGAATGTGTGAGTATGCTTACATGTACACGTGTATATAAGTGTTTAAGTGTGTGTGTGTGTGTATTTGTATGTATATGTTTGTTCAGATAGACATTGACATTTATTTTTCAATTTGTTTTTATTTTTAGATCCTGTTGCCTGAAATATCACATCAAAGCTGTTATTACCTGAGATGTCACATAAAACATCTGTTACCTGAGATGTCACATCAAAGATGTTATTATCTGAGATCTTGTTACCTGAAATGTCACATATAAGGTTCTGTTACCTGAGATGTCACATCAAAGATTCTGCTACCTGAGATGTTGTTACTTGAGATGTTGTTACCTGAGATGTCAGATCAAAGATTTTATTACCTGATATTCTGTACCTGAGATGTTGTTACCTGAGGTGCCACATAAAATATGTTATTACCTGAGATGTCACATCAAAGATTCTGCTACCTGTGATGTTGTTACCTGAGATGTCACATCAAAGATTCTGCTACCTGTGATGTTGTTACCTGAGATGTCACATCAAAGATGATATTACCTGAGTTGTTATTACCTGAGGTGTCAGATCAAAGATATTGTTACCTGAGATATCACATCAATGATATATTTCCAGATCCCAAGTTTTACCTATGTATCCAACACCTGTGCACCTCAGTGGTTAAATCTACCTATCTTACATGGTTGGCTGAGTATACCTGCTGGTTACCTGTGCACTTCCACTGCTACCTGTCCAACACGTCTTTTGTCTCTTGTTAACTAGTTAACTATACTTACCTGTATAAATATATCTAATTAACTATACCTGCTAAATTAACCCTCTCAGTAAATCATCACCATCATCATCATAATCATCATCATCATCATCAACATCATCATCGTCATAATCATCATCATCATCAACGCCAACACATTCAAACTTTACACATGTAATACTTATGGCCGAGGGACCGCATAGGTGAAAAACCGCATATTTTAAGCTTTAAAGGCTTTTTTTAGGCATAACAGAACAATGATCCAGGTGATTTCTTCAAAATTTGCATTACTTATGTCATTTAAAGTATTTTGAGCAAAAAAGATTTTCTCATTTTTTGCCCCAGGGGCCGCATTAGGTGAAAAACCGATTTTTTAAAGCATTTTGCTTGCCTTAGGGCCTGTAACTCGAGAAGTACCCAACCGATTTTTTTTAAATTTTGCATATGCATTACTTATGTTTCACAAATTCTCTTGAGTGAAAACGATTTCAAATTTTTTGCCCGGGGACCGCATTGTTTAGCATTTTGGTTGCATTAAGGCCTGTAACCTTAAAAGTATCCAACTAAATTTCTTCATGCTCTCCACCTCTGCAGTCCCACATGCTTACTGCTCTGTAACTATTGCTTTCATTGTACCATAGCACAACAAATACATGTTCGGTTTGTCGAATGCCTTTTTACTTAACCCTATCGTCTTGGCTTTCGTGGGTTGAACATTTTACTCTCAGGCACCCAATTAAGTTAAACTCCAGGTAATCTACGACAGATTATTTTTATAAGCACAAAATGTAGACACCATCCTGAGGCCGAGGTATTCCATACTTCTCTGTACTGTTTCAGAAATGCCAATCTATGTTTAGAATCCTGAGCAACGTCGGGCCATTCTGCTAGTAATCACTATAATTAGTGGAGTTGAAAGAAAAAGTAAACAGCATTCTCTTTCTCAAAAGCTAAAATGCCCCTCTTTCTCTCTCTCTCTCTCTCTCTCTCTCTCTCTCTCTCTCTCTCTCTCTCTCTCTCTCTCTCTCTCTCTTTTCATCTTACTCTCTCTTAATCTCTTTTACTCTCTCTGTCTATTACTCTCTTTGTCTCTCTCTCTCTCTCTCTCTCTCTCTCTCTCTCTCTCTCTCTCTCTCTCTTTCTTACTTTCTTTTTCTCTCTCTTTTTTATCTTACTCTCTCTCTGTCTCTCCCTCAATCTTTATCTTCCCCTTTCTCTCTCTCTCTCTTACCCCCCCCCCCCGCCATAGTCACATAAAACTGTTTCCTTGGTGCCAAACTTATCTATGTTAATCTACTCAATAAATCTCTGCCACCACCACCACTACTACCACCACCACCACTACTACCACCACCATTACTACCACCACTACTACCACCACCACTACCACCACCGCCACCACTACTACCACCACCACCACAGCCACCACTACCACCACCACCACACCAATACCACAGCCACCACTACTACCACCACCATCACCACACCACCACCACAACCACCACCATCACCACACCACAACCACAACCACTACCACCACCACTACCACGACCACCACAACCGCCACCACAACAACAACCACTACCACCACCACAACAACAACCACTACCACCACCACAACAACAACCACTACCACCACCACCACTATAACCATCTCCACCACCATAACCACCACTACTACCACAATCACCACCACCACAATCACCACCTCCAGTACCACTATAACCACCTCCACCACCACCGCCATCACCACCAGCACCAACACCAACACCACCACCAGCTCCAATAGCAACACCAACACTAGCACCCCCCAATCCTCCACCGCCCCGCCACCACCACCACCACTACCATCACAACCACTAGCACCATCACCACCACCAGCACCACTATAACCGCCCCTCCCCCCCGGTCGCCACTACCCCCTCCCCCCATCCACCACTGCTGCCACCAAGACCCCCCCCCCCCCCCTGTCACCACCATATCTACTATAACAATATCTACCATAAATCCACCAAGTCACAACATCCTGTTCCGTATGTCCACTTTAATACTTTTCACCAGCACAAATAAACCTCTATCAACACTGAATATATGTCCTTTGATATATATATATATATCATCATCATAATCATCGTTTAACAGCTATCTTCCACACTCGCATGGGTTTAGACGGGAGTTGACCTACTTGAGGCAAGATTGATCGTCTCGCTCGTATAGGACTATCTGGCAGGTTTTCTATGTCTGGATGCCCTTCCTAACACCAACCACGTTTACAGTGTGGACTGGGAGGTTTTTACCGTGTTACCTACACGGCCTCACTACAGCGTGGAATGTGTGTTTTTTATTTTTGTCGTGACACCTACACGACCTCATTTATTTAGGATTGGATATTGTGGTACCAACATAACTTTACAGAGAAAGGGGTGGTGTTGATGGGTGGGGTGGGGGGAGTTGAGGTAGTGGGAGGTGGGTGTATATTTGATTAAGAGGTGCCTACTCACTGTAGGTTTTGCTTTGTACTTAGGCAAGGCGGGTCTTCTGTATTACTGCGTAGCGCCACAGATCTCGGTCCAGTGACATTGTTTTAGAGAGGTGCAAGTGTGTAAGGTCGGAATTTATCAAATCGTCCCAGGTTTTTCTGGGTCTGCCTACTCCGTAACTTCCGTCAATTTTGATCGCCCTGCATTTTTTTTATACAGCTGTCGTCTTTCATGCGCATCACGTGACCATACCAACGTAGTCTTCTCTCAAGTAAACAACATCTGATCCCTCTTATTCCTAATTTCTCACTTAGTTCATTTATGCTTTGCTGTTCACCTATATTACTATTACACATCCAGCAGAGCATGCATGCTTCATTCCTCTCTAGTCTGCGTATATCCTCTGCACACAATGCCCATGTCTCACTGCCATGTAACATAGCTGTTCGTATACAGGCATCATACAATCTGCCTTTCATTTTTAGAGAGAAACCTTTAGCGGCAATAGTGGTATAAGCTCTTTGAACTTTTTCCATCCCGTTCTGACTCTGGCTACTATACTCTCTGAGCACCCTCCACCACTGCTGATTTTGTCAGCCAGGTAATGGAAGGTGTCCACTATTTCTATAGAACCATCTGGACAATAGAAGGAGCTAATATCCTGTGGGCGCTTGCTACTTATTGCACCTGAACACCGGCCACAGATAAACTCTACTTTCTTAGATAGCTTACCTGTACATCTTTTATGCACCCATACTTTGCATTTGGGACATAAAATGGAATTTCTGTCTACTCCTTTCCTACACACTGAACATGGCCATATCCCAGAGGGGACCGGTGCCCTATTTTCCTTCCTACATACTAGAACTTTAGTCTTAGACAAGTTAACTTTAAGGCCTTTTGATTCTAGGCCATGCTTCCATGTTTGGAATTTCTTCTCTAGCTCGGCCATTGATTCAGCTATGAGCGTTAGATCATCTGCATAGAGAAGTTCCCATGGGCAGCCGGTCTTGAACTCCTCTGTTATAGCCTGAAGGTCAATAATAAATAGGAGGGGGCTAAGGACAGAGCCCTGATGAACACCAACTTTTATGCTAAATTCTTCACTATATTCGTTGTTAATTCTAACCTTGCTGACTGTTTCTTTATACATGGCTTGTATAGCTCTCACAAGCCATTCATCAACCCCTAGTTTTCTAAGGGCCCACCAGATAATGGCACGGGGGACTCTGTCAAATGCTTTCTCCAAGTCAACCAAAGCTAAGTATAGGGGTTTACTTTTAGCTAGGTACTTCTCCTGTAGTTGTCGTACAAGGAAAAGGGCGTCTGTGGTACTTTTACCTGACACAAAGCCAAACTGCATTTCGTCTAGATCAATTTGCTCTCTGATTAGTTGATATAATATATATATATATGTATATCATCATCATCATCGTTTAACGTCCATCTTCCACGCTTGCATGGGTTTGGATGGGAATTTTCCCACTTGAGGCAAGATTGGTTGTCTTGCTCGTATAGGACTATCTGGCAGGTTTTCTACGGCTGGATGCCCTTCCTAACACCAACCACGTTTACAGTGTGGACTGGGAGGTTTTTACCGTGTTACCTACATGGCCACATTACAGCGTGAACTGTGTGTTTTTTTGTCGTGACACCTACACGACCTCATTTATTTCGGACTGGATGTTGTGGCACCAACATAACTTTACATCGAAAGGGGTGGTGTGGATGGGTGGGGGTAGTGGGACGGGTGTGTATTTTTGTTAAGAGGTGCCTACTGACTGTAGGTTTCACTTTGTACTTAGGTAAGGCGGGTCTTCTCTATTACTGTGTAGCACCAAAGATCTCGGTCCAGTGACATTGTTTTGGAGAGGTGTAAGTGTGTGAGGTCGGAATTTATCAAGTCGTCCCAGGTTTTTCTGGGTCTGCCTACTCCGTGGCTACCGTCTATTTTTATCACCCTGCACTTTTTTATACAGCTGTCATCATTCATTCGCATCATGTGACCATACCAACGTAGTCTTCTCTCGAGTAAACAACATCTGATTCCTCTTATTCCTAATTTCTCCCTTATATATATATATATTTCTCCCTTATATATATATATATATTACCTTTTTATAGCAGTGTTGTTGTTGTTGTTTTATCGTTGTTGTTTTTGTTGTTGTTGCTGTTGTCGTTTTTGTTGTTGTTTTTGTTGTAGTTGTTGTTGTTGTTGTTGTTGTTGTTGTTGTTGTTGTTCTTCTTCTTCTTCTTCTTCTTCTTCTTCTTCTTCTTCTTCTTCTTCTTCTTCTTCTTCTTCTTCTTCTTCTTCTTCTTCATGAAGATTCTGTCAGAAGCAACCGTCTCCAACTGATCCTGCTGGATCCCCAAGTGTCACCAGCCAAGCTCATGAATGTTATCCAACCATCTTGCTCGGGGTCTACCCCTGTTGGTTTTGCCCGTAAAATATGTCCAGTGATTCTTTCCTGAGACATTCAACCACATGCCCATAGTATTGGAGCTGTGATCTCTCAATTTGGAGAAGAAGCTGCTCTACCCGGAGTGACTCTCTGATCTCCAAGCCATGCATTCTATCGAGTAACGTTGTTCCAAAAGCCCTTCGGGGGAACCACATTTCGGTCATTTGTATTTGCAATCATATTCTCTTGGTCACCTATATGTTAATGTGGCAAAATTGGCAAAGCCATTAGAATGCTGGATAATTTAATGCTTTGCAGCTTTCATTCCAGCTCTTTGTCCTCTCAGTTCAAATCACACCAAATTGACATTGAATTAAAGAATTCAAATATTGAAATTTCAAATTTTTTAACAAAAGAAAGAAAAAAAAACAAATGAAAAAAAAGCTAATAAATTTTATGTGAAATTTGTGTTTTTGTTGTACATCTAGTGTGCACCATCCCCCTTTCCATAAACATTACACATCCTAACATCCCGCCCATGTCCTAACACTCTGCCCTTCACATATGCCTCATACACCATCCCCACCAAACTCCTCAACAGTCAACACTGTAAAGTGGTCATTTTGGTGTCACAACAAAAAGCACCCAGCCCACACTGTAAAGTGGCTGGGTAGGTGTCATGACAAAAGCATCCCGCCCACACTGTAAAGTGGTCGTTTTGGTGTCACAACAAAAAGCACCCAGCCCACACTGTAAAGTGGTCATTTTGGTGTCACAACAAAAAGCATGCAACTCACACTGTAAAGTGGTCGGGTAGGTATCATGACAAAAGCACCCAACATACATAGTAAATGTGTTGGCGTAAGGAAGGGCATCCCGCCATAGAAACCAAGCCAGAAACAGTTCTGTATGAGCAAGACACAGTCACCTGATCCGACTTGCCTGAAATAGATCAACCCATCTAACCCATACTAGCGTGGAAAATGGACTTTAAACGACGATGATGTGTATTTAAATGTGTTTCTCTATAATTCTGGGACGGCTTCCTTCGCCATTTTAACATCAATCTCCATGAAACTGCTCCTAATTCTGCAATACAAAATCTGTTCGTTTTAACCCTTTAGCATTTAAACCAGCCATATCCGGCCAAAATTCTCTCACCTCTTTCTGTTCAAACCAGCCGTAACTGGCCACTCATACTTATATTAAGGTATTGTTCTCAAAATAAATAAAATCAAAATCTCATAGATTCGATATTATGTGAGATGCTTATGTGAGATAAAGCCTTTACCATGAAAATACAATAGTAAATATAGAGCAATCATCATCATCACTGTTTTATGTCCGTTCTTCCATGCTAGCATGGGTTAGACGGGGTGTCCTGTTGTGGGCAGTGTCCGGTCGGCTGACCTTGGCTTGCTCATACAGGAACTGATTCTGGCTTGATTTTAAGTACAAGGCCAACAATTTTGTTCAGTGTCTTACTGGTACTTTATCTTATTGACCCCGTAAGGATGAAAAGCAAAGCTAACCTTGGCGGGATTTGAATTCAGAACATAAAGGGACATAACCCTATGCCACAAAGCATGTTATCTGACATTCTACTGATACTGCCCAGCTTAATAATGAGAAATTAGTTATATTTTACTAATTCCTGTTTATTAAAAAAAATATTTGAAAAACATGTTCCAAACACCAGCTGAATAATGAGAAATTAGTTATATTACTAAATTCTTCTAAATTTTTGATTATTTTCAAAATTATATGAAAACATTAGAAATCATCATCATCATCATTGTTTAACATCCATTTTCCACCCTAGCATGAGTTTGATGAGTTATCTAGCTCATACTGAACTGTTTCTAGATCAGTTTCTAAGGTTGGTACCCCTCCTAACTACGACCACCTTATAGTGTGGACTGGGCGTTTTTTATTGTGTCACCAACAGGACCACTTTCCAGAGTGGACTGAATGCTTTTTTCTCATATCACCAGCATGACCACCTTACAGTGTGGGCTGGGTGCTTTTTGTCATGTCACCGACTTGACCACTACAGGGTTGGCTGGACGCTTTTTGTTGTGACACCTACATGACCACTTTACAGTGTGGGCTAAATGCTTTTTGTGTCACCAACATGACCACTTTACAAAGTGAGCAGGGTGCTTTTTGTTGTGTCACCAAAATCACCAATTTCCAAGGTGGACTGACTGCTTTTTGTTGTGTCACCAACAAGGCCACTTTACAGGGTGGGCTGAATGCTTTGTGTGTCACCAATATGACCACTTTATAAGGTAGACTAGGCACTTTTTGTCATATCACTAATATGACCATTTTACAGGGTGTGCTTGGTGCTTTTTGCGTCACCAACATGACCACTATACAAAGTGGACTTGGTGTATAATGGCGGCGAAGATTCGAAACCGAATCTGAGCTTTCCCGCCTCTGGGACAAGCAGTGGTAAGTTGTTTACGCTCAAGAGACTAACCCCTTGGGAGAGGCTAAACACAGGTCAGAGATGTTTACGTCTGACAGAAAATAGGTCAGAGGATATATCCATCTTTCTGACTTGTTTACGCTTGACAAACTAATCCCTTGGGAGACTAACCAAAGTTCAGAGGATATATCTATCCTTCTAACTTCAATTCTTATAAATACAGGGGTTGTTTACGCCCCGACAGAAAAGAAGTGATATACAGACAAGACAAGTCGCATTTACAAGCTCTAGTCACGAAAAACCAGCCTACCACTTATTCTCACCTTCTGATCGCTGATCGCTGATCGCTGACTCCCACTGCAATACAAACAAGTAAATATACTGATACGCACACACGCATTCATAGTGAGTTTACACTGTTAGTATTTTTACACGCACCATTTCTGTTTATACATATTGTATCTTTCTGATACAGTACAAAAATTATATTATAATCGTATTCTGTGATACTTGAATTTACGTGGCTCGATGAGCCACCAAATTATTGTATGAATATTTTGTGTTATTGATTTTATCATTCAATATTCAAATTGAATATTGTTATAATAAAATAAACTTTGTAACAACACAATCCTGGTATTTTTCTTTACATCGAAACCACCATACCAACAGTTACATCCATCCACTTATCGCTACAACCACACATAATATTCCGTTACAGGTGCATTTTGTCATGTGACCAGCATGACCACTTTAAAGAGTGGACTGGGTGCTTTTAATCATGTCACCAACACGACCACCTTACAGAGCGGGCTGGATGCTTTTCTTCATGTCACCAACATAACAACATTACAGGGTGGTCTGGGTGCTTTTCATCATGTCGCCAACATGACCACATTATAGGGTGGGCTGAAGATTATTACAGGCATGTTATTGCCCAACACAGAACTATGATAGAGAACATTTTCCCAGTGTATTACACAGAGTCAGATTGAATTAGGAATTATTTGTGGTGGTGATGGCACAAATACCTTCACCACATGGCCACAACTATTTCTCAATCACACTCCTAAAATAATGTTATCTTATGTCACTTGAAGGTGACCCTTTTTGACCTAATTTTTGGCACCATTTCCATATTGCTATTTCCTCCTCATTGTCACAACCACCATCATCCTCACCACTATAACCACCACCTCCATCACCGCCATCTTCACCACCACAACCGCCACTATCATGACCATGACCAGTACCAGCACCACCACCACCACCACCACAACTTCTCATTATCACCTCACTGATATTTGGTTTAAATCATCCAAACTAATTAATTCTAAGCATACCTTTAAGAGTGAGCTATATGGAGCTGAGAGAGAGAAGTTAGAATATAAAAAAATAGAGTACAATAAATTTGAGATAAAACGTGTTTAAACATCAATGCATAAATATATATGTGTACATGAACATACGTATTGTATATTTAATAATATACTGTGTTTATCTAAAACATTTCGAAGTCCTTTTGCTATGAATTTAAAGTAATGACTAACATCACATAACGAGCTTCAGCAAAAACAAAGGGAAATAACTGACGATATATAAATTTATATATATTGACATTGCAGATTTTTACCCGTTGATCTCGGTGACCCTGTTGAACAAAGTATTGGACTTTGCTACCACTTACACCGCCGTCCATGATTTAAACAGGGAGATCATGGCACATTGCCGGAAGACTCTCTTCTTCATCAATGGAGTAGCCTGAACAAAGAAGTCAACTACTTCAGAACTATTTGATGTATCAATGGGATCATTCGATAGTGCTGACATATGCGACTTAGTTGGCTTATTTATTTTAGATACGTTATGTACTAGATTCCTGGACTTCCACACAGGATTATACCGCGACGATGGTCTGACCCTATCAAGCCATAAAAGTGGTCACGACCTGGACCGTTTTAAAAAAGATTTAATTACTACTTTTAATGAGTTAGGACTTACGATAACAGTAGCAACCAACCTTACTAGCATAGATTACTTAGACATAAATTTAGATCTCCACACACACACTTTTAGACCCTTCCATAAACTAAATGAAAAATTTAATTACATACACAAGGACTCATGCTACTCTCCTACAGTTTTTAGAAACTTTGTAAATAATATCAGAACTAGAATCTCTAACCTCTCCTCTAATAAGGCAATCTTTGACAGAGCGGCACACTACTACAACGTGGCGTTAGCTAACAGCGGCTTCTCGCAACCAATTGGTTACTCCCCTGCTAACACCAACAGCAATAGGAAAAGAAATCGTGTTAATAGAAAAACAATTTGGTTCTCCTCTCCCTTCTCACTCAACGTTAAAACTAATGTAGGTAAAAGATTTTTAGCTCTCTTGGATAGACACTTCCCCATAGGTCACAAATACCGCTCCATCTTTAACAGACAAGGGTGAAACTAGAATAATCCTGTGCTAAGAATATGAAGGCTCACATCACCAACAACCCTAAGAGCAGAACCCCACCAGGAGGCTCTTGCCGAAGGCTTGAAGCTTGTCCCCTTCAACAACAATGTAACATACCCGCTGTAATTTATGAAGCTGTGGTCACTTCTAATCGGTCAAATCAACAAGAGGTTAAATCCTATGTAGGTATGGCGGAGGGCCGGTTTAAAGAACGCTTCCTGAAACATCTGTCAATCTTCAGATAGCCGGACAAACGATCGTCCACGGAGCTTGTGAGCCATGTATGGTCCCTCAAGAACACAGATGTAGATAACTCCATCCAATGGAAAGTTATTATTAAATCTAAACCCTATGCAAATGGGAATCCATCTTGTGGGCTGTGCCTTGAAGAAAGATTCAATATCCTGAGAATATTATGTAAAAGCGCTTGTCTAAATTCAAGGAATGAATTTTTTTCACGTTGTCCACACGTCTGGAAACACCTATTACATAATCACAAAGCTCCAGATAGACTAACATGAACAATCTACAATATTCTGAATAACATGAATAACATGAATAACATGAATAACATGAATAATTTTGTTGCTTCTATTTCTGGCTAATCATTCATCCTCATTGTACTGAGAAATAGAAGCAACTACACCCCATCAAAAGGTAGAAATAATATCCTGGACGAATTCTGTGAACACATCACAAACTTCTCTTACCAACACTTGCACAGACAAAAACACAAGCCAAACCTCAACAAGAAAGAATGGGAAGAATTAAATAGATTAAAAACCGACACAACCATTACAATTAAAGAGGCTGATAAAGGGAGTACAGTAGTCCTAATGGAGACAGAATTCTATATAAACTTAGTGCTCTCCACTTTGGAAAACGAAACATACTACGAAAAGGCTGAACACTACAATCAACAGAAAATTATGAGAAACCTAAAAACTCTGATCAACCAATACAAAGAAGGACTCACTAACAAGGAATTTAGCTTCATCACAGACTTCACAAGTAAATCCAGCCTTTTCTACGGTATCCCTAAAGTACATAAAAGCGAATTAATAAGTAAGGCATGCAAGGAAGCCACAGACATAGTCATCAATGTCCCCTCACCCAATGATCTCAAATTAAGACCTCTAATAGCAGGCCCCGCTTGCGAAACCCACCGCCTTAGCAACTTCATTGATACCCTTCTCAAGCATTTTCTCAAACACATCAAAAGCTATATAAGGGACGACCTAGATATGCTCAATCACCTCCCTAATATGCCCCTTTCTGAACAAACCCTACTAGTGACGTTCGATGTAGTCAACCTATACTCCAACATCCCCCACAACCTAGGAATAGAAGCTATCCAATTCTGGCTGGATAATTATCACAATGAACTCCCACAACGCATCAAAAAAGAATTCGTGATAGAGGGACTCAAATTTATCTTGGAGAACAATTACTTCCTTTTCAATAACAAATCCTACAGGCAGAAATATGAGACCGCTATGGGAACGAAAACAGCTCCCACTTATGCCAACCTAGTCATGGGATACCTGGAAATCACCCTCTACACTAAAGTACTAAACAAATTTGGAAATACTCTCCACTTACACATAGAAAGGAACTGGAAGCGATATCTAGATGACTGCTTCATCCTTTGGCACGAAAACATCGAGAAACTTAAAGAATTTCACACCTTTATAAATGGGCTCAACACGAATATTAACTTTACGATGGAATACAGCCATCAACAACTCCCCTTCCTCGACATCCTCATTAAGATTCATAACAAAAAAATAGAAACAGACATATACTACAAGCCCACAGACTCCAAGCAATATCTTCCTTTCAACTCTTGCCACCCTAGACACGTTAAAATTAATATTCCCTACAACTTAGCCAAGAGAATCTGTACTATAGTCTCCAATAAAAACACCTGTTACTTACGTCTACAAGAACTAAAGGACACACTCATAGGCAGGGACTACCCTGCATCACTAATTGACAATGGAATCCAACGTGCCCTAAAACTCAGTACCCAGGACCTTAGACACCCTAAAGTAAATCAACCGAAACTAAAAGCTCTTCTATACATCTCCACACACAACCCCCTCAACAATGAGGCCTTTGACACCATCCTCCAGAACATCCCCGTGTTAAAAAAGGACCATAGAATGAACCAAATCCTACGAACACACGATATCATAAAGAGCAAAAGACAATCTAAGTCAATGAAAAACATCTTAACACATGCTAAAGTACTGCCAACCACAACAACGAAACCCACAGTAAAAAAATGCGATAGACCCAACTGTGGCATATGCACCAACCTAATAGAGGGTTCGGAATTCTATTTTAAAGAAGGACAACGTTTTATAGTAAAACACAATTTCACATGCGCATCAGAAAATCTAATATATGTATTAACTTGCTCAGGTTGTCGAGAACAATACATAGGCCAGACCAAAAACAGCCACCGCCAACGCATGACTGTCCATAGACCCCAAATTAAAATACGGGAATACAGGAAAATACCACTGAGTGAACACATTGATACCTGTGCCGCCCAAAATCATCCCAACTTCAGAATCTTTCCCCTCTACAAATTTAAAGATAATGCCACCCACACCCAGCGCATCAGCAAGGAATCTCACTTTATTAACAAATACGGACCCCGTCTAAACACTTCTCCCTAAGACGAACCCACAACATACACACGTCAACATACATACCTACACCAGCATACATCCTACATACATCTCTATCCACATATAAACACAATGACATGCGTAAACACACATGTTCTATGGTGCAACACAAATATACACAAATTTGCATACCTTTTGATGTCTATAGATATAAACGTGCCGACACACATACATATACGCACACATGCATTGCACACTGATGGGCACATACATATTTGTACACAAGTATTCCAATACGGCAGGGCCTAATGGATTCCCCTTGCAGTACGTACAATCTGGACACTCACACACACCTTGGTATTATGCCAATACTATATATCATTTCACACCTTTTATTATTAAGGTTTTTGATGTTCTATTGAGAGAATCGTTTTTACTGAAAATATCGAATAATGTACACCATTTTTACCAGTATCACAAAAATACTGGTCCACTCACACACACACACACACATACACACATATACACACACACACATATATATACACACACACATACACACGCGTACACTCACATACAAAGAGACACACACACACACACACACACACTTCTCCGTATAAGACAAGAGCTGAAAAATATCTTTTAACATGTTAAAATAACCCCCACACACGTACAGACACATTCCTACTGACCGATCCCTCTACCACGAATTACTCTGCTACACACACACACACACACTTGTCTTAATAGGCACCTGACTGTTGACCTGTCAACATGACTGCAATTCACACACACATCCCTACTGACTATTATCACAACAATGAACCTCTTTACTACTACTACTACTACTACTACTACTACTACTACTACTACTACTACTACTACTACTACTACTACTACTACACACACACATATTTGTCTTGAAAGACTTATTTTTCAGTGACTTCTCAATCAGCCGAGACAAACCTACATTTGGCGCAAAATCAATTTTTAACATTCACATAACCTCTACCGACCAATCAAAATTGTTTTGACCACAAGAATTTTTGCAACACGAATTGGCGCGAAACTTATTTTAATACAGCTGGAGCCACTTTTTTTCACATAAAACAGGTAGAATTTCCAAAACTAATCAGATTAGAGCAAACATCACGGGCGCTCTATCTCAAAATTATTTTTGAAAAGCATTAGAAATGCGCAACCGGTAAAACTTAAAACCAAAACTGAATACTAACCAATACTTATTACTAATTTTTACTTATTCCTAATTAAACTATTTTTCACTGGGAACAATTTGTCAGCATTTTCTTTTCCTTTTACCAATATATATATATATATATATATATATATATATATATATATATATATATATATATGTAGGAAGTGAGTTTTATTGTAGTACAATAAAGCAATGCAGATATCGGATAAGAAGCACTCTACAGTTTGTAGGACTGGAGTATAAATAATATATAAGATCAAAAGATGGTTAAAAGAGTTCCATGTATTTTATTATGCGCATTTCAAAAACAAATATCATCATGCAATAACATTTGTGTTTTCGTCAGATAAAATAGGAAGACATGATATGAAGGTTAAAATACACTTGTGAATAGTGCAGTTTTAAATCAACATATGAAAAGTAGTTTTAGATTGATGTGTGATATTGGGAAAAAAAAAGTGAGGGGGGGGGGAAGGATGAAAAAGAGGAGGAGATGAGAGTAAAAAGTGGAGGGGGAGGAGTATAATGAGGAAGGATGAGATAGGAGGAGAGATGGGTGATAGAGAGAGAGAGATAGCTTTTATAACTGAGAAAAATAGATAACACTAGGTCACTTGTTAATAACTCTGCTAATCTCTCTAATCGCAATTGCAATTGCCCTGTTAAAAATAAATGTCCTCTCAACAACCATTGTCTTGAAAAAAACTTAATCTACGAATGTAAAGTTATAACTGATACCAATTCCTTCACCTATTTCCTTTAAAGCTCGTCTTTATAATCACCATTCGTCTTTTAAATACCAACTTAAAAGAACCAACACGGCTCTCTCAGAACTCATATGGTCCTTGAAAGACAAAAATATTAAATATAACATCTCTTGGAAAAAGGTTTCTTCTGCTTCTACATACTTGAACAGTTCTCTATCCAAGACTTGCAATCTCTGTTTAAATGAAAAATTTACCATTATATCTAATTTAGATTCTATAATAAATAGACGCACTGACTTGTTTTCTCTCTGCTTGCATAAATTCCACAGAACATTCCATAAAGTATACAGCTAATATCTAATACTTTATCAATTTAAAATCCTTTTCTCAAAGGCACACATATATATATATACACATATATTTCTTTAAAAATATACCCATCTTTCTACCTTATTTCAAAGTTATTTATTATACATTATATAATACTAGTTACTCATTCTATATCACTCCTATTTATCACTTCCCTTTCTTCCTTTTCCTTTGCTTTTCTTTTTCTTTTAATTTCTAACCCCTAATCTGTGCCTAACATAGAAACAATTATTACACAGTACAATATATTCTTACTTTATATCACCTTGAAAAAATCCTTCGTAAACATAAACATTTTTTTTGACGTTAGATTATTCATCCTCAATTCATTATTATTTTCTCCCTTTCATCTAACTTATTCATCCTATCTTCTACTTCTTTCACAATATATCCTTACTTACATTACTATTGCTATATTTTTACATTTTTTAAATAATACATATCAACATTTTCTTTCCATCGCACATATTAAGCCCTTAAATATTATTCTTAATACATATTAACAATTTCTTTTCATCGCACATATTATTAAACCCTTCAATATACAAACCTTAACTTAACATTATTTTTCTCTTCGTTAATTTTCAAATTCTTTTAATTTATATATTATCTTCCAACGGTTTTTCAACCTCTCTATGTAAAACAATATATTTTTCTCAGTTATAAAAGCTATCTCTCTCTCTCTATCACCCATCTCTCCTCCTATCTCATCCTTCCTCATTATACTCCTCCCCCTCCACTTTTTACTCTCATCTCCTCCTCTTTTTCATCCCCCCCACTCAAATTTTTTTTTTCCCCCAATATCACACATCAATCTAAAACTACTTTTCATATGTTGATTTAAAACTGCACTATTCACAAGTGTATTTTAACCTTCATATCATGTCTTCCTATTTTATCCGTCGAAAACACAAATGTTATTGCATGATGATATTTGTTTTTGAAATGCGCATAATAAAATACATGGAACTCTTTTAACCATCTTTTGATCTTATATATTATATATAGTGTAAGAAGGTAATAGGGATGTAAACACGAGAAGAAAAGTAGCCCTTCGTCAGCTGTTTACTACGGATCATAGAAGTTTCGGCACTTAAAACAGGACATTGATCCGTAGCGCGCCCGAGGCCTTTTATCCATCAAAGGGAAAGAAGTGATAGTGAAGAGAGAGGAAGAAAGAAAAAAAAAGGGAAAGAGGAAAAAACAAAGTAAACATACCAAATAGAAGGGAGAACACAAGTATTTCGAAAATTGATACAGCTTTTACCTCCAGTTTACATTAATCTCTCCCTGTTGGAATTGAACCCAGCACTACTGGTAGGTATGAGGCCATTCACCTGATTGTTCATAACCTGCTATAACTACAGAGAAATCCATATACATAGCAGGTGTATCAGGTTATACAATCAAGTTACACGCAGCACTTATACAACACTTTCTATCACATCCAAACATGAATATGCACTTATATATATATATGTATATATATAGAAGGGGAGAGTGAGTGAGAGAGAGAGGGAGAGAAAGTGAGAAAGATACATACGTACATAAATACACACACGTATATATATAGGATCAGTTCATGATGATGATGGTTATCATCATCATCATTTTACGTCCGCTTTTCCCTGCTTGCAAGGGTAGGACGGGAACTGATTCTAGCTTGATTTTTACAGCTGGATGCCCTTCCTAACACCAACCTCATTTACAGTGAGTGCTGGGTGCTTTTTTGCCGTGGCACCTCCACGACTACTTTGCAGTGGAATGATATGGACTCCAGCCCCTATCATCTCATTTCTACAGCTGAGTAAACTGGAGCAATGTGAAATAAAGTGTCTTGCTCAAGGAAACAACACATCACACGGTCTGAGAATTGAACTCACAACCTTTCGATTGCAAGGCCAATGCTCTAACCACTATATATATATAACAAAAAGGTGACGATGGTTGCCTGAACGCTGTACGGCGTAATTCGGGCTGTATACGTCTGTATACATATATGTATGTACGTATACATACATACTTACATTTAAGTACCAGCCGTATTAAGAGTGAGCAATGAAATTTCGTTTCATTCTTTTGCATTTATATATATATATACATATATAAAATAATATAGCAGTATATCTATAATTTGTAATAAACGAAGCCAAATTTTATATATTTGACTTAATTATTTTACATTACTCCGGAGTAAACAAACCAACCTGCGTACTTCGTTGAGTGGAGTGGTCCAATCTGCATACTGCGGTGTCGGTAAACAATCAACATATACTAATATATATATATATATAACTATATATATATATATATATATATATATATATATATATATATATATATATATAATATATATATATATATATATATATATATGATATATATATATATATATAGTTATATATATATATATATTAAGAAATCCATACAATTGCGTGTGTCTGCATTATACTTTCACTATTGAGACCTGTTGTAAAAAAACAAATTCACAATCGTAACTGTCAAAAATTAGTTTCACTTTTGAGACCGCCCGTCTTGACGTATGCCATATATATATATATACCACAAGCGAGACCCTCTGGATAACGTAGACGCAGGACCATACCCGCAAATACATACCCTGATCTGTCTTGAATATACAGGGCTGACGGAATATGGATAACACGACCACCATCTAAGCTGAGACCGACCCATACAGCAAACAAAGAGGGGACAGCCCTTCGCTTTTGACCAGTCGCGTGTGGACTTGGAGTTCGTAATATACCACCCCAGTCAAATCCACACTGGTTTTTTAACGATATAGCATGTAGACCAATACATCCTGCGTAGCGAAACCTTGGACTTAGAACCGGCAGGCTCATCTATCGCGAAAGCGTTCAACCCCTGAAACTAAAAGATCGAACGGACCACATCCGGCAACCACTGGCTATTAGATCCACAGGTACATCTCCCAGAGAGTCCACGCAGATAATAGTGAACCCCAGGTGATCTATGAACGTTTAAACAAGACCAGCTGCGCCTGGAGCTATGCAGATGACTGCATACTCATAATGGATATCGTGCCTGGAGCTATGCAGGGGACTGCATAGGCAGAATGGATATCGCGCCCACACGGTCACCAGTACTGTTCATCCTGTTGTATGTATGTAAATATCAGTGCGCGGGATATCCCTGAGTACATTTTCCTGACCATCAATTGTTAATCAATTGTTTGTTATTTAGGCAAGAATGTACCATTGTGTCTGTGCTAGTCCTATGTGTTGCTGTGTGTGTGTAAAGTATCCGAGCGCGGGATATCCCTGAGCTAATTTTGCCTGACCGTTAATAGTGTTCTGATTACTTGTTGATTGGGCAGGAATATATATTGTTGTCTTTGTTGATCCTGTATCAATAACTTTGTGATAATTTTGTAATAATTTTATGATAATTTTGTAATAATTTTGCGATAATTTTATGATAATTTGATAATTTTGTAATGATTTTGTGGTAATTTTGTGATGATTTGATAATTTTGTAATGATTTTGTGGTAATTTTGTAATAATTTTGTAATAATTTTTAATCCTGTATCAATAATTTTAGAATGTTTTGTTTTTTTTGTGATAATACATGGTTAGATCACTGAAGCTACCTTATACCTTCTTAAAGATACATTTTATAATTATTGTCTTTTTGCTTATGTATTTTCTTAGTTACCACTTTCTTTAATCTTGCCCAACTTGATAAACACCTTGAATTGCTCCCTAATTAAATTACTTAAATTGCTTAGATTATTGTATCTATTATGCCTAAGTTGTATCTGTTGAAGCAGCCCTTTGAAAATTCCTCGGATATCCCAAATACCGTAATTTTTAATTTTTAACTTTTAATGTATAATTTTCCTCAATTCGTTTTTATATTTATCCTTAAAGGCTCTCTAAAATTTTAATTCTTCGAAGGGTCTCTCGGAAGAAGTTCCTATTGGAAATATTAAAGGGGCCTTTTCTGAGAGATTTATGGAAGGCTCTCTGAATTAACCTCTAATTGATTAGTTTCTTTCAACCTAGTTTTCAATTCAGTTTTCTGAATTTTGTAAACGTGATCTCGGGGGAAGAAAGTTTTTTTCTTTCGGAAAAAAAATTTTTTCTCTAGAAGAAATTTCATTGGAACTTTATATATATTTTTAGGGAAACTTTATATTTTTATTTTCTTATTTTATTAGCCTCTTAATTTTCTTCTAGTCTAATAGGTTTATTGGAGCCTGTAAGCTTTATGCACTCATTGAGGGATTTTCTAAGGTGCTTCTACGGGACCCCAAGTCTTTTAGTTTAATGTTGATGCGTAAATTATATATTTTTGTCTAATTTTTAAACTTCAATCCCTGACCCCGACAACTAATATAAAAGAGCCCCCCTTAGAATATTGACCCCAACTATACAAGCGGAGTTGCTGATGTATACAACAATTTCAAACTGCTAGCCTTGAGTGATACGTTGATGTAAACAATGATCTTGCAATCACATGTTATATGCCTTGATAAGTCCCACCATGGGGTCGGACGAAACGGCTGTCGGCAATAAACTTGTTATAATGTCATAATAGTTCCTTTGTTCTTTTTCACTAATATATATATATATATATATATATATATATATATATATATATATATGTATATGATCTATATATTTATATATATATATATATATATATATATATATGATATATATACATATATATATATATGATCTCTATATATATATATATATATATATATATATATATATATATATATATATATATATATATATATATATATATATGATATATATATATATGATATATATACATATATATATATATATATGGCATACGTCAAGACGGGCGGTCTCAAAAGTGAAACTAATTTTTGACAGTTACGATTGTGAATTTGTTTTTTTACAACAGGTCTCAATAGTGAAAGTATAATGCAGACACACGCAATTGTATGGATTTCTTAATATATATACATATATATATATATATATATATATATATATATATATATATATATATATATATATATATATATATATATACATACATACATACACACATACATATACACATACATACATAAATATACACACCAAATTAATAATAATAATAATAATAATAATAATAATAATAATAATAATAATAATAATAATAATAATAAGTGAGAAGGAGTTGGATGTGCTTGTTGACACTGTCCGTATTTTCAGCAGTGATATATGTATGCAGTTTGGTATTGGTAAATGTGGAGTCATTGTGATGAAGAGGGGTAGGTTGAGCAGAAGTAACGGGATCCAGATACCAACAGGTGAGATGATAAAGGAAATTGACTCTGAGGAAGGATACAAGTATTTGGGCGTTCTGGAGGCTGATGGCATAAAGAACAAAAAAATGAAGGAATTGTTAAGAACTGAATACATTCGGAGAGTAAGGAGCGTATTGAAGTCACATCTGAACAGCAGAAATGCCATAAGCGCAGTAAATTCCCGAGCTGTGTCTATTATTAGGTACAGTGCGGGAATTCTGAGATGGAATGTTGCTGAACAAAAAGAAATGGATAGGAAGACTAGGAAGCTATTGACTATCTACAACATGTTCCACAAGAGGAGTGATGTCGATAGACTCTACCTAAGGAGATCTGAGGGTGGAAGAGGTCTTATCAGCATAGAGGACTGTGTTCAGATGGAGAAAAACAACCTATACAAATACGTGACCTATAGTAAGGAGCCAATGCTCAGAACTGTACTGAAGGAGGGGACAGTAGGCCAGGGGATGTCCAAGGAGGAAATAACATCAAGGAGGAAGAGCAGCCTTAAGGGAAAATCCCTTCATAGTACCTTCTTTGAGAAAACTGAATTTAGAGATCCACAGACATGGAACTGGTTGAGAAGAGGAGACCTCAAAAAGGCTACAGAAGGAATGCTAATGGCTGCGCAGGAGCAGGCCCTCAAAACGAAGTGGTTGAAGCACCATATCTACAAGGAGGAGGCTAGCCCACTGTGCAGGATCTGTGGAGAGAGAGAGGAGACTGTGGCTCACATTGTGTCCGAGTGTAAACACCTAGCCCAGACCCACTATAAGGGCTGGAGACACGATGTGATGGGCAGGGTGATCCACTGGCACCTGTGCAAAGTAAACAATCTACCACATTCTGAGAAATGGTATGAGCATAGGCCAGAGGCGGTGATGGAGAACAGTCAGGTGAAGGTGCTGTGGGATTTTAGGATACAGACGGACAAAAAACTGGAACACAATAGACCTGACCTGGTGGTTGTGGACAAAGAAAAAAGATCGTGCCTGATTGTGGATGTGGCCTGCCCGTTCGACACGAGAGTGCAAGAGAAGGAGAGGGAGAAAATTAACCGATACCAGGACCTAAAGTGGGAGGTGAAAAGGATTTGGAACTGCCATGAAGTCAAAGTGATCCCGATTGTCATAGGCGCACTGGGGACTATCTCCAAAGGTTTCCAGGGATGGTTAAAGAAAATCGGCCCCTTCACGCTTTTTGGAACGCTTCAAAAGGCATGCTTGCTTGGAACAGCAAGAACCCTCCGATACGTCCTGAATATCTGAGGCTGCAGGTAGTGGCTTGATATTCAATCCAACGGACTTTCCAGTTAACCAACATCAATGACTGAGATTCAAGGAATAACAATAACAATAATAATAATAATAATAATAAAATGGTAACCAAAGCAAACGTGATATTTTCAATGTCTGTAAGCATTAAAATCTAATACTTTAGTAATGTGATCCCTTGGAACACAGCTCCAAATATCTGTAAAGACAATCACCAAACATGTAGAACATCATTTTAGCATTAGTTCTAACAATTACTGTGATATATAGATCAATACATATTGATCCTGACAGGTATATAAAGCCTACGATGTTTGAGACATAAGCAACAGTAAGCTCTTTCCTCATTCTTTGAGCAAACATGATGTTCAAGCTTCTAATACTCTCTTGTCTTGTTGCTGTGGTCTTTGGTGAGTAGCTCTACATTTCTATCTCTTTGTATAATATATATATATATATATATATGTAGATAAATCTACCAAAATATACGGTAGTGTCCAATCCGTATGTAGAACTCAATGTAATCCAAATATCATGAAAAGAGAAGATGTATTCAAAATTTTTTCGATGAAAAACACAGGAAAACAGAGTCAAGATAAATTAATAAAAATAATGAATAAAAACAAAGAAACAGTTCCTTATATTAAAAAATTCATCATTTTACGATCGTTTCTAGGATATATATGTGTGTGTTAGTATGTATATCATATAGATCTATGTAAAATTTTTACAAACTATCAGAGGGAATATACATACCTACACATATATATGCTGTCTTCAGAAATAATGATATTTGTTTATTGAAAAAAACCAACAAAGATTTAATATAATAGGTCTGTTTGGGAACAGGTTTTGAATTGACCAATATAAAGGTAGTAAGTGGTCAAGATGATAGAATAGTAGTAATAGAAATTTAATTTAGGGGTAGAGGAAAGCAGACTTCAGTTTTGAATGGAAAGAGTATTTTGAATTAAAAGATTACTTTGGGGATGAAAATAGGTCAAGCCGGTGAAAGGTACACGAAAATTTGATGTTATAAAAGAATAATGGTAATGTTAAAATCTAAGGAGAATAAAATTTTACGTTAAATGTGTTAGTGAAAAATATCAATCTTATTTAAAACTTAAGGAATTTACATCTATAAAAAGAAAATAAATAAATTTAATTGATAGGTATATTTATATTGATAAATTTATATTAATTCATATAGATATGATAAATAAGAGTTAGATGTAATTGAAGAATGTTGTTTTAAAAAAAAACTGGGGGGGGGTGATAAATGTATTAGTGAGAAATAACAAATTTATATAGATTACAAGGAATATAGATTCATAACCTGAAATTAAAATAGTTTATATGTATACTTAT
>OZ024741.1:217294705-217372205 GCA_964016885.1 Eledone cirrhosa | reverse complement strand
AGGGGAAGCAGCATGGATCTATCCAAATCGTTTATTCATGGCTGTTTACTTTATGACTTCAAATCTAACCTAAGGGCAGCAGCATCATGTCGACAAATTGACAATGCATTTAGGTCACACATCATGTTTGAACGCATTGTCAGGAACTGTTTCACATACGTCTGTTCCAGTGATTACAGCCACAAATATTGACTTCACCCAGGACATCCATCTTCAATGACAAACAGCTGCATGAACTGGTGGAAGCCAACCCATGCCAACCATCACATCAATTCACCAAAGTGCTTGGGGCATAGAAAACAACTATCTTCAATCATTTGTATGTGAAGGGCCATGGCTTAGTGGTTAGAACATTGGGCTTGCAATCGAAAGGTTGTGAGTTCAATTCTCGGACCGGGTGATGTGTTGTTTCCTTGAGAAAGACACTTTATTTCATGTTGCTCCAGTTTACTCAGCTGTAGAAATGAGATGATAGGACTGGAGTCCCTATCATTAGATCACCCAAGACACTTCCAACGAGATATACCTTGGAGGAGGCCAGCTAAACCTGCATAGGTGTGAGCTGTCACACACACATTAGTATGCAACAGAGAAGGTGTCCAAGCTGGATCAATGGGTGTTCCACAATCTGACTGGCTGTAACTATAAATGCCAAGTGGCAGCTACAACTTCTCTGCTCTCCTACCATCACACAACCAACTGGTTGTGTTCCAAGGTCACTGGTGCTGAAAAATGGTGTCTTTACATTAATTGTTTCTACTTTTGGCACAAGGCCAGCAATTACACAGTACATTACTGGTACTTTATTTTATCGACCCCATAAGGATGAAAGGCAAAGCTTAACCTCAGTGGGATTTGAACTCAGAACGTAAAAGGCCATAACTCTATGCTGAAAAGCTCAAGCACAAACGATTGTTTGTTGATACCACAATGGTAAACAATGGTAAGCAAAAGCTGGCCTCTACCCTTGCATGGCATTACTGAGCATTTGGTGGGACTGGAGAGATGTCATCCACTAGAAACTGCTCCCAATGAACACCAGCGTAACCTCTGACGTGTATGGCCAACAACTCGACAGATTAGCAACAAAAATCTCACAGGTGTGCCCATACCATGGTCCTGTTCGATTGCTTCATGATAACACTCAGCCATATACATCAAGGATAACACCGTGTAACATATATTTTGTTCCCCGGTTCTAAGTATAATTTCCTGGTTTGTTATATCCCATTATTATAAAAGAAACACTATTATTTAATCAGAAGTTTGGGTTTGTGGTCAGGAGTTTGATATTTCGAAATTTTCATATTTTTCAAGAAAAACACATTTTTTTAAAATTTATCAGTTCATATAATTAAATCAACAGAGTATATATTTATTTTATTACACAAGCTTATCAAAAGCTGACAAGTAAAAACAAATAATACTTAAAAAAGCAGCTTATACACGTCAGAAATGACTGGATTTCCTGGATTTGCAGTTGTAGTCCAGGATTATAATCAGTGAGAAGCTGCTGGAGCTAGTGTGAGAGGTTCAGCCCCACCCAATGTATTTCCCTGACAAACTCTCAATTAGCAATGCTATGCAGTCAAAGAACTTCACCAAAGAAGACCAGCTAAATCGTGGGTTGATGGAATTCTTTGCATCAAAGCTAGAAGAATTCTACAGGAATGGAATCATATGCTTTCCTAAACAATGGCAGATGTTAATCCCAAATGATGCCAATCATTTTGACTTGTAAAATTTTCCTAATATTAAAAGTCAGCAAAGTCAATAAAAATTTGGAAATAGTAAAACTTTTCTGTCCAACTTAATATATATACAAGGTGTCCCCCAAAAATGTATACAGCATTCTAATAAATATTGCATGCACAGGTAATCAAAGTGTGCATGCAATGTTTTAGGACAACTTGTGTATATATATATACACACATATATATATACATATATATATATATATATATATATACATTCATATATATATATATATATATATATATATATATATATATATATATATATATATATATATATATATATATACACAAACATATATGCATATACACACACATATCATCATCATCATCATCATCATCGTTTAACGTCCATCTTCCATGCTAGCATAGGTTTAGACGGGAGCTGTCCTACTTGAGGCAAGATTGGTCGTCTCGCTCGTATAGGACTGTCTGGCAGGTTTCTGGGTGCCCTTCCTAACACTAACCACGTTTACAGTGTGGACTGGGAGGTTTTTACCGTGTTACCTACACGTCCCCACTACAGCGTGGACTGTGTGTTTTTTTTGTCGTGACACCTACACAACCTCATTTAGTTAGGACTGGATGTTGTGGTACCAATATAACTTTACAGAGAAAGGGTGGTGTTGGTGGGAGTGAGGTGGGTGTGTGGAGTAGAGGTAGTGGGATGGGGTATATATTTGGTTAAGAGGTGCCTACTGACTGTAGGTTTCACTTTGTACATAGGCAAGGCGGGACTTCTGTATTACTGCGTAGCGCCAAAGATATCGGTCCAGTGACAATGTCTTAGAGAGGTGTAAGTGTGTGAGGTCGGAATTTATCAAATCGTCCCAGGTCTTTCTGGGTCTACCTACTCAGTAACTTCCGGCAATTTTGATCACCCTGCACTTTTTTATACAGCTGTCGTCTTTCATGCGCATCACGTGACCATACCAACGTAGTCTTCTCTCGAGTAAACAGCATCTGATCCCTCTTATTCCTAATTTCTCACTTAGTTCATTTATGCTTTGCCGTTCACGTATATTACTATGACACATCCAACGGAGCATGCAAGCTTCGTTCCTCTCCAGTCTGCGTAGATCCTCTGCACACAAAGCCCATGTCTAACTGCCATGTAACATTGCTGTTCGTATGCAGGCATCATACAGCCTGCCTTTCATTTTTAGAGAGAAATCTTTAGTGGCCAATAGTGGTATAAGCTCTCTGAACTTTTTCCATCCCGTTCTGACTCTAGCTACTGTACTTTCAGAGCACCCTCCACCACAGGTGATTTTGTCACCCAGGTAACGGAAGGTGTCCACTATTTCTATAGAACCATCTGGGCAATAGAAGGAGTTAGTATCTGTGGGCACTTGCTACTTATTGCACCTGACATACATATATATATATATACATATATACATATATATAAGTTTATATCAGGTGCAATAAGTAGCAAGTAGCATGTTTATTAATATATACATATAATACAATATGTAGAAAAGATCACACACTAGAGAGAGAGATAGTGCATACATACACACACACACACACACACACACACACACACACACACACACATATATATATATATATATATATAAAATATTAAACAAATAATGAATAAACAATGAGACAGTTCCTTATATTAAACAAAAAAAGTTCATTATTTAACGATCGTTTCTAGGATATATATGTGTTACGGATTGGACACTACCGTAAACTCTTGGTAGATTTATCTACACATATATATATATATATATATATATATATATATATATATATATATATATATATATATATTTATATATATGTAGATAAATCTACCAAGAGTTTACGGTAGTGTCCAATCCGTATGAAGAACTCAATGTATTCCGGATATCATGGAAAGAAGAGATGTAATGAAAAACCACTTTCGGTGAAAGATAAACGGTATACAGAGTCAAGATAAAATATTAAACAAATAATGAATAAACAATTCCTTATATTAAACAAAAAAAGTTCATTATTTAACGATCGTTTCTAGGGTACATATGTGTTATAATTGGTATGCATATTCAACAGATCTATGTACAAAATTATACAAAATTATACAAATTATCAAGATTAAATATACATACCTAACACATATATACGCCGTCTTCAGAAATAATCTGAAGACACAGAAATATTTCTGAAGACGGCGTATATATGTGTTAGGTATGTATATTTAATCTTGATAATTTGTATAATTTTGTATAATTTTGTACATAGATCTGTTGAATATGCATACCAATTATAACACATATGTACCCTAGAAACGATCGTTAAATAATGAACTTTTTTTGTTTAATATAAGGAATTGTTTATTCATTATTTGTTTAATATTTTATATTTATATATATATATATATACATATACATATATATGTACATATACATATACATATACATATATATATATATATATATATATATATATATATATATATATATATATATACATATACATATATACATATATATATATATAACCAAAGATTAATATGGTTTGTTGATTACTCAACAAATACAGTTTTACAATAGATTAGAAGCACTCAACAAACCAGTTTTCCTGGATTTTTTAATATTATTCAAAATGTTAACAAATGAAAAATATTCACATAATCAAAATATATACTTTATTATATATATTTCAAAGGTACTGTACTGTTTTTTTTTCAGTACGTCCTCATCAGACAAAATATATGATTTGATATATGACATGCCGCTATGGTCTTGATTATTCAATTCCCGTATTGACTGCCAATACGGGAATTGAATAATCAAGACCGTAGTGGTATGTCATATATCAAATCATATATTTTGTCTGATGAGGACGTACTGAAAAAAACAGGACAGTACCTTTGAAATATATATAATAAAGTATATATTTTTCATTTGTTAACATTTTGAATAATATATATATCATCATCATCATTTTACGTCCGCTTTTCCCTGCTTGCAAGGGTGGGACAGGTCTTATTCAGCACAGCATCTCTCCACTCGTCACGGTCCCTCGTCATCTCCACCGTGAGCTTCAATGATCTGAGGTCTGTTCTCACCACCTCTGCCCATGTTTTTCGTGGTCTACCTCTACCACGTCTTCCTTCAACTGGCATTTCCTGGCACTTCTTCATCCATCAGTCATCCTCCATGCGCATCACATGTCCATACCTCCTTAGTCTCCTCTCCCATACACTACATTCTATCCCTCTCAGACACAGTTTCTCTCTCAACACATTTATGCTGGGTCGTTCACGCACATTTACACTGCACATCCAACGGAGCATGCTTGCCTCATTTCTCTCCAGCCGTCGCATATCCTCTGCAGTTGCTGTCCATGTCTCACTATATATATATATATGTATGTATATATTGCTGCCTATCGGACTCGGCACATCATCCTAGGCAACAACATCGCATGAGCTGGGACACAGTGGCTCAACCTCCATGGATATTCACTCCCGTACCATACATCAATAAGGCACTCTATCTCACCCACAGTGACATGCTCCTTTATAGCCAGTTCACGCACTCCCTGCATGTGTATCTTTTCAGTGGTATATGCATATTCTCCACGCACTCCATTATGTAACACCCCATGTATTTTTCCATGTACAATATATATATATATATTTATATATATATATATATTTATTAAAATAACAGATTAAAGTTTAAGCAAAGAATCGCTGCTTTCACCCTTAACGGGATCTTCTGGATTTTAGTCTTCAAATTTATTATTATTACTATATATATATATATATGTATATATATATATATATATATATATATATATATATATATATATATATATATATATATATATATATATATATATATATATATATATATATATATATATAGAAAGATTTGAATGGATACAGTTTAGTTGAAAGGAATTTATTGACACGTGTTTCTAAAAGTTTACCCTAAAATGGGAGAAATTAGCTAAAACCCAAAGCTTTTCCAGGAGCCAAAATTTCTGCAAATTGTGTAATCTTGAGATTTATTACATAATCACACACAAGAAGAAACTGCTGAATAACAGAATTGAACGAACATTATTCTGCCGTCACAGAACTAAAACCCTTTTTTCCCACTACAAGCCGAATATTACATAAAAGAGAGACATCCCCAACTATATAAACCTTAATCTAGTTAGAAAAATATAAAAACAATCTCTTCTCAACATATATTAATAACCTTAAATTACCACACTAATAATGGAAAGATATGCTGATGAGAATAGGTGCAAATATGCGATAATGAATGTGTCTAAAAACGTCCATAAGTATGTATATATATGTGAAAATGTATATAAATAAGTAAATATATATATATGTTTGATGTGTATAGTTAGATGTAAGTGTATTCATGTATTAAAGTGCTTATATATATATATATATATATATATATATATATATAATATATATATATATATATATATATATATATTATGAAGAGAGAAGAAACATTTAGATATAATTAGTAATAAAATGTATCATACCTAAACTGCTCCTAGATTCCTCGACTACGTAGTTTCGTGGCATAAACAAAAACAATACATCATAAAGATATAGAGTTCTTGCGAGGTCTGCCGACTTATCAAGAGGATACCTCATTTTACTAGTCTCAAGAACGCGTCTCCACAACGTGAGAAAGAATCCCAAAAGGCGGAGGGGGAGATAGTCACGCGATATAACGGTCGAGAAACAGAGCTAAGCCTCTTATAACCCCGAAGAAAATACCACGGAGGCGGAGGGGGTATTTATATCGAAGCCGTAGAAGAGGTGGTGAAGGAGGCGAGAAGTATGAGTAATGAAAGCTTTCCAGCAGTCCCCACACTTCAAAGATTGCTCGACCAGAGGGAGTTATTAACAATATATTTAGAAACACACAGATACATGCGGACACACACATATACATGAATGCATCCGCACCCAACCATGAGTTAAGGGTGCCAACTTCACCGATGTTGCTCAATGAATGACTGGGACAGACCAATCCGGTTGAACCAGACTGAACCAGTATCAGAGTTAAAAATACATTATGAAGAGAGAAGAAACATTTAGATATAATTAGTAATAAAATGTATCATACCTAAACTGCTCCTAGATTCCTCGACTACGTAGTTTCGTGGCATAAACAAAAACAATACATCATAAAGATATAGAGTCCTTGCGAGGTCTGCCGACTTATCAAGAGGATACCTCATTTTACTAGTCTCAAGAACGCGTCTCCACAACGTGAGAAAGAATCCCAAAAGGCGGAGGGGGAGATAGTCACGCGATATAACGGTCGAGAAACAGAGCTAAGCCTCTTATAACCCCGAAGAAAATACCACGGAGGCGGAGGGGGTATTTATATCGAAGCCGTAGAAGAGGTGGTGAAGGAGGCGAGAAGTATGAGTAATGAAAGCTTTCCAGCAGTCCCCACACTTCAAAGATTGCTCGACCAGAGGGAGTTATTAACAATATATTTAGAAACACACAGATACATGCGGACACACACATATACATGAATGCATCCGCACCCAACCATGAGTTAAGGGTGCCAACTTCACCGATGTTGCTCAATGAATGACTGGGACAGACCAATCCGGTTGAACCAGACTGAACCAGTATCAGAGTTAAAAATACATTATGAAGAGAGAAGAAACATTTAGATATAATTAGTAATAAAATGTATCATACCTAAACTGCTCCTAGATTCCTCGACTCCGTAGTTTCGTGGCATAAACAAAAACAATACATCATAAAGATATAGAGTCCTTGCGAGGTCTGCCGACTTATCAAGAGGATACCTCATTTTACTAGTCTCAAGAACGCGTCTCCACAACGTGAGAAAGAATCCCAAAAGGCGGAGGGGGAGATAGTCACGCGATATAACGGTCGAGAAACAGAGCTAAGCCTCTTATAACCCCGAAGAAAATACCACGGAGGCGGAGGGGGTATTTATATCGAAGCCGTAGAAGAGGTGGTGAAGGAGGCGAGAAGTATGAGTAATGAAAGCTTTCCAGCAGTCCCCACACTTCAAAGATTGCTCGACCAGAGGGAGTTATTAACAATATATTTAGAAACACACAGATACATGCGGACACACACATATACATGAATGCATCCGCACCCAACCATGAGTTAAGGGTGCCAACTTCACCGATGTTGCTCAATGAATGACTGGGACAGACCAATCCGGTTGAACCAGACTGAACCAGTATCAGAGTTAAAAATACATTATGAAGAGAGAAGAAACATTTAGATATAATTAGTAATAAAATGTATCATACCTAAACTGCTCCTAGATTCCTCGACTACGTAGTTTCGTGGCATAAACAAAAACAATACATCATAAAGATATAGAGTCCTTGCGAGGTCTGCCGACTTATCAAGAGGATACCCCATTTTACACGCGATATAACGGTTGGGTGCGGATGCATTCATGTATATGTGTGTGTCCGCATGTATCTGTGTGTTTCTAAATATATTGTTAATAACTCCCTCTGGTCGAGCAATCTTTGAAGTGTGGGGACTGCTGGAAAGCTTTCATTACTCATACTTCTCGCCTCCTTCACCACCTCTTCTACGGCTTCGATATAAATACCCCCTCCGCCTCCGTGGTATTTTCTTCGGGGTTATAAGAGGCTTAGCTCTGTTTCTCGACCGTTATATCGCGTGACTATCTCCCCCTCCGCCTTTTGGGATTCTTTCTCACGTTGTGGAGACGCGTTCTTGAGACTAGTAAAATGAGGTATCCTCTTGATAAGTCGGCAGACCTCGCAAGGACTCTATATCTTTATGATGTATTGTTTTTGTTTATGCCACGAAACTACGTAGTCGAGGAATCTAGGAGCAGTTTAGGTATGATACATTTTATTACTAATTATATCTAAATGTTTCTTCTCTCTTCATAATGTATTTTTAACTCTGATACTGGTTCAGTCTGGTTCAACCGGATTGGTCTGTCCCAGTCATTCATTGAGCAACATCGGTGAAGTTGGCACCCTTAACTCATGGTTGGGTGCGGATGCATTCATGTATATGTGTGTGTCCGCATGTATCTGTGTGTTTCTAAATATATTGTTAATAACTCCCTCTGGTCGAGCAATCTTTGAAGTGTGGGGACTGCTGGAAAGCTTTCATTACTCATACTTCTCGCCTCCTTCACCACCTCTTCTACGTCTTCGATATAAATACCCCCTCCGCCTCCGTGGTATTTTCTTCGGGGTTATAAGAGGCTTAGCTCTGTTTCTCGACCGTTATATCGCGTGACTATCTCCCCCTCCGCCTTTTGGGATTCTTTCTCACGTTGTGGAGACGCGTTCTTGAGACTAGTAAAATGAGGTATCTTCTTGATAAGTCGGCAGACCTCGCAAGGACTCTATATCTTTATGATGTATTGTTTTTGTTTATGCCACGAAACTACGTAGTCGAGGAATCTAGGAGCAGTTTAGGTATGATACATTTTATTACTAATTATATCTAAATGTTTCTTCTCTCTTCATAATGTATTTTTAACTCTGATACTGGTTCAGTCTGGTTCAACCGGATTGGTCTATCCTAGTCATTCATTGAGCAACATCGGTGAAGTTGGCACCCTTAACTCATGGTTGGGTGCGGATGCATTCATGTATATGTGTGTGTCCGCATGTATCTGTGTGTTTCTAAATATATTGTTAATAACTCCCTCTGGTCGAGCAATCTTTGAAGTGTGGGGACTGCTGGAAAGCTTTCATTACTCATACTTCTCGCCTCCTTCACCACCTCTTCTACGGCTTCGATATAAATACCCCCTCCGCCTCCGTGGTATTTTCTTCGGGGTTATAAGAGGCTTAGCTCTGTTTCTCGACCGTTATATCGCGTGACTATCTCCCCCTCCGCCTTTTGGGATTCTTTCTCACGTTGTGGAGACGCGTTCTTGAGACTAGTAAAATGAGGTATCTTCTTGATAAGTCGGCAGACCTCGCAAGGACTCTATATCTTTATGATGTATTGTTTTTGTTTATGCCACGAAACTACGTAGTCGAGGAATCTAGGAGCAGTTTTGGTATGATACATTTTATTACTAATTATATCTAAATGTTTCTTCTCTCTTCATAATGTATTTTTAACTCTGATACTGGTTCAGTCTGGTTCAACCGGATTGGTCTATCCTAGTCATTCATTGAGCAACATCGGTGAAGTTGGCACCCTTAACTCATGGTTGGGTGCGGATGCATTCATGTATATGTGTGTGTCCGCATGTATCTGTGTGTTTCTAAATATATTGTTATATATATATATATATATATGTATGTATATATGTGTATATAGATGTGTATGTATGTGTATGTGTGTACACATGGACTAGAGTATGTATGTATATATGTGTGTGTCTATACGTGTGTATATAAAGATAAGTTGAGTATGAAAATGTATACACATGAGCGCGTATGTATGTACATGAATACATGTGTGTATATATATGTGTATGCATGTGTATATATATGTAAGTATGAATATGTGAATTGTGAGTATATGTATTTTGTAGAGGTGTGCAAATATATTTGTGTGTGAATGCGTGGGTGAAAGGATACGTACACTTGAAAGAAAAATTTAAGTCTGAATGTTAATTAAGTGCAAACACAAAACCAACCACGCGTATCTTTACTATCTCTAATCCTTCTATAGATTTAGAAAAATAACCAATAATATATTCTATAAAAAATGTCAAAACAACAGATGGGAATCTAATTACTCACTGCCACCAAGAATTCTCACTGCTATCGAAAAACCACTCCTTCAACTATTCTTCTAACAACTTCACCTCTCCCTCCTAATATTCTCTATAAAAACTAAATAGGTCCTCAGTAATATTATTCTGATGAAATGACAGTAAATAATAACATTGAAATATTGAATGTCTGCATAACTAAAAGTTTGTAGATAGCAGCTGTTTTAGGTTATGTAACTGTTATAGAAACACGTGTCAATAAATTCCTTTCAACTAAACTGTATCCATTCAAATCTTTCTATTTTTCTCCGGATTACTTTTGGAACCGTCGAGCAAACTCTACGTGAGCTGATAATCTACTGTGTGTAATATTTATATTACAACACAACGGAAAATACTGTATATATATATATATATATATATATATATATGTATATATATGTATATGTATATATATATATATATATATGTATATATATATATATATATGTTTATAACCACTAAGCCATATATATATATATATATATATATATATATATATATATATATATATATATATATATATATATATATATATATATATATATATATATATATATATATATATATATATATGGAGGCACATGGCTTAGTGGTTAGAGCATTGGCCTTGCAATCGAAAGGTTGTGAATTAATTTCTCAGACCGGATGATGTGTTGTTTCCTTGAGCAAGACACTTTATTTCACATTGCTCCAGTTTACTCAGCTGTAGAAATGAGATGATAGGGACTGGGGTCCCTATCATTCCACAGTAAAATGGACGTGTAGGCGCCATGGAAAAAAAGCACCCAGCACTCACTGTAAATGAGGTTGGTGTTAGGAAGGGCATCCACCTGTAGAAATCAAGCCAGAATCAGTTCCCATCCCACCCTTGCAAGCAGGGAAAAAGCGGATGTAAAATGAAATGATGATGATGAATGATGATGATATATATATTGGTAAAAGGAAAAGAAAATGCTGACAAATTGTTCCCAGTGAAAAATAGTTTAATTGGGAATAAGTAAAAATTAGTAATAGTATTGGTTAGTATTCAGTTTTGGTTTTAAGTTTTTACCGGTTGCACATTTCTAATACTTTTCAAAAATAATTTTAAGATAGTGCGCCCGTGATGTTTGCTCTAATATGATTAGAGCAAACATCACGGGCGCTCTATTCTTTTAAATATATATATATACATATATATACATATACATATACATATACATATACATACTTCTTAATTATGTTCCAGTGAAAAGATCCACTGATGTGTGCTACCATGAAGGAAAGAACTTCACTGAAGGAGATTCATTCAATGTAACCTGCAATACATGCCGTTGCCTTAAAGGTGGTGTTGTAGCTTGTACAAAGAAAAGGTGTCCACCTCAAGGTAAGTTTGACTATTCTGTTGAAGTGTGTTCAACAAGTGTGTTTAACTCTTTAGCAATTAAACCGGCCGTATCCAGCTAGAATTCTCTCACCTCTTTCTGTTCAAACCAGCCATTATGTTAAGGTATTGTTCTCAAAATAAATAATATCAAAATCTCATAGATTCAATATTATGTGAGATGATTATGTAAAATAAAATGTTTACCATGAAAATATAATAGTATATATAGAGTAATGTAAATGCTAAAGGGTTAATATATGAAGAAAATATTAAGAGGTTAGCTTGGGATCATAGAATTTAACTCAGTGAAACAAAGAGGCTGTATGGTTAAAAGGAGCCTGTGAGTGAAAAAGTTTAAATGCTAAAAAGTTAAGTCTCACTAGCTGTCAAGTTAAGGCCAACCTGAAAGAAGCGACCATGAATAAGACTAAGTCAGAAGTCATTTACTGTAGACAAACAGCTGGAACCCCCTCTCATTGGCCATGCATGTCACCATTGTTCAGAGATTGGGATTGATCGGTGCAATGCTTTTCTTCATTTAAAAATGCTTCCAGCAAGGCATCACTTGATCTCAATGACATTCACCAGTGTTGTGTGAGTATGGTCTTTTCTTTAGCTTTTTCTGCAGCATATGTAGAAAGGAATATAAGTCCATGATATGACTAAAAGGATCATGTTTGTACCACCCATGTATGAGAAAAAGGTCAAGGGATGGACATTCTGAAATGGAGATGCAGCCATTATTATGTATGTATCCATTCGGGGAAGTACTGTCAATATGGGAAAAAGTAGAGTAGGACAATTCTATTTTCACAAATAGCATACAGACATGTACACCAAGTCTGAACACAGAGGAACCAAACTCCCACTATCACTGCTTCCGTCACTCCCACTCTCCCCATCTCCCATATACACCAAGTCTGAACACAGAGGAACCAAACTCCCACTGCCAATGCCTCCGTCTCTCCCGCTCTCCCCATCTCTCACTATTATGAGCAAATGGGGACCCATGTACTGGCTGTCCTACAGCCCCAGTGGACAGAATAGAGGAGGTATTTCCCTGGAGAATGGTGAGGGAGATGCGCTGAAAGGGCCATTCCACCTCACGAGGCTCACTCCTGAAACTAGCCAGATCTGAGCCTATGGTGGTGAGTATGAAGGTGGCCCTAGGGCCAAGGGCACCAGAAGTCTCCACTGCTTCAGGCTTAACTGCAAACCTGACGGAGAGAGACCAATATTTGGAGAGTATATATCTATGTATCTATTTTGTGATAAACTGCCCAACTCAAGTCGGTATGGATATCAGACATAAAATGATAATAATTATGATGATGATGATATATATTTCTAAATTATATTCCAGTTAATATGACCAGAGGGATGTGCTACCATGATGGAAAGAATTTCACTGCAGGAGAATCATTCATGATAGACTGTAACAGATGTCATTGTGTTGGAGATGGTGCCATAGCTTGTACACAGATGCTTTGTCTACCTAATGGTATATAATAATAATATAATAATGAACATTACTATATACACTGCTCAAGTGCACTACAACTGATTTTGTAAGCTTGTCCACAGGTTTTAGATACATGGAATTCAAAAAGGCACCCAGGGTTGCTGTTGGAAACATGGTTAATAATTTTGTGAGTATCTACCAAGTCAGTTGCCAGACATCAGAGCTTTAATGTATCTATACCCAAGGAAGCAAGGCATTCAGAGTATGGTAGATGCCTGATGGAGGGTATTCATTTGGTTGCACGTCTCTGAATAGTTTCGCGGAGGTCCATCCTTCTTGACAATTTTAGAGATGTGATTGGGGACCTTGCTGTGTATTTCAAGTTATTTATGTACAGGGGCTCACCCAAGAATTTCGCTCTTCACAATATTGAATTAAATTCCTACTGAACAGCACTCGGCAGTAAAGCTATCAAGTGTATTTCAGCGATCACTCTCTGATGAGTTAAGTAGCCCCATGTTGTCTGTACATGTCATCTGATTGACCCTACAACCATCAGTTTTAATACCACTTCCAGTGTGGCTCTGCATGTTAATTCTGTTCATGAAGATTATGAATAGGAGAGGTGACCTACACATCTTTGCCAAAGGCTGACACCTATATTAAAGATGGTGATGATGATGATGATGATATATATTTCTAAATTATATTCCAGTTAATATGACCAGAGTGAGCTGCCACCATGATGGAAAGAACTTCACTGCAGGAGAATCATTCATGGTAGACTGTAACAGATGTCATTGTGTTGGAGATGGTGAAGTAGCTTGTACACGGATGCTTTGTCCACCTAAAGGTATACATACATATGTGTCCGTGTGTCTTGTAACTTTGCTGTGATCACTTGATTTCAAGAAGTTGTGCTTCTAACTGGAGTGACTCCCTGTTCTCTAAACAATGTACCATATGACAAGAAGAAGACTCCAGTCACATGCCGTGTTCTTTGCCGGATTTAATGGGGCAATTATTCCTGGCCCCCTTCAGTGAGAGACCCCACCAGCAAATGCCGGAGTAATTTATTTGTGCCCTTAGCTGGGCTTTTTAGTTTTAGGATGGTTTAAATTTTTTAATATAATACCTATATATATAACTTTTCAATTCCAATTACTTGTGCCAAACTTACTTTGATATATAAAATTAGGGGCCTTGCTGTGTATTTCAAATTATTTATGTACAGGGGACTCCCCAAATCTGACATGACCCGGGTCACCCAAGGATTAGATCCAGCCTTGGCAGTGTGCACTATACAGTCTTCCTTGAGAAGACAAGAGTCTCACTCTTCACAATATTGAATTTCATTACTACTGAACAGCACTCGGCAGTAAAGCTATCAAGTGTATTTCAGAGATCACTCTCTGATGAGTTAAGTAGCCCCATGTTGTCTGTACATGTCATCCAACTGACCCTACAACCATCAGTTTTGATACCACTTCCAGTGTGGCTCTGCATGTTAATTCTGTTCATGAAGATTATGAACAGGAGAGGTGACCTACACATCTTTGTCAAAGGAAGACACCTATATTAAAGATGGTGATGATGATGATGATGATATATTTACTTCTAAATTATATTCCAGTTAATATGACCAGAGTGAGCTGCCACCATGATGGAAAGAACTTCACTGCAGGAGAATCATTCATGGTAGACTGTAACAGATGTCATTGTGTTGGAGATGGTGAAGTAGCTTGTACACGGATGCGTTGTCCACCTAAAGGTATACATACATATGTGTCTGTATGTCTTGTAACTCTGCTGTGATCACTTGATTTCAAGAAGTTGTGCTTCTAACTGAAGTGTCTCCCTGTTCTCTAAACAATGTACCCCATTGAGTAATGTTACTCCAAAGACCTTCCAGAGGAACCACATTTTGGTTGTTTGTATTTACAATCATATTATTTCATTCATTACCCATAATGCATGACTATAGGTAAGAGTTGGTTGGTACAAACATCACATTGAAGATATCAAGTTTTACTTTTATACCTACCTCCCATTTTCTAATGACCAAATGCTGAAGCTGGCACATTACTGCACCAGCTCCTGCAATTATTGCTCTTACTTTATTCTCCTGCCTTCCATCAATCATGAAAATGTCCCCACAATATTTGAACTTCTCCACCCACATGAAGGACAGCCCAGCATGTGATTATAGCAACCCTGACCAGACAGTGCTGTATGTTGTTGAGAATTGCCCAACCAGGTGAAGTCTTGGTGACCTTGATGTAATCCACATTACTAAATATGATGACTTACACTGGCTCACCAATCTGGATTTATCTCTCCAAACATTGTGTATATGTGATATGAAAAGAACAAGACTCCACTCACATGCCGTGTGCAGAGCCAGATTTAATTAGGTGTAAATGGGGCAATGATTCCAGGCCCACTGCAGTAGGGGTCCCCACAAGCAACTGCCGGAGTAATTTATTTGTGCTCTCAAATGGGCTTTTTAGTTTTAGGATGTTTAAATTTTTTAATATAATACCTATATATAAAACTTTTCAATTCCAATTACTTGTGCCAAGATTACTTTGACATATAAAATTGGGGATCTTGCTGTGTATTTCAAATTATTTATGTACAGGGGCTCCCCAAATCTGACATGACTCGGGTCACCCAAGGTGTAAATCCAACCTTGGCAGTGTGCACTGTACAGACTTCCTTGAGAAGACAAGAGTCTCACTCTTCACAATATTGAATTTCATTCCTACTAAACAGCACTCTGCAGTAAAGCTATCAAGTATATTTCAGAGATCACTCTCTGATGAGTTAAGTAGCCCCATGTTGTCTGTACATGTCATCTGACTGACTCTACAACCATCAGTTGTGATACCACTTCCAGTATGGCTGTGCATGTTAATTCTGTTCATGAAGATTATGAACAGGAGAGGTGACTACACATGTTTGTCAAAGGAGCACATCTATATTACAGATGGTGATGATAATGATGATGATGATGATGATTATGATGATGATATATATTTCTAAATTATATTCCAGTTAATATGACCAGAGGGATGTGCTACCATGATGGAAAGAACTTCACTGCAGGAGAATCATTCATGGTAGACTGTAACAGATGTCATTGTGTTGGAGATGGTGAAGTAGCTTGTACACGGATGTTTTGTCCACCTAAAGGTATACATACATATGTGTCTGTATGTCTTGTAACTTTGCTGTGATCACTTGATTTCAAGAAGTCGTGCTTCTAACTGAAGTGTCTCCCTGTTCTCTAAACAATGTACCCCATTGAGTAATGTTACTCCAAAGACCTTTCAGAGGAACCACATTTTGGTTGTTTGTATTTACAATCATATTATTTCATTCATTACCCATAATGCATGAATATAAGTAAGAGTCGGTTGGTACAAACATCACATTGAAGATATCAAGTTTTACTTTTATACCTACCTCCCATTTTCTAATGAACAATTGCTGAAGCTGGCACATTACTGCACCAGCTTCTGCAATTATTGCTCTTACTTTATTCTCCTGCCTTCCATCAATCATGAAAATGTCCCCACAATATTTGAACTTCTCCACCCACATGAAGGACAACCCAGCATGTGATTATAGCAACCCTGACCAGACATTGCCATATGTTGTTGAGGATTGCTCCATCACGTGAAGTCTTGGTGACCTTGATGTAATCCACATTACTAAATATGATGACTTACTCTGGCTCACCAATCTGGATTTGTCTCTCTAAACATTGTGTATGTCATATGACAAGAAGAAATCTCCACTCACATGCCGTGCGCAGAGCCAGATTTAATTGGGTGTAAATGGGGCAATGATTCCAGGCCCACTGCAGTAGGGGTCACCACAAGCAACTGCCGGGGGCTTTATAGTTTTAGGATGGTTTAAATTTTTTAATATAATACCTATATATATAACTTTTCAATTCCAATTACTTGTGCCAAGATTACTTTGATATATAAAATTGGGGACCTTGATGTGTATTTCAAATTAATTATGTACAGGGGCTCCCCAAATCTGACATGACTCGGGTCACCCAAGGTGTAAATCCAACCTTGGCAGTGTGCACTGTACAGGCTTCCTTGAGAAGACAAGAGTCTCACTCTTCACAATATTGAATTTCATTCCTACTGAACAGCACTCGGCAGTAAAGCTATCAAGTGTATTTCAGAGATCACTCTCTGATGAGTTAAGTAGCCCCATGTTGTCTGTACATGTCATCTGACTGACCCTACAACCATCAGTTGTGATACAACTTCCAGTATGGCTGTGCATGTTAATTCTGTTCATGAAGATTATGAACAGGAGAGGTCACTACACATGTTTGTCAAAGGAGCACATCTATATTACAGATGGTGATGATAATGATGATGATGATGATGATTATGATGATGATATATATTTCTAAATTATATTCCAGTTAATATGACCAGAGGGATGTGCTACCATGATGGAAAGAACTTCACTGCAGGAGAATCATTCATGGTAGACTGTAACAGATGTCATTGTGTTGGAGATGGTGAAGTAGCTTGTACACGGATGTTTTGTCCACCTAAAGGTATACATACATATGTTTCTGTATGTCTTGTCACTTTGCTGTGATCACTTGATTTCAAGAAGTTGTGCTTCTACCTGGAGTGACTCCCTGTTCTCTAAACAATGTACCCCATTGAGTAATGTTACTCCAAAGACCTTTCAGAGGAACCACATTTTGGTTGTTTGTATTTACAATCATATTATTTCAGTCATTACCCATAATGCATGAATATAAGTAAGAGTCGGTTGGTACAAACATCACATTGAAGATATCAAGTTTTACTTTTATACCTACCTCCCATTTTCTAATGACCAAATGCTGAAGCTGGCACATTACTGCACCAGCTCCTGCAATTATTGCTCTTACTTTATTCTCCTGCCTTCCATCAATCATGAAAATGTCCCCACAATATTTGAACTTCTCCACCCACATGAAGGACAGCCCAGCATGTGATTATAGCAACCCTGACCAGACAGTGCCGTATGTTGTTGAGAATTGCCCAACCAGGTGAAGTCTTGGTGACCTTGATGTAATTCACATTACTAAATATGATGACTTACTCTGGCTCACCAATCTGGATTTATCTCTCCAAACATTGTGTATATGTGATATGAAAAGAACAAGACTCCACTCATATGCTGTGTGCAGAGCCAGATTTAATTAGGTGTAAATGGGGCAATGATTCCAGGCCCACTGCAGTAGGGGTCACCACAAGCAACTGCTAGAGTAATGTATTGGTGCCCTCAACTGGGCTTTTTAGTTTTAGGATGTTTAAATTTTTTAATATAATACCTATATATATAACATTTCAATTCCAATTACTTGTGCCAAGATTACTTTGACATATAAAATTGGGGATCTTGCTGTGTATTTCAAATTATTTATGTACAGGGGCTCCCCAAATCTGACATGACTCGGGTCACCCAAGTTTTAAATCCAACCTTGGCAGTGTGCACTGTACAGGCTTCCCTGAGAAGACAAGAGTCTCACTCTTCACGATATCGAATTTCATTCCTACTAAACAGCACTCGGCAGTAAAGCTATCAAGTGTATTTCAGAGATCACTCTCTGATGAGTTAAGTAGCCCCATGTTGTCTGTACATGTCATCTGACTGACTCTACAACCATCAGTTGTGATACCACTTCCAGTATGGTTGTGCATGTTAATTCTGTTCATGAAGATTATGAACAGGAGAGGTCACTACACATGTTTGTCAAAGGAGCACATCTATATTACAGATGGTGATGATAATGATGATGATGATGATGATTATGATGATGATATATATTTCTAAATTATATTCCAGTTAATATGACCAGAGGGATGTGCTACCATGATGGAAAGAACTTCACTGCAGGAGAATCATTCATGGTAGACTGTAACAGATGTCATTGTGTTAGAGATGGTGAAGTAGCTTGTACACGGATGTTTTGTCCACCTAAAGGTATACATACATATGTGTCTGTATGTCTTGTAACTTTGCTGTGATCACTTGATTTCAAGAAGTCGTGCTTCTAACTGAAGTGTCTCCCTGTTCTCTAAACAATGTACCCCATTGAGTAATGTTACTCCAAAGACCTTTCAGAGGAACCACATTTTGGTTGTTTGTATTTACAATCATATTATTTCATTCATTACCCATAATGCATGAATATAAGTAAGAGTCGGTTGGTACAAACATCACATTGAAGATATCAAGTTTTACTTTTATACCTACCTCCCATTTTCTAATGAACAATTGCTGAAGCTGGCACATTACTGCACCAGCTTCTGCAATTATTGCTCTTACTTTATTCTCCTGCCTTCCATCAATCATGAAAATGTCCCCACAATATTTGAACTTCTCCACCCACATGAAGGACAACCCAGCATGTGATTATAGCAACCCTGACCAGACATTGCCATATGTTGTTGAGGATTGCTCCATCACGTGAAGTCTTGGTGACCTTGATGTAATCCACATTACTAAATATGATGACTTACTCTGGCTCACCAATCTGGATTTGTCTCTCTAAACATTGTGTATGTCATATGACAAGAAGAAATCTCCACTCACATGCCGTGCGCAGAGCCAGATTTAATTGGGTGTAAATGGGGCAATGATTCCAGGCCCACTGCAGTAGGGGTCACCACAAGCAACTGCCGGAGTAATTTATTTGTGCTCTCAAATGGGCTTTATAGTTTTAGGATGGTTTAAATTTTTTAATATAATACCTATATATATAACTTTTCAATTCCAATTACTTGTGCCAAGATTACTTTGATATATAAAATTGGGGACCTTGCTGTGTATTTCAAATTAATTATGTACAGGGGCTCCCCAAATCTGACATGACTCGGGTCACCCAAGGTGTAAATCCAACCTTGGCAGTGTGCACTGTACAGGCTTCCTTGAGAAGACAAGAGTCTCACTCTTCACAATATTGAATTTCATTCGTACTGAACAGCACTCGGCAGTAAAGCTATCAAGTGTATTTCAGAGATCACTCTCTGATGAGTTAAGTAGCCCCATGTTGTCTGTACATGTCATCTGACTGACCCTACAACCATCAGTTGTGATACAACTTCCAGTATGGCTGTGCATGTTAATTCTGTTCATGATGATTATGAACAGGAGAGGTCACTACACATGTTTGTCAAAGGAGCACATCTATATTACAGATGGTGATGATAATGATGATGATGATGATGATTATGATGATGATATATATTTCTAAATTATATTCCAGTTAATATGACCAGAGGGATGTGCTACCATGATGGAAAGAACTTCACTGCAGGAGAATCATTCATGGTAGACTGTAACAGATGTCATTGTGTTGGAGATGGTGAAGTAGCTTGTACACGGATGTTTTGTCCACCTAAAGGTATACATACATATGTTTCTGTATGTCTTGTCACTTTGCTGTGATCACTTGATTTCAAGAAGTTGTGCTTCTACCTGGAGTGACTCCCTGTTCTCTAAACAATGTACCCCATTGAGTAATGTTACTCCAAAGACCTTTCAGAGGAACCACATTTTGGTTGTTTGTATTTACAATCATATTATTTCAGTCATTACCCATAATGCATGAATATAAGTAAGAGTCGGTTGGTACAAACATCACATTGAAGATATCAAGTTTTACTTTTATACCTACCTCCCATTTTCTAATGACCAAATGCTGAAGCTGGCACATTACTGCACCAGCTCCTGCAATTATTGCTCTTACTTTATTCTCCTGCCTTCCATCAATCATGAAAATGTCCCCACAATATTTGAACTTCTCCACCCACATGAAGGACAGCCCAGCATGTGATTATAGCAACCCTGACCAGACAGTGCCGTATGTTGTTCAGGAATGCCCCATCACGTGAAGTCTTGGTGACCTTGATGTAATCCACATTACTAAATATGATGACTTACTCTGGCTCACCAATCTGGATTTGTCTCTCTAAAGATTGTGTATATGTCATATGACAAGAAGAAATCTCCCCTCACATGCCGTGTGCAGAGCCAGATTTAATTGGGTGTAAATGGGGCAATGATTCCAGGCCCACTGAATTAGGGGTCACCACAAGCAACTGCCGGAGTAATTTATTTGTGCTCTCAAATGGGCTTTATAGTTTTAGGATGGTTTAAATTTTTTAATATAATACCTATATATATAACTTTTCAATTCCAATTACTTGTGCCAAACTTACTTTGATATATAAAATTAGGGGCCTTGCTGTGTATTTCAAATTATTTATGTACAGGGGACTCCCCAAATCTGACATGACCCGGGTCACCCAAGGATTAGATCCAGCCTTGGCAGTGTGCACTATACAGTCTTCCTTGAGAAGACAAGAGTCTCACTCTTCACAATATTGAATTTCATTACTACTGAACAGCACTCGGCAGTAAAGCTATCAAGTATATTTCAGAGATCACTCTCTGATGAGTTAAGTAGCCCCATGTTGTCTGTACATGTCATCCAACTGACCCTACAACCATCAGTTTTGATACCACTTCCAGTGTGGCTCTGCATGTTAATTCTGTTCATGAAGATTATGAACAGGAGAGGTGACCTACACATCTTTGTCAAAGGAAGACACCTATATTAAAGATGGTGATGATGATGATGATGATATATTTACTTCTAAATTATATTCCAGTTAATATGACCAGAGTGAGCTGCCACCATGATGGAAAGAACTTCACTGCAGGAGAATCATTCATGGTAGACTGTAACAGATGTCATTGTGTTGGAGATGGTGAAGTAGCTTGTACACGGATGCGTTGTCCACCTAAAGGTATACATACATATGCGTTTGTATGTCTTGTAACTTTGCTGTGATCACTTGATTTCAAGAAGTTGTGCTTCTACCTGGAGTGTCTCCCTGTTCTCTAAACAATGTACCCCATTCAGTAATGTTACTCCAAAGACCTTCCAGAGGAACCACGTTTTGATTGTTTGCATTTACAATAATATTATTTCAGTAATTACCCATAATGCATGACTATAGGTAAGAGTTGGTTGGTACAAACATCACATTGAAGATATCAAGTTTTACTTTTATACCTACCTCCCATTTTCTAATGACCAAATGCTGAAGCTGGCACATTACTGCACCAGCTCCTGCAATTATTGCTCTTACTTTATTCTCCTGCCTTCCATCAATCATGAAAATGTCCCCACAATATTTGAACTTCTCCACCCACATGAAGGACAGCCCAGCATGTGATTATAGCAACCCTGACCAGACAGTGCTGTATGTTGTTGAGGATTGCCCCACCAGGTGAAGTCTTGGTGACCTTGATGTAATTCACATTACTAAATATGATGACTTACTCTGGCTCACCAATCTGGATTTATCTCTCCAAACATTGTGTATATGTGATATGAAAAGAACAAGACTCCACTCATATGCTGTGTGCAGAGCCAGATTTAATTAGGTGTAAATGGGGCAATGATTCCAGGTCCATTGCAGTTGGGGTCCCCACAAGCAACTGCTAGAGTAATGTATTGGTGCCCTCAACTGGGCTTTTTAGTTTTAGGATGTTTAAATTTTTTAATATAATACCTATATATATAACTTTTCAATTCCAATTACTTGTGCCAAGATTACTTTGACATATAAAATTGGGGATCTTGCTGTGTATTTCAAATTATTTATGTACAGGGGCTCCCCAAATCTGACATGACTCGGGTCACCCAAGTTTTAAATCCAACCTTGGCAGTGTGCACTGTACAGGCTTCCTTGAGAAGACAAGAGTCTCACTCTTCACAATATCGAATTTCATTCCTACTAAACAGCACTCGGCAGTAAAGCTATCAAGTGTATTTCAGAGATCACTCTCTGATGAGTTAAGTAGCCCCATGTTGTCTGTACATGTCATCTGACTGACCCTACAACCATCAGTTGTGATACCACTTCCAGTATGGCTGTGCCTGTTAATTCTGTTCATGAAGATTATGAACAGGAGAGGTGATAACACATGTTTGTCAAAGGAGCACATCTATATTACAGATGGTGACGATAATGATGATGATCATGATGATTATGATGATGATATATATTTCTAAATTATATTCCAGTTAATATGACCAGAGGGATGTGCTACCATGATGGAAAGAACTTCACTGCAGGAGAATCATTCATGGTAGACTGTAACAGATGTCATTGTGTTGGAGATGGTGAAGTAGCTTGTACACGGATGTTTTGTCCACCTAAAGGTATACATACATATGTGTCTGTATGTCTTGTAACTTTGCTGTGATCACTTGATTTCAAGAAGTCGTGCTTCTAACTGAAGTGTCACCCTGTTCTCTAAACAATGTACCCCATTGAGTAATGTTACTCCAAAGACCTTTCAGAGGAACCACATTTTGGTTGTTTGTATTTACAATCATATTATTTCAGTCGTTACCCATAATGCATGAATATAAGTAAGAGGCGGTTGGTACAAACATCACATTGAAGATATCAAGTTTTACTTTTATACCTACCTCCCATTTTCTAATGAACAATTGCTGAAGCTGGCACATTACTGCACCAGCTTCTGCAATTATTGCTCTTACTTTATTCTCCTGCCTTCCATCAATCATGAAAATGTCCCCACAATATTTGAACTTCTCCACCCACATGAAGGACAACCCAGCATGTGATTATAGCAACCCTGACCAGACATTGCCATATGTTGTTAAGGATTGCCCCATCACGTGAAGTCTTGGTGACCTTGATGTAATCCACATTACTAAATATGATGACTTACTCTGGCTCACCAATCTGGATTTGTCTCTCTAAAGATTGTGTATATTTTATATGACAAGAAGAAATCTCCACTCACATGCCGTGCGCAGAGCCAGATTTAATTGGGTGTAAATGGGGCAATGATTCCAGGCCCACTGCAGTAGGGGTCACCACAAGCAACTGCCGGGGGCTTTATAGTTTTAGGATGGTTAAATTTTTTAATATTATACCTATATATATAACTTTTCAATTCCAATTACTTGTGCCAAGATTACTTTGATATATAAAATTGGGGACCTTGCTGTGTATTTCAAATTAATTATGTACAGGGGCTCCCCAAATCTGACATGACTTGGGTCACCCAAGGTGTAAATCCAACCTTGGCAGTGTGCACTGTACAGGCTTCCTTCAGAAGACAAGAGTCTCGCTCTTCACAATATTGAATTTCATTCCTACTGAACAGCACTCGGCAGTAAAGCTATCAAGTGTATTTCAGAGATCACTCTCTGATGAGTTAAGTAGCCCCATGTTGTCTGTACATGTCATCTGACTGACCCTACAACCATCAGTTGTGATACAACTTCCAGTATGGCTGTGCATGTTAATTCTGTTCATGAACATTATGAACAGGAGAGGTGACTACACATGTTTGTCAAAGGAGCACATCTATATTACAGATGGTGATGATAATGATGATGATGATGATGATTATGATGATGATATATATTTCTAAATTATATTCCAGTTAATATGACCAGAGGGATGTGCTACCATGATGGAAAGAACTTCACTGCAGGAGAATCATTCATGGTAGACTGTAACAGATGTCATTGTGTTGGAGATGGTGAAGTAGCTTGTACACGGATGTTTTGTCCACCTAAAGGTATACATACATATGTTTCTGTATGTCTTGTCACTTTGCTGTGATCACTTGATTTCAAGAAGTTGTGCTTCTACCTGGAGTGACTCCCTGTTCTCTAAACAATGTACCCCATTGAGTAATGTTACTCCAAAGACCTTTCAGAGGAACCACATTTTGGTTGTTTGTATTTACAATCATATTATTTCAGTCATTACCCATAATGCATGAATATAAGTAAGAGTCGGTTGGTACAAACATCACATTGAAGATATCAAGTTTTACTTTTATACCTACCTCCCATTTTCTAATGACCAAATGCTGAAGCTGGCACATTACTGCACCAGCTCCTGCAATTATTGCTCTTACTTTATTCTCCTGCCTTCCATCAATCATGAAAATGTCCCCACAATATTTGAACTTCTCCACCCACATGAAGGACAGCCCAGCATGTGATTATAGCAACCCTGACCAGACAGTGCCGTATGTTGTTCAGGAATGCCCCATCACGTGAAGTCTTGGTGACCTTGATGTAATCCACGTTACTAAATATGATGACTTACTCTGGCTCACCAATCTGGATTTATTGTGTATATGTCATATGACAAGAAGAAATCTCCACTCACATGCCGTGCGCAGAGCCAGATTTAATTAGGTGTAAATGGGGCAATGATTCCAGGCCCACTGCGATAGGGGTCACCACAAGCAACTGCCGGAGTAATTTATTTGTGCCCTCAAATGGGCTTTATAGTTTTAGGATGGTTTAAATTTTTTAATATAATACCTATATATATAACTTTTCAATTCCAATTACTTGTGCCAAGATTACTTTGATATATAAAATTGGGGACCTTGCTGTGTATTTCAAATTAATTATGTACAGGGGCTCCCCAAATCTGACATGACTCGGGTCACCCAAGGTGTAAATCCAACCTTGGCAGTGTGCACTGTACAGGCTTCCTTGAGAAGACAAGTGTCTCGCTCTTCACAATATTGAATTTCATTCCTACTGAACAGCACTCGGCAGTAAAGCTATCAAGTGTATTTCAGAGATCACTCTCTGATGAGTTAAGTAGCCCCATGTTGTCTGTACATGTCATCTGACTGACCCTACAACCATCAGTTGTGATACAACTTCCAGTATGGCTGTGCATGTTAATTCTGTTCATGAAGATTATGAACAGGAGAGGTGACTACACATGTTTGTCAAAGGAGCACATCTATATTACAGATGGTGATGATAATGATGATGATGATGATGATTATGATGATGATATATATTTCTAAATTATATTCCAGTTAATATGACCAGAGGGATGTGCTACCATGATGGAAAGAACTTCACTGCAGGAGAATCATTCATGGTAGACTGTAACAGATGTCATTGTGTTGGAGATGGTGAAGTAGCTTGTACACGGATGTTTTGTCCACCTAAAGGTATACATACATATGTTTCTGTATGTCTTGTCACTTTGCTGTGATCACTTGATTTCAAGAAGTTGTGCTTCTACCTGGAGTGACTCCCTGTTCTCTAAACAATGTACCCCATTGAGTAATGTTACTCCAAAGACCTTTCAGAGGAACCACATTTTGGTTGTTTGTATTTACAATCATATTATTTCAGTCATTACCCATAATGCATGAATATAAGTAAGAGTCGGTTGGTTCAAACATCACATTGAAGATATCAAGTTTTACTTTTATACCTACCTCCCATTTTCTAATGACCAAATGCTGAAGCTGGCACATTACTGCACCAGCTCCTGCAATTATTGCTCTTACTTTATTCTCCTGCCTTCCATCAATCATGAAAATGTCCCCACAATATTTGAACTTCTCCACCCACATGAAGGACAGCCCAGCATGTGATTATAGCAACCCTGACCAGACAGTGCCGTATGTTGTTCAGGAATGCCCATCACGTGAAGTCTTGGTGACCTTGATGTAATCCACGTTACTAAATATGATGACTTACTCTGGCTCACCAATCTGGATTTATTGTGTATATGTGATATGAAAAGAACAAGACTCCACTCACATGCCGTGTGCAGAGCCAGATTTAATTAGGTGTAAATGGGGCAATGATTCCAGGCCCACTGCAATAGGGGTTACCACAAGCAACTGCCGGAGTAATTTATTTGTGCCCTCAAATGGGCTTTATAGTTTTAGGATGGTTTAAATTTTTTAATATAATACCTATATATATAACTTTTCAATTCCAATTACTTGTGCCAAGATTACTTTGATATATAAAATTGGGGACCTTGCTGTGTATTTCAAATTATTTATGTACAGGGGCTCCCCAAATCTGACATGACTCGGGTCACCCAAGGTTTAAATCCAACCTTGGCAGTGTGCACTGTACAGGCTTCCTTGAGAAGACAAGAGTCTCACTCTTCACAATATTGAATTTCATTCCTACTGAACAGCACTCTGCAGTAAAGCTATCAAGTGTATGTTAGAGATCACTCTCTGATGAGTTAAGTAGCCCCATGTTGTCTGTACATGTCATCCGACTGACCCTACAACCATCAGTTTTGATACCACTTCCAGTGTAGCTGTGCATGTTAATTCTGTTCATGAAGATTATGAATATGAGAGGTGACCTACACATCTTTGCCAAAGTCAGACACCTATATTAAAGATGGTGATGATGATGATGATGATATATATTTCTAAATTATATTCCAGTTAATATGACCAGAGGGATGTGCTACCATGATGGAAAGAATTTCACTGCAGGAGAATCATTCATGGTAGACTGTAACAGATGTCATTGTGTTGGAGATGGTGAAGTAGCTTGTACACGGATGCGTTGTCCACCTAAAGGTATACATACATATGTGTCTGTATGTCTTGTAACTTTGCTGTGATCACTTGATTTCAAGAAGTTGTGCTTCTAACTGAAGTGTCTCCCTGTTCTCTAAACAATGTACCCCATTGAGTAATGTTACTCCAAAGACCTTCCAGAGGAACCACATTTTGGTTGTTTGTATTTACAATCATATTATTTCATTCATTACCCATAATGCATGACTATAGGTAAGAGTTGGTTGGTACAAACATCACATTGAAGATATCAAGTTTTACTTTTATACCTACCTCCCATTTTCTAATGACCAAATGCTGAAGCTGGCACATTACTGCACCAGCTTCTGCAATTATTGCTCTTACTTTATTCTCCTGCCTTCCATCAATCATGAAAATGTCCCCACAATATTTGAACTTCTCCACCCACATGAAGGACAGCCCAGCATGTGATTATAGCAACCCTGACCAGACAGTGCTGTATGTTGTTGAGGATTGCCCCACCAGGTGAAGTCTTGGTGACCTTGATGTAATTCACATTACTAAATATGATGACTTACTCTGGCTCACCAATCTGGATTTATCTCTCCAAACATTGTGTATATGTGATATGAAAAGAACAAGACTCCACTCATATGCTGTGTGCAGAGCCAGATTTAATTGGGTGTAAATGGGGCAATGATTCCAGGCCCACTGCAGTAGGGGTCACCATAAGCAACTGCTAGAGTAATGTATTGGTGCCCTCAACTGGGCTTTTTAGTTTTAGGATGTTTAAATTTTTTAATATAATACCTATATATATAACTTTTCAATTCCAATTACTTGTGCCAAGATTACTTTGACATATAAAATTGGGGATCTTGCTGTGTATTTCAAATTATTTATGTACAGGGGCTCCCCAAATCTGACATGACCCGGGTCACCCAAGGTGTAAATCCAACCTTGGCAGTGTGCACTGTACAGGCTTCCTTGAGAAGACAAGAGTCTCACTCTTCACAATATTGAATTTCATTCCTACTAAACAGCACTCGGCAGTAAAGCTATCAAGTGTATTTCAGAGATCACTCTCTGATGAGTTAAGTAGCCCCATGTTGTCTGTACATGTCATCTGACTGACTCTACAACCATCAGTTGTGATACCACTTCCAGTATGGCTGTGCATGTTAATTCTGTTCATGAAGATTATGAACAGGAGAGGTGACTACACATGTTTGTCAAAGGAGCACATCTATATTACAGATGGTGATGATAATGATGATGATGATGATGATTATGATGATGATATATATTTCTAAATTATATTCCAGTTAATATGACCAGAGGGATGTGCTACCATGATGGAAAGAACTTCACTGCAGGAGAATCATTCATGGTAGACTGTAACAGATGTCATTGTGTTGGAGATGGTGAAGTAGCTTGTACACGGATGTTTTGTCCACCTAAAGGTATACATACATATGTGTCTGTATGTCTTGTAACTTTGCAGTGATCACTTGATTTCAAGAAGTCGTGCTTCTAACTGAAGTGTCTCCCTGTTCTCTAAACAATGTACCCCATTGAGTAATGTTACTCCAAAGACCTTTCAGAGGAACCACATTTTGGTTGTTTGTATTTACAATCATATTATTTCATTCATTACCCATAATGCATGAATATAAGTAAGAGTCGGTTGGTACAAACATCACATTGAAGATATCAAGTTTTACTTTTATACCTACCTCCCATTTTCTAATGAACAATTGCTGAAGCTGGCACATTACTGCACCAGCTTCTGCAATTATTGCTCTTACTTTATTCTCCTGCCTTCCATCATTCATGAAAATGTCCCCACAATATTTGAACTTCTCCACCCACATGAAGGACAACCCAGCATGTGATTATAGCAACCCTGACCAGACATTGCCATATGTTGTTGAGGATTGCTCCATCACGTGAAGTCTTGGTGACCTTGATGTAATCCACATTACTAAATATGATGACTTACTCTGGCTCACCAATCTGGATTTGTCTCTCTAAAGATTGTGTATATTTTATATGACAAGAAGAAATCTCCACTCACATGCCGTGCGCAGAGCCAGATTTAATTGGGTGTAAATGGGGCAATGATTCCAGGCCCACTGCAGTAGGGGTCACCACAAGCAACTGCCGGAGTAATTTATTTGTGCTCTCAAATGGGCTTTATAGTTTTAGGATGGTTTAAATTTTTTAATATAATACCTATATATATAACTTTTCAATTCCAATTACTTGTGCCAAGATTACTTTGATATATAAAATTGGGGACCTTGCTGTGTATTTCAAATTAATTATGTACAGGGACTCCCCAAATCTGACATGACCCGGGTCACCCAAGGTGTAAATCCAACCTTGGCAGTGTGCACTGTACAGGCTTCCTTGAGAAGACAAGAGTCTCACTCTTCACAATATTGAATTTCATTCCTACTAAACAGCACTCGGCAGTAAAGCTATCAAGTGTATTTCAGAGATCACTCTCTGATGAGTTAAGTAGCCCCATGTTGTCTGTACATGTCATCTGACTGACCCTACAACCATCAGTTGTGATACAACTTCCAGTATGGCTGTGCATGTTAATTCTGTTCATGAAGATTATGAACAGGAGAGGTGACTACACATGTTTGTCAAAGGAGCACATCTATATTACAGATGGTGATGATAATGATGATGATGATGATGATTATGATGATGATATATATTTCTAAATTATATTCCAGTTAATATGACCAGAGGGATGTGCTACCATGATGGAAAGAACTTCACTGCAGGAGAATCATTCATGGTAGACTGTAACAGATGTCATTGTGTTGGAGATGGTGAAGTAGCTTGTACACGGATGTTTTGTCCACCTAAAGGTATACATACATATGTTTCTGTATGTCTTGTTACTTTGCTGTGATCACTTGATTTCAAGAAGTTGTGCTTCTACCTGGAGTGACTCCCTGTTCTCTAAACAATGTACCCCATTGAGTAATGTTACTCCAAAGACCTTTCAGAGGAACCACATTTTGGTTGTTTGTATTTACAATCATATTATTTCAGTCATTACCCATAATGCATGAGTATAAGTAAGAGTCGGTTGGTACAAACATCACATTGAAGATATCAAGTTTTACTTTTATACCTACCTCCCATTTTCTAATGACCAAATGCTGAAGCTGGCACATTACTGCACCAGCTCCTGCAATTATTGCTCTTACTTTATTCTCCTGCCTTCCATCAATCATGAAAATGTCCCCACAATATTTGAACTTCTCCACCCACATGAAGGACAGCCCAGCATGTGATTATAGCAACCCTGACCAGACAGTGCCGTATGTTGTTCAGGAATGCCCCATCACGTGAAGTCTTGGTGACCTTGATGTAATCCACGTTACTAAATATGATGACTTACTCTGGCTCACCAATCTGGATTTATTGTGTATATGTCATATGACAAGAAGAAATCTCCACTCACATGCCGTGCGCAGAGCCAGATTTAATTAGGTGTAAATGGGGCAATGATTCCAGGCCCACTGCAATAGGGGTTACCACAAGCAACTGCCGGAGTAATTTATTTGTGCCCTCAAATGGGCTTTATAGTTTTAGGATGGTTTAAATTTTTTAATATAATACCTATATATATAACTTTTCAATTCCAATTACTTGTGCCAAGATTACTTTGATATATAAAATTGGGGACCTTGCTGTGTATTTCAAATTATTTATGTACAGGGGCTCCCCAAATCTGACATGACTCGGGTCACCCAAGGTTTAAATCCAACCTTGGCAGTGTGCACTGTACAGGCTTCCTTGAGAAGACAAGAGTCTCACTCTTCACAATATTGAATTTCATTCCTACTGAACAGCACTCTGCAGTAAAGCTATCAAGTGTATGTTAGAGATCACTCTCTGATGAGTTAAGTAGCCCCATGTTGTCTGTACATGTCATCCGACTGACCCTACAACCATCAGTTTTGATACCACTTCCAGTGTAGCTGTGCATGTTAATTCTGTTCATGAAGATTATGAATATGAGAGGTGACCTACACATCTTTGCCAAAGTCAGACACCTATATTAAAGATGGTGATGATGATGATGATGATATATATTTCTAAATTATATTCCAGTTAATATGACCAGAGGGATGTGCTACCATGATGGAAAGAATTTCACTGCAGGAGAATCATTCATGGTAGACTGTAACAGATGTCATTGTGTTGGAGATGGTGCCATAGCTTGTACACAGATGCTTTGTCTACCTAATGGTATATAATAATAATATAATAATGAACATTACTATATACACTGCTCAAGTGCACTACAACTGATTTTGTAAGCTTGTCCACAGGTTTTAGATACATGGAATTCAAAAACGCACCCAGGGTTGTTGTTGGAAAGATGGTTAATAATTTTGTGAGTATCTACCAAGTCAGTTGCCAGACATCAGAGCTTTAATGTATCTATACCCAAGGAAGCAAGGCATTCAGAGTATGGTAGATGCCTGATGGAGGGTATTCATTTGGTTGCACGTCTCTGAACACATTCCAGGAGGTCAATATTCTGACCAAGATAGGAGTTCCAAAGTGGTGATGCAAATTCTCAGTTTGGACGCACCATAGCTATATACAGCTTTAGATAGATAGCTGGAGAGCCTTGTTGACAATTTTAGAGATGTGCCTGGTCCAAGGCAAATCACTGTTGACAATAATGCCCAGGTCACGTTCACAACAAGGCTTCTTGAGATTGGTGTTGTGGAGGGAATATGTGTATGCTGGGTTTTTCTGCTTAAAATGCATGGTGGTACACTTGTCCGCAGCTAGCTTGAGTTGCCAGTCTGTAATCCATATATATATGTGTGTGTGTGTGTGTGTGTGTGTGTCTTTTAACATTGCAAGTAGTTATGTGTGTCTGTACATGTACATATGATGATGGTGATGTTGATATATATGCATGTATGTGTTTATGTATGTATTATGTATGTATTGATGTGTGTATTATATATGTATGTGCAGGAGCATGGAAATACTTGGTTTGGTGCCAAAGTGCACAGTTAGCATGTTGGGAGAAAAATACCCTAAGTTCTTATTAGGACATCATTCTATGAGAAGAAAAACTCTGATGTAAAACCTGTGCCTCAATGACAGCCAATGATGTTGACCTGTTCTTCTTGGATACCTGTCACCATTGTTCAGAGAGTGGGATTGGTCCAGTGCAAAGCGTTTCTTCATTTAAAAAAGCTTCAAGCACAGGCATTGCTTAATCTCAACGACATTCACGTATGTTGTGTAAGCATGGTATTTTTTCTTAGCTTTTGCTGCAACATATGCAGAAAGGAATCTAAGTCCTTGTGACACTCACGTATGAGAAAAAGGTCAAGGGATGGCAATTCTCAAAACTGAGATGCAGCCATTACTATGTATGTATTTGGGGACAAACTCCCCAAACCCAAGTCAGCATGGATTACAGGCATAAGATGATAATGATGATGATCATCATCATCATCAACATTATCATCATCGTTCATCATCCATCTTCCATGCTAGCATGGGTTCGACAAGCTGTCCTTTTGTGAGAGATCAGGTCAGGGGACCGTGATTTACTCCTGATTTTGGCTTGGTTTTTATGGCTGGATATCCTTCCTAACACCAACAACTTTTTCAGTGTGTGCTGGGTGCTATTTAACATGTCACCTACATGACCACTTTACAGCATGGACTGATGATGATACATATATATATGTTTTCATCATATATATATATATATATGTATCATCATCAGAAGAATCATTTAGAATAGACTGTAACAGAAGTCATTGTGTTGAAAGAGGTCACAGTTTGTACAAGGTTTGGTCCACCTAAAGGTATATATACATATGTGACTTTTAACATTGCATGTAGTTATGTGTATCAGTTTATGTACATATGTATCTGTGTATGTATATATAATAATGATGATGATATATAAATATATGTATTAATGTATTATGAAGGCGGTGAACTGGCAGTATCGGTAGAGGGTCGGACACCATGCTTTGCAGCAAAGAGTTACATCCCTTTACGGTCAGAATTCAAATCCCGCCAAGGTTAACTTTGCCTTTCAACCTTATGGGGTCGATAAAATAAAGTACCAGTAACGTACTCGGGTCGATTTAATCGACTTTCCCCTTCCCCCAAATTACTGGCCTTGTGCTTATACTAGAAATCATTAATGTATTATGTATGGGTGTCCAGTGACATGGAAATACTTGGTGGGGTACCCGAGTGCATGGCTAGCCAACTGGGAGTGAGAAACTCCTAGTTCTTGTTAGGACATCAGTCTAGGAGAAGGAACAACACTCTGATATAAAGCCTTCAACACAATGGCAGTTAATGATGTTGACCTGTTCTTATTTTGGGGATACCTGTCACCATTGTTCAGAGATTGGGGTTGATCTAGTGCAAGGCAATTTTTCACTTCAAGAGCTTCTAACATCACTTAATCTAAACAACATTCACGTGGGGCTTTTCTTTTACCTTTCGCTACAACATATGCAGAAAAGAATCTAACTCCTTGCCAGTGTTAAAAGATCATGTTTGTGTCACCCATGTATGAGAAAAAGTTCATCATCATCATCATCATCGTCGATTAACGTCTATCTTCCTCACTAGCACGGCTTAGATGGATTTGTCCCAATTAGAGGCAAGTTGGGTCGAGTGACCATGTCTTGCTTATATAGGAGAGTTTCTGGCTGGTTTTCTATAGCTGGATGCCCTTCCTAAAGCCAACCACATTGACTGCATGCGCTCGGTGCTTTTTGTTGTGACACCTACATGATCACTTCACTGTGTGGGCTGGATGTTCTTTACAGTGTAGACTGAGCACCTTTGTTGCGTCACCGACACAACACAGTGAGGCCTAGGCACTTTTATCTGACTAGCGAGAGTGGAGCGGCTTGGGGGAAAAAATGTGGACAGGGTAGTAGGGAATGTATGGTTACCAATGAGGGAGGTGAATGAGAGGGGATAGAAGGTTGAGGAAGGTGTTGCCTACTAGGTATAGCATCATCCCGAGAACAATAGAGAGTGGGTCTTCTGTAAAACTGCATAGCGCCAGAGGTTGCAGTCCTGAGTCATTGCCTTTGAGAGGTGTAATTATGCAAGGTCAGCTTTTATTACCTCATCCTAAGTCTTCCTAGTCCTGCCCATACCACAGCTACCATCGACTTTAAGCGCTCTGAACCTTATTATACTGCTGTCATCCTTCATATGCATCACATGTCCAGACCAATGCAATCTCCTCTCCTGCATGCAACAATTGATTTCTCTCAAGCTTAATTCCTCACACAGTGTATTGATACTTTGCCGTCAATGTATATTGCTATTGCACATCCAGTGAAGCATGGAGGCTTCATTCCTTTCCAATTTTCACAGGTCCTCCGCACATAGTGCCAGGTCTCTCTTTTGTGCAACATTGTTGTTCATATACATGTATCATACAGTCTGCCTTTCATTTTGAGAAAAACCTTTTGTAGTTAGTAACGGTAGTAGCTCCCTGAACTTTCTCCAACCTGATCTCACTCTGGTTACTGTGCTTTTGGAGCACCCTCCCCCACTACTGATTTGGTATAGATAACAGAAACTATCTACCACTTCAACCAAGCCATCTGAGCATTTGAAGGTGGTTGTATCCTGAGGGTTCTTGCTACTTACTGCCCATGTACACCTGCCATGAGTAAAACCTACAATCTTTGTTAGCCTGCCTGAGATCCTACTACATCTCTTGTGCACCCATTGCTTGCATTTGGTACATAGAATGGAATTTCTACCTACTCCTTTTCTGCACACAGAGCAGGGCCATATGGATGACAATTCTCAAAACTGAGATGTAGCCATTATTATGTATGTATGCAATACATAGCGGATTGGCAGTATTGGTAGAGCGCCAGACACCATGCTTTGAAGCATAGAGTTACGGCCCTTTATGATCTGAGTTCAAATCCCACCGAGATTATCTTTGCCTTTCATCCTTACAGGATTGATAAAATAAAGTACCAGTAATGCACTGGTGTAAATGCTGTCTTGTGTCAAAAGTAGAAACAATTATTATGTTTGTATCTACATATGTGATTAGTGACAAACAGCCCAACCCAAGTCTTACAGGCATACAATGATGATGATGATGGTACATATATATAGCTGGGTTTTTTTCTAACTTATTTTCCAGTTAATATAACCAGAGTGGGCTGCTACCATGATGGAATGAACGTCACTGCAGGAGAATCATTCATGGTAGACTGTAACAGATGTCATTGTGTAGGAGATGGTGAAATAGCTTGTACACGGATGCGTTGTCCACCTAAAGGTATACATACATATGTGAATGTCAGAGATCACTCTCTGATGAGTTAAGTAGCCCCATGTTGTCTGTACATGTCATCTGACTCACCCTACAACCATCAGTTTTGATATCACTTCCAGTGTGGCTGTGCATGTTAATTCTGTTCATGAAGATTATGAACAGGAGAAGTGACCTACATGTTTGTCAAAGGAGGACACCTATATTAAAGATGGTGATGATGATGATGATGATATATTTACTTCTAAATTATATTCCAGTTAATATAACCAGAGGGATCTGCCACCATGATGGAAAGAACTTCACTGCAGGAGAATCATTCATGGTAGACTGTAACAGATGTCATTCTGTTGGAGATGGTGAAGTAGCTTGTACACGGATGTTTTGTCCACCTAAATGTATACATACATATGTTTCTGTATGTCTTGTAACTTTGCTGTGATCACTTGATTTCAAGAAGTTGTGCTTCTAACTGGAGTGACTCCCTGTTCTCTATACATTGAATAATGTTACTCCAAAGACCTTTCAGAGGAACCACATTTTGGTGGTTTGTATTTACAATCGTATTATTTCAGTCATTACCCATAATGCATGACTATAAGTAAGAGTTGGTTGGTACAAACATCACATTGAAGATATCAAGTTTTACTTTTATACCTACCTCCCATTTTCTAATGACCAAATGCTGAAGCTGGCACATTACTGCACCAGCTCCTGCAATTATTGCTCTTAATTTATTTTCCTGCCTTCCATCAATCAGGAAAATGTCCCCATAATATTTGAACTTCTCCACCCACATGAAGGACAGCCCAGCATGTGATTATAGCAACCCTGACCAGACAGTGCCATATGTTGTTCAGGAATGCCCCACCAGGTGAAGTCTTGGTGACCTTGATGTTATCCACATTACTAAATATGATGACTTACACTGGCTCACCAATCTGGATCTGTCTCTCTAAACATTGTATATGTCATATGACAAGAAGAAATCTCCCCTCACATGCCGTGTGCAGAGCCAGATTTAATTGGGTGTAAATGGGGCAATGATTCCAGGCCCACTGCAGTAGGGGTCACCACAAGCAACTGCCGGAGTAATTTATTTGTGCTCTCAAATGGGCTTTATAGTTTTAGGATGGTTTAAATTTTTTAATATAATACCTATGTATATAACTTTTCAATTCCAATTACTTGTGCCAAGATTACTTTGACATATAAAATTGGGGATCTTTCTGTGTATTTCAAATTATTTATGTACAGGGGCTCCCCAAATCTGACATGACCCGGGTCACCCAAGGTTTAAATCCAACCTTGGCAGTGTGCACTGTACAGGCTTCCTTGAGAAGACAAGAGTCTCACTCTTCACAATATTGAATTTCATTACTACTGAACAGCACTCGGCAGTAAAGCTATCAAGTGTATTTCAGAGATCACTCTGTGATGAATTAAGTAGCCCCATGTTGTCTGTACATGTCATCCAACTGACCCTACAACCATCAGTTTTAATACCACTTCCAGTGGGGCTGTGCATGTTAATTCTGTTCATGAAGATTATGAACAGGAGAGGTGACCTACACATGTTTGTCAAAGGAGGACACCTATATTAAAGATAGTGAGGATGATGATGATATATACTTCTAAATTATATTCCAGTTAATATAACCAGAGGGATGTGCTACCATGATGGAAAGAATTTCACTGCAGGAGAATCATTTATGGTAGACTGTAACAGATGTCATTGTGTAGGAGATGGTGAAATAGCTTGTACACGGATGCGTTGTCCACCTAAAGGTATACATACATATGTGTCTGTATGTCTTGTAACTTTGCTGTGATCACTTGATTTCGGGAGGTTGTGCTTCTAACTGAAGTGACTCCTTGTTCTCTAAATAATGTACCCCATTGAGTAATGTTACTCCAAAGACCTTTCAGAGGAACCACATTTTGATTGTTTGTATTTACAATAATATTATTTCAGTCATTACCCATAATGCATGACTATAGGTAAGAGTTGGTTGGTACAAACATCACATTGAAGATATCAAGTTTTACTTTTATACCTACCTCCCATTTTCTAATGACCAAATGCTGAAGCTGGCACATTACTGCACCAGCTCCTGCAATTATTGCTCTTAATTTATTCTCCTGCCTTCCATCAATCAGGAGAATGGCCCCACAATATTTGAACTTCTCCACCCACCTAAAGGACAGCTCAGCATGTGATTATAACAACCCTGACCAGACTGTGCCGTATGTTGTTCAGGATTGCCCCACCAGGTGAAGTCTTGGTGACCTTGATGTTATCCACATTACTAAAAATGATGACTTACTCTGGCTCACCAATCTGGATTTGTCTCTCCAAACATTGTGCATATGTCATATGAGAAGAACAAGACTCCACTCATATGCAGTGTGCAGAGCCAGATTTAATTGTGCGTAAATGGGACAATGATTCCAGACCCACTGCAATAAGGGTCCCCACAAGCAACTGCCAGAGTAATTTATTTGTGCCCTCAACTGGGCTTTTTAGTTTTAGGATGGTTTAAATCTTTTTAATATAATACCTATATATATAACTTTTCAATTCCAATTACTTGTGCCAAACTTACTTTCATATATAAAATTGGGGATCTTGCTGTGTTTTTCAAATTAATTATGTACAGGGGCTCCCCAAATCTGACATGAGTCGGGTCACCCAAGGTTTAAATCCAACCTTGGCAGTGTGCACTGTACAGGCTTCCTTGAGAAGACAAGAGTCTCACTCTTCACAATATTGAATTTCATTCCTACTGAACAGCACTCGGCAGTAAAGCTATCAAGTGTATGTTAGAGATCACTCTCTGATGAGTTAAGTACCCCCATGTTGTCTGTACATGTCATCCAACTGACCCTACAACCATCAGTTTTGATACCACTTCCAGTGTGGCTGTGCATGTTAATTCTGTTCATGAAGATTATGAACAGGAGAGGTGACCTACACATCTTTGGCAAAGGAGGACATCTATATTAAAGATGGTGAGGATGATGATGATGATATATGTTTCTAAATTATATTCCAGTTAATATGCACAGAGAGCAGGGCCATATGGATGGCGCAATTCTCAAAACTGAGATGCAGCTATTATTATGTATGTATGCAATACATAGCGGATTGGCAGTACTGGTAGAGCGCTAGACACCATGCTTTGAAGCATAGAGTTACGGCCCTTTATGATCTGAGTTCAAATCCCACCAAGATTATCTTTGCCTTTCATCCTTACAGGATTGATAAAATAAAGTACCAGTAATGCACTGGTGTAAATGCTGTCTTGTGTCAAAAGTAGAAACAATTATTATGTTTGTATCTACATATGTGATTAGTGACAAACAGCCCAACCCAAGTCTTACAGGCATACAATGATGATGATGATGGTATATATATATAGCTGGGTTTTTTTCTAACTTATTTTCCAGTTAATATAACCAGAGTGGGCTGCTACCATGATGGAATGAACGTCAGTGCAGGAGAATCATTCATGGTAGACTGTAACAGATGTCATTGTGTAGGAGATGGTGAAATAGCTTGTACACGGATGCGTTGTCCACCTAAAGGTATACATACATATGTGAATGCCAGAGATCACTCTCTGATGAGTTAAGTAGCCCCATGTTGTCTGTACATGTCATCTGACTGACCCTACAACCATCAGTTTTGATACCACTTCCAGTATGGCTGTGCATGTTAATTCTGTTCATGAAGATTATGAACAGGAGAGGTGACCTACACATCTTTGTTAAAGGAGGACACCTATATTAAAGATGGTGATGATGATGCTGATGATATATTTACTTCTAAATTATATTCCAGTTAATATGACCAGAGGGATCTGCCACCATGATGGAAAGAACTTCACTGCAGGAGAATCATTCATGGTAGACTGTAACAGATGTCGTTGTGTTGGAGATGGTGAAGTAGCTTGTACATGGATGCGTTGTCCACCTAAAGGTATACATACATATGTTTCTCTATGTCTTGTCACTTTGCTGTGATCACTTGATTTCGAGAGGTCGTGCTTCTAACTGAAGTGTCTCCCTGTTCTCTAAACGATGTACCCCATTGAGTAATGTTACTCCAAAGACCTTTCAGAGGAACCACGTTTTGATTGTTTGCATTTACAATAATATTATTTCAGTCATTACCCATAATGCATGAATATAGGTAAGAGTTGGTTGGTACAAACATCACATTGAAGATATCAAGTTTTACTTTTATACCTACCTCCCATTTTCTAATGACCAAATGCTGAAGCTGGCACATTACTGCACCAGCTCCTGCAATTATTGCTCTTACTTTATTCTCCTGCCTTCCATCAATCAGGAGAATGGCCCCACAATATTTGAACTTCTGCACCCACATAAAGGACAGCCCAGCATGTGATTATAACAACCCTGACCAGACAGTGCCATATGTTGTTCAGGAATGCCCCACCAAGTGAAGTCTTGGTGACCTTGATGTTATCCACATTACTAAATATGATGACTTACACTGGCTCACCAATCTGGATTTGTCTCTCTAAACATTGTATATGTCATATGACAAGAAGAAATCTCCACTCATGTGCCGTGTGCAGAGCCAGATTTAATTAGGTGTAAATGGGGCAATGATTCCAGACCCACTGCAGTAGGGGTCCCCACAAGCAACTGCCGGAGTAATTTATTTGTGCCCTCAAATGGGCTTTATAGTTTTAGGATGGTTTAAATTTTTTAATATAATACTTATATATATAACTTTTCAATTTCAATTACTTGTGCCAAGATTACTCTGATATATAAAATTGGGGACCTTGATGTGTATTTCAAATTATTTATGTACAGGGGCTCCCCAAATCTGACATGACCCGGGTCACCCAAGGTTTAGATCCAGCCTTGGCAGTGTGCACTATACAGGCTTCCTTGAGAAGACAAGAGTCTCACTCTTCACAATATTGAATTTCATTCCTACTGAACAGCACTCGGCAGTAAAGCTATCAAGTGTATTTCAGAGAACACTCTCTGATGAGTTAAGTAGCCCCATGTTGTCTGTACATGTCATCTGACTGACCCTACAACCATCAGTTTTGATACCACTTCCAGTGTCAATTCTGTTCATGAAGATTATGATTAGGAGAGGTGACCTACACATCTTCGTCAAAGGCTGACACCTATATTAAAAATGGTGAGGATGATGATGATGATGATGATATGACCAGAGGGATGTGCTACCATGATGGAAAGAATTTCACTGCAGGAGAATCATTCATGATAGACTGTAACAGATGTCATTGTGTTGGAAATGGTGCCATAGCTTGTACACAGATGCTTTGTCTACCTAATGGTATATAATAGTAATATAATAATGAACATTACTCTATACACTGCTCAAGTGCACTACAACTGATTTTGTAAGCTTGTCCACAGGTTTTAGATACATGAAATTCAAAAAGGCACCCAGGGTTGCTGTTGGAAAGATGGTTAATAATTTTGTGAGTATCTACCAAGTCAGTTGCCAGACATCAGAGCTTTAATGTATCTATACCCAAGGAAGCAAGGTATTCAGAGTATGGTAGATGCCTGATGGAGGGTATTCATTTGGTTGCACGTCTCTGAATACATTCCAGGAGGTCAATATTCTGACCAAGATAGGAGTTCCAAAGTGGTGATGCAAATTCTCAGTTCGGACGCACCATAGCTATATACAGCTTTAGATAGATAGCTGGAGTGCCTTCTTGACAATTTTAGAGATGTGCCTGGTCCAATGCAAATCACTGTTGACAATAATGCCCAGGTCACGTTCACAACAAGATTTCTTGAGATTAGTGTTGTGGAGGGAATATGTGTATGCTGGGTTTTTCTGCTTAAAATGCATGGTGGTACACTTGTCCGCAGCTAGCTTGAGTTGCCAGTCTGTAATCCATATATATATGTGTGTGTGTGGTGTGTGTGTGTCTTTTAACATTGCAAGTAGTTATGTGTGTCTGTACAAGTACATATGATGATGGTGATGTTGATATATATGCATGTATGTGTTTATGTATGTATTATGTATGTATTGATGTGTGTATTATATATGTATGTGCAGGAGCATGGAAATACTTGGTTTGGTGCCAAAGTGCACAGTTAGCATGTTGGGAGAAAAATACCCTAAGTTCTTATTAGGACATCATTCTAGGAGAAGAAAAACTCTGATGTAAAACCTGTGCCTCAATGACAGCCAATGATGTTGACCTGTTCTTCTTGGATACCTGTCACCATTGTTCAGAGAGTGGGATTAGTCCAGTGCAAAGCCTTTCTTCATTTAAAAAAGCTTCAAGCACAGGCATTGCTTAATCTCAACGACATTCACATATGTTGTGTAAGCATGGTATTTTTTCTTAGCTTTTGCTGCAACATATGCAGAAAGGAATCTAAGTCCTTGTGACACTCACGTATGAGAAAAAGGTCAAGGGATGGCAATTCTCAAAACTGAGATGCAGCCATTACTATGTATGTATTTGGGGACAAACTCCCCAAACCCAAGTCAGCATGGATTACAGGCATAAGATGATAATCATGATGATGATCATCATCATCAACATTATCATCATCGTTTATCATCCATCTTCCATGCTAGCATGGGTTCGACAAGCTGTCCCTTTGTGAGAGATCAGGTCAGGGGACCGTGATTTGCTCCTGATTTTGGCTTGGTTTTTATGGCTGGATATCCTTCCTAACACCAACAACTTTTACAGTGTGTGCTGGGTGCTATTTAACATGTCCCCTACATGACCACTTTACAGCATGGACTGATGATGATACATATATATATGTTTCATCATATATATATATATATATGTATCATCATCAGACGAATCATTTAGAATAGACTGTAACAGTAGTCATTGTGTTGAAAGAGGTCACATAGTTTGTACAAGGTTTGGTCCACCTAAAGGTATATATACATATGTGACTTTTAACATTGCATGTATTTATGTGTATCAGTTTACGTACATATGTATCTGTGTATGTATATATAATAATGATGATGATATATAAATATATGTATTAATGTATTATGAAGGCGGTGAACTGGCAGTATCGGTAGAGGGTCGGACACCATGCTTTGCAGCAAAGAGTTACATCCCTTTACGGTCAGAATTCAAATCCCGCCAAGGTTAACTTTGCCTTTCAACCTTATGGGGTCGATAAAATAAAGTACCAGTAACGTACTCGGGTCGATTTAATCTACCTTCCCCTTCCCCCAAATTACTGGCCTTGTGCTTATACTAGAAATCATTAATGTATTATGTATGGGTGTCCAGTGACATGGAAATACTTGGTGGGGTACCCGAGTGCATGGCTAGCCAACTGGGAGTGAGAAACTCCTAGTTCTTGTTAGGACATCAGTCTAGGAGAAGGAACAACACTCTGATATAAAGCCTTCAACACAATGGCAGTTAATGATGTTGACCTGTTCTTATTTTGGGGATACCTGTCACCATTGTTCAGAGATTGGGGTTGATCTAGTGCAAGGCAATTTTTCACTTCAAGAGCTTCTAACATCACTTAATCTAAACAACATTCACGTGGGGCTTTTCTTTTACCTTTCGCTACAACATATGCAGAAAAGAATCTAACTCCTTGCCAGTGTTAAAAGATCATGTTTGTGTCACCCATGTATGAGAAAAAGTTCATCATCATCATCATCATCGTCGATTAACGTCTATCTTCCTCACTAGCACGGCTTAGATGGATTTGTCCCAATTAGAGGCAAGTTGGGTCGAGTGACCATGTCTTGCTTATATAGGAGAGTTTCTGGATGGTTTTCTATAGCTGGATGCCCTTCCTAAAGCCAACCACATTGACTGCATGCGCTCGGTGCTTTTTGTTGTGACAACTACATGATCACTTTACTGTGTGTGCTGGATGTTCTTTACAGTGTAGACTAAGCACCTTTGTTGTGTCACCGACACAACACAGTGAGGCCTAGGCACTTTTATCTGACTAGCGAGAGTGGAGCGGCTTGGGGGAAAAAATGTGGACAGGGTAGTAGGGAAGGTATGGTTACCGATGAGGGAGGTGAATGAGAGGGGATAGAAGGTTGAGGAAGGTGTTGCCTACTAGGTATAGCATCATCCCGAGAACAATAGAGAGTGGGTCTTCTGTAAAACTGCATAGCGCCAGAGGTTGCAGTCCTGAGTCATTGCCTTTGAGAGGTGTAATTATGCAAGGTCAGCTTTTATTACCTCATCCTAAGTCTTCCTAGTCCTGCCCATACCACAGCTACCATCGACATTAAGCGCTCTGAACCTTATTATACAGCTGTCATCCTTCATATGCATCACATGTCCAGACCAATGCAATCTCCTCTCCTGCATGCAACAATTGATTTCTCTCAAGCTTAATTCCTCACACAGTGTATTGATACTTTGCCGTCCATGTATATTGCTATTGCACATCCAGTGAAGCATGGAGGCTTCATTCCTTTCCAATTTTCACAGGTCCTCCGCACATAGTGCCAGGTCTCTCTTTTGTGCAACATTGTTGTTCATATACATGTATCATACAGTCTGCCTTTCATTTTGAGAAAAACCTTTTGTAGTTAGTAACGGTAGTAGCTCCCTGAACTTTCTCCAACCTGATCTCACTCTGGTTACTGTGCTTTTGGAGCACCCTCCCCCACTACTGATTTGGTATAGATAACAGAAACTATCTACCACTTCAACCAAGCCATCTGAGCATTTGAAGGTGGTTGTATCCTGAGGGTTCTTGCTACTTACTGCCCATGTACACTTGCCTACAATCTTTGTTAGCCTGCCTGAGATCCTACTACATCTCTTGTACACCCATTGCTTGCATTTGGTACATAGAATGGAATTTTTACCTACTCCTTTTCTGCACACAGAGCAGGGCCATATGGATGGCAATTCTCAAAACTGAGATGCAGCCATTATTATGTATGTATGCAATACATAGCGGATTGGCAGTATTGGTAGAGCGCTAGACACCATGCTTTGAAGCATAGAGTTACGGCCCTTTATGATCTGAGTTCAAATCCCACCGAGATGATCTTTGCCTTTCATCCTTACAGGATTGATAAAATAAAGTACCAGTAATGCACTGGTGTAAATGCTGTCTTGTGTCAAAAGTAGAAACAATTATTATGTTTGTATGTACGTATGTAATTTGTGACAAACAGCCCAACCCAAGTCTTACAGGCATAAAATGATGATGATGATGGTATATATATATATAGCTGGGTTTTTTTCTAACTTATTTTCCAGTTAATATAACCAGAGTGGGCTGCTACCATGATGGAATGAACATCAGTGCAGGAGAATCATTCATGGTAGACTGTAACAGATGTCATTGTGTAGGAGATGGTGAAATAGCTTGTACACGGACGCGTTGTCCACCTAAATGTTTACATACATATGTGAATGTCAGAGATCACTCTCTGATGAGTTAAGTAGCCCCATGTTGTCTGTACATGTCATCTGACTGACCCTACAACCATCAGTTTTGATACCTCTTCCAGTATGGCTGTGCATGTTAATTCTGTTCATGAAGATTATGAACAGGAGAGGTGACCTACACATGTTTGTCAAAGGAGGACACCTATATTAAAGATGGTGATGATGATGATGATGATGATGATATATTTACTTCTAAATTATATTCCAGTTAATATGACCAGAGGGATGTGCCACCATGATGGAAAGAACTTCACTGCAGGAGAATCATTCATGGTAGACTGTAACAGATGTCATTGTGTTGGAGATGGTGAAATAGCTTGTTCACGGATGCGTTGTCCACCTAAAGGTATACATACATATGTGTCTGAAAGGTATACATACATATGTGTCTGTATGTCTTGTAACTTTGCTGTGATCACTTGATTTCAAGAAGTTGTGCTTCTAACTGGAGTGACTCCCTGTTCTCTAAACAATGTACCCCATTGAGTAATGTTACTCCAAAGACCTTTCAGAGGAACCACATTTTGGTTGTTTGAATTTACAATCATATTATTTCAGTCATTACCCATAATGCATGACTATAGCTAAGAGTTGGTTGGTACAAACATCACATTGAAGATATCAAGTTTTACTTTTATACCTACCTCCCATTTTCTAATGACCAAATGCTGAAGCTGGCACATTACTGCACCAGCTCCTGCAATTATTGCCCTTTTTTATTCTCCTGCCTTCCATCAATCAGGAGAATGGCCCCACAATATTTGAACTTCTCCACCCACATGAAAGACAGCCCAGAATGTGATTATAGCAACCATGACCAGACAGTGCCGTATGTTGTTCAGGAATGCCCCATCACGTGAAGTCTTGGTGACCTTGATGTAATCATCATTACTAAATATGATGACTTACTCTGGCTCACCAATCTGGATTTGTCTCTCTAAACATTGTGTATATTTTATATGACAAGAACAAGATTCCACTCATATGCCGTGTGCAGAGCCAGATTTAATTAGGTGTAAATGGGGCAATGATTCCAGGGCCACTGCAGTAGGGGTCACCACAAGCAACTGCCGCAGTAATTTATTTGTGCTCTCAAATGGGCTATATAGTTTTAGGATGGTTAAATTTTTTAATATAATACCTATATATATAACTTTTCAATTCCAATTACTTGTGCCAAGATTACTTTGACATATAAAATTGGGGACCTTGCTGTGTATTTCAAATTAATTCTGTACAGGGGCTCCCCAAATCTGACATGACTCGGGTCACCCAAGTTTTAAATCCAAACTTGGCAGTGTGCACTGTACAGGCTTCCTTGAGAAGACAAGAGTCTCACTCTTCACAATATTGAATTTCATTCCTACTGAACAGCACTCGGCAGTAAAGCTATCAAGTGTATTTCAGCGATCACTCTCTGATGAGTTAAGTAGCCCCATGTTGTCTGTACATGTCACCAACTGACCCTACAACCATCAGTTTCGATACCACTTCTAGTGTGGCTGTGCATGTTAATTCTGTTCATGAAGATTATGAACAGGAGAGGTGACCTACACATGTTTGTCAAAGGAGGACACCTATATTATAGATGGTGATGATGATGATATATATTTCTAAATTATATTCCAGTTAATATGACCAGAGGGTTGTGCTACCATGATGGAAAGAACTTCACTGCAGGAGAATCATTCATGGTAGACTGTAACAGATGTCATTGTGTTGGAGATGGTGAAGTAGCTTGTACACGGATGTTTTGTCCACCTAAAGGTATACATACATATGTTTCTCTATGTCTTGTAACTTTGATGTGATCACTTGATTTCAAGAAATCATGTTTCTAACTGAAGTGTCTCCCTGTTCTCTAAACAATGTACCCCATTGAGTAATGTTACTCCAAAGACCTTCCAGAGGAATCACATTTAGGCTCTTTGTATTAACAATCATATACTTTCAGTCATTACCCATAATGCATGACTATATGTAAGAGTTGGTTGGTACAAACATCACATTGAAGATATCAAGTTTTACTCTTATACCTACCTCCCATTTTCTAATGACCAAATGCTGAAGCTGGCACATTACTGCACCAGCTCCTGCAATTATTGCTCTTACTTTATTCTCCTGCCTTCCATCAATCATGAAAATGTCCCCACAATATTTGACCTTCTCCACCCACATAAAGGACAGCCCAGCATGTGATTATATCAACCCTGACCAGACAGTGCCGTATGTTGTTCAGGAATGCCCCATCACGTGAAGTCTTGGTGACCTTGATGTAATTCACATTACTAAATATGATGACTTACTCTGGCTCACCAATCTGGATTTGTCTCTCTAAACATTGTGTATATGTCATATGACAAGAAGAAATCTCCACTCACATGCCGTGTGCAGAGCCAGATTTAATTGGGTGTAAATGTGGCAATGATTCCAGGCCCACTGCAGTAGGGGTCACCACAAGCAACTGCCGCAGTAATTTATTTGTGCTCTCAAATGGGCTTTATAGTTTTAGGATGGTTAAATTTTTTTAATATAATACCTATATATATAACTTTTCAATTCCAATTACTTGTGCCAAGATTACTTTGACATATAAAATTGGGGATCTTGCTGTGTATTTCAAATTATTTATGTACAGGGGCTCCCCAAATCTGACATGACTCGGGTCACCCAAGGTTTAGATCCAAACTTGGCAGTGTGCACTGTACAGGCTTCCTTGAGAAGACAAGAGTCTCACTCTTCACAATATTGAATTTCATGCCTACTGAACAGCACTCAGCAGTAAAGCTATCAAGTGTATTTCAGCGATCACTCTCTGATGAGTTAAGTAGCCCCATGTTGTCTGTACATGTCATCTGACTGACCCTACAACCATCAGTTTTGATACCACTTCCAGTGTGGCTGTGCATGTTAATTCTGTTCATGAAGATTATGAACAGGAGAGGTGACCTACATGTTTGTCAAAGGAGGACACCTATATTAAAGATAGTGATGATGATGATGATGATATATTTACTTCTAAATTATATTCCAGTTAATATAACCAGAGGGATGTGCCACCTTGATGGAAAGAACTTCACTGCAGGAGAATCATTCATGGTAGACTGTAACAGATGTCATTGTGTTGGAGATGGTGAAGTAGCTTGTACACGGATGTTTTGTCCACCTAAAGGTATACATACATATGTTTCTCTATGTCTTGTAACTTTGCTGTGATCACTTGATTTCAAGAAGTTGTGCTTCTAACTGGAGTGACTCCCTGTTCTCTAAACAATGTACCCCATTGAGTAATGTTACTCCAAAGACCTTCCAGAGGAACCACATTTTGGTTGTTTGTATTTACAATCATATTATTTCATTCATTACCCATAATGCATGACTATAGGTAAGAGTTGGTTGGTACAAACATCACATTGAAGATATCAAGTTTTACTTTTATACCTACCTCCCATTTTCTAATGACCAAATGCTGAAGCTGGCACATTACTGCACCAGCTTCTGCAATTATTGCTCTTACTTTATTCTCCTGCCGTCCATCAATCATGAAAATGTCCCCACAATATTTGAACTTCTCCACCCACATGAAGGACAGCCCAGCATGTGATTATAGCAACGCTGACCAGACAGTGCCGTATGTTGTTGAGAATTGCCCAACCAGGTGAAGTCTTGGTGACCTTGATGTAATTCACATTACTAAATATGATGACTTACTCTGGCTCACCAATCTGGATTTATCTCTCCAAACATTGTGTATATGTGATATGAAAAGAACAAGACTCCACTCATATGCTGTGTGCAGAGCCAGATTTAATTAGGTGTAAATGGGGCAATGATTCCAGGTCCATTGCAGTTGGGGTCCCCACAAGCAACTGCTAGAGTAATGTATTGGTGCCCTCAAATGGGCTTTTTAGTTTTAGGATGTTTAAATTTTTTAATATAATACCTATATATATAACTTTTCAATTCCAATTACTTGTGCCAAGATTACTTTGACATATAAAATTGGGGATCTTGCTGTGTATTTCAAATTATTTATGTACAGGGGCTCCCCAAATCTGACATGACTCGGGTCACCCAAGTTTTAAATCCAACCTTGGCAGTGTGCACTGTACAGGCTTCCTTGAGAAGACAAGAGTCTCACTCTTCACAATATTGAATTTCATTCCTACTAAACAGCACTCGGCAGTAAAGCTATCAAGTGTATTTCAGAGATCACTCTCTGATGAGTTAAGTAGCCCCATGTTGTCTGTACATGTCATCTGACTGACTCTACAACCATCAGTTGTGATACCACTTCCAGTATGGCTGTGCATGTTAATTCTGTTCATGAAGATTATGAACAGGAGAGGTGACTACACATGTTTGTCAAAGGAGCACATCTATATTACAGATGGTGATGATAATGATGATGATGATGATGATTATGATGATGATATATATTTCTAAATTATATTCCAGTTAATATGACCAGAGGGATGTGCTACCATGATGGAAAGAACTTCACTGCAGGAGAATCATTCATGGTAGACTGTAACATATGTCATTGTGTTGGAGATGGTGAAGTAGCTTGTACACGGATGTTTTGTCCACCTAAAGGTATACATACATATGTTTCTGTATGTCTTGTCACTTTGCTGTGATCACTTGATTTCAAGAAGTTGTGCTTCTACCTGGAGTGACTCCCTGTTCTCTAAACAATGTACCCCATTGAGTAATGTTACTCCAAAGACCTTTCAGAGGAACCACATTTTGGTTGTTTGTATTTACAATCATATTATTTCAGTCATTACCCATAATGCATGAATATAAGTAAGAGTCGGTTGGTACAAACATCACATTGAAGATATCAAGTTTTACTTTTATACCTACCTCCCAATTTCTAATGACCAAATGCTGAAGCTGGCACATTACTGCACCAGCTCCTGCAATTATTGCTCTTACTTTATTCTCCTGCCTTCCATCAATCATGAAAATGTCCCCACAATATTTGAACTTCTCCACCCACATGAAGGACAGCCCAGCATGTGATTATAGCAACCCTGACCAGACAGTGCCGTATGTTGTTCAGGAATGCCCCATCACGGGAAGTCTTGGTGACCTTGATGTTATTCACATTACTAAATATGATGACTTACACTGGCTCACCAATCTGGATTTGTCTCTCTAAACATTGTGTATATGTCATATGACAAGAAGAAATCTCCACTCATGTGCCGTGTGCAGAGCCAGATTTAATTGGGTGTAAATGGGGCAATGATTCCAGGCCCACTGCATTAGGGGTCACCACAAGCAACTGCCGGAGTAATTTATTTGTGCTCTCAAATGGGCTTTATAGTTTTAGGATGGTTTAAATTTTTTAATATAATACCTATATATATAACTTTTCAATTCCAATTACTTGTGCCAAACTTACTTTGATATATAAAATTAGGGGCCTTGCTGTGTATTTCAAATTATTTATGTACAGGGGCTCCCCAAATCTGACATGACCCGGGTCACCCAAGGATTAGATCCAGCCTTGGCAGTGTGCACTATACAGTCTTCCTTGAGAAGACAAGAGTCTCACTCTTCACAATATTGAATTTCATTACTACTGAACAGCACTCGGCAGTAAAGCTATCAAGTGTATTTCAGAGATCACTCTCTGATGAGTTAAGTAGCCCCATGTTGTCTGTACATGTCATCCAACTGACCCTACAACCATCAGTTTTGATACCACTTCCAGTGTGGCTCTGCATGTTAATTCTGTTCATGAAGATTATGAACAGGAGAGGTGACCTACACATCTTTGTCAAAGGAAGACACCTATATTAAAGATGGTGATGATGATGATGATGATATATTTACTTCTAAATTATATTCCAGTTAATATGACCAGAGTGAGCTGCCACCATGATGGAAAGAACTTCACTGCAGGAGAATCATTCATGGTAGACTGTAACAGATGTCAATGTGTTGGAGATGGTGAAGTAGCTTGTACACGGATGCGTTGTCCACCTAAAGGTATACATACATATGTGTCTGTATGTCTTGTAACTTTGCTGTGATCACTTGATTTCAAGAAGTTGTGCTTCTAACTGAAGTGTCTCCCTGTTTTCTAAACAATGTACCCCATTGAGTAATGTTACTCCAAAGACCTTCCAGAGGAACCACATTTTGGTTGTTTGTATTTACAATCATATTATTTCATTCATTACCCATAATGCATGACTATAGGTAAGAGTTGGTTGGTACAAACATCACATTGAAGATATCAAGTTTTACTTTTATACCTACCTCCCATTTTCTAATGACCAAATGCTGAAGCTGGCACATTACTGCACCAGCTTCTGCAATTATTGCTCTTACTTTATTCTCCTGCCTTCCATCAATCATGAAAATGTCCCCACAATATTTGAACTTCTCCACCCACATGAAGGACAGCCCAGCATGTGATTATAGCAACCCTGACCAGACAGTGCCGTATGTTGTTGAGAATTGCCCAACCAGGTGAAGTCTTGGTGACCTTGATGTAATTCACATTACTAAATATGATGACTTACTCTGGCTCACCAATCTGGATTTGTCTCTCTAAACATTGTGTATATGTCATATGAAAAGAGCAAGACTCCACTCATATGCTGTGTGCAGAGCCAGATTTAATTGGGTGTAAATGGGGCAATGATTCCAGGCCCACTGCAGTAGGGGTCACCACAAGCAACTGCCGGAGTAATTTATTTGTGCTCTCAAATGGGCTTTATAGTTTTAGGAAGGTTTAAATTTTTTAATATAATACCTATATATATAACTTTTCAATTCCAATTACTTGTGCCAAGATTACTTTGATATATAAAATTGGGGACCTTGCTGTGTATTTCAAATTAATTATGTACAGGGGCTTCCCAAATCTGACATGACTCGGGTCACCCAAGGTGTAAATCCAACCTTGGCAGTGTGCACTATACAGGCTTCCTTGAGAAGACAAGAGTCTCACTCTTCACAATATTGAATTTCATTCCTACTGAACAGCACTCGGCAGTAAAGCTATCAAGTGTATTTCAGAGATCACTCTGTGATGAATTAAGTAGCCCCATGTTGTCTGTACATGTCATCCAACTGACCCTACAACCATCAGTTGTGATACAACTTCCAGTATGGCTGTGCATGTTAATTCTGTTCATGAAGATTATGAACAGGAGAGGTGACTACACATGTTTGTCAAAGGAGCACATCTATATTACAGATGGTGATGATAATGATGATGATAATGATGATTATGATGATGATATATATTTCTAAATTATATTCCAGTTAATATGACCAGAGGGATGTGCTACCATGATGGGAAGAACTTCACTGCAGGAGAATCATTCATGGTAGACTGTAACAGATGTCATTGTGTTGGAGATGGTGAAGTAGCTTGTACACGGATGTTTTGTCCACCTAAAGGTATACATACATATGTTTCTGTATGTCTTGTCACTTTGCTGTGATCACTTGATTTCAAGAAGTTGTGCTTCTACCTGGAGTGACTCCCTGTTCTCTAAACAATGTACCCCATTGAGTAATGTTACTCCAAAGACCTTTCAGAGGAACCACATTTTGGTTGTTTGTATTTACAATCATATTATTTCAGTCATTACCCATAATGCATGAATATAAGTAAGAGTCGGTTGGTACAAACATCACATTGAAGATATCAAGTTTTACTTTTATACCTACCTCCCATTTTCTAATGACCAAATGCTGAAGCTGGCACATTACTGCACCAGCTCCTGCAATTATTGCTCTTACTTTATTCTCCTGCCTTCCATCAATCATGAAAATGTCCCCACAATATTTGAACTTCTCCACCCACATGAAGGACAGCCCAGCATGTGATTATAGCAACCCTGACCAGACAGTGCCGTATGTTGTTCAGGAATGCCCCATCACGTGAAGTCTTGGTGACCTTGATGTAATTCACATTACTAAATATGATGACTTACTCTGGCTCACCAATCTGGATTTATTGTGTATATGTCATATGACAAGAAGAAATCTCCACTCACATGCCGTGCGCAGAGCCAGATTTAATTAGGTGTAAATGGGGCAATGATTCCAGGGCCACTGCAGTAGGGGTCACCACAAGCAACTGCCGCAGTAATTTATTTGTGCTCTCAAATGGGCTATATAGTTTTAGGATGGTTAAATTTTTTAATATAATACCTATGTATATAACTTTTCAATTCCAATTACTTGTGCCAAGATTACTTTGACATATAAAATTGGGGACCTTGCTGTGTATTTCAAATTAATTCTGTACAGGGGCTCCCCAAATCTGACATGACTCGGGTCACCCAAGTTTTAAATCCAAACTTGGCAGTGTGCACTGTACAGGCTTCCTTGAGAAGACAAGAGTCTCACTCTTCACAATATTGAATTTCATTCCTACTGAACAGCACTCGGCAGTAAAGCTATCAAGTGTATTTCAGCGATCACTCTCTGATGAGTTAAGTAGCCCCATGTTGTCTGTACATGTCACCAACTGACCCTACAACCATCAGTTTCGATACCACTTCTAGTGTGGCTGTGCATGTTAATTCTGTTCATGAAGATTATGAACAGGAGAGGTGACCTACACATGTTTGTCAAAGGAGGACACCTATATTATAGATGGTGATGATGATGATATATATTTCTAAATTATATTCCAGTTAATATGACCAGAGGGTTGTGCTACCATGATGGAAAGAATTTCACTACAGGAGAATCATTCATGGTAGACTGTAACAGATGTCATTGTGTTGGAGATGGTGAAGTAGCTTGTACACGGATGTTTTGTCCACCTAAAGGTATACATACATATGTTTCTCTATGTCTTGTAACTTTGATGTGATCACTTGATTTCAAGAAATCATGTTTCTAACTGAAGTGTCTCCCTGTTCTCTAAACAATGTACCCCATTGAATAATGTTACTCCAAAGACCTTCCAGAGGAATCACATTTAGGCTCTTTGTATTAACAATCATATACTTTCAGTCATTACCCATAATGCATGACTATATGTAAGAGTTGGTTGGTACAAACATCACATTGAAGATATCAAGTTTTACTCTTATACCTACCTCCCATTTTCTAATGACCAAATGCTGAAGCTGGCACATTACTGCACCAGCTCCTGCAATTATTGCTCTTACTTTATTCTCCTGCCTTCCATCAATCATGAAAATGTCCCCACAATATTTGACCTTCTCCACCCACATAAAGGACAGCCCAGCATGTGATTATATCAACCCTGACCAGACAGTGCCGTATGTTGTTCAGGAATGCCCCATCACGTGAAGTCTTGGTGACCTTGATGTAATTCACATTACTAAATATGATGACTTACTCTGGCTCACCAATCTGGATTTGTCTCTCTAAACATTGTGTATATGTCATATGACAAGAAGAAATCTCCACTCACATGCCGTGTGCAGAGCCAGATTTAATTGGGTGTAAATGTGGCAATGATTCCAGGCCCACTGCAGTAGGGGTCACCACAAGCAACTGCCGCAGTAATTTATTTGTGCTCTCAAATGGGCTTTATAGTTTTAGGATGGTTAAATTTTTTTAATATAATACCTATATATATAACTTTTCAATTCCAATTACTTGTGCCAAGATTACTTTGACATATAAAATTGGGGATCTTGCTGTGTATTTCAAATTATTTATGTACAGGGGCTCCCCAAATCTGACATGACTCGGGTCACCCAAGGTTTAGATCCAAACTTGGCAGTGTGCACTGTACAGGCTTCCTTGAGAAGACAAGAGTCTCACTCTTCACAATATTGAATTTCATGCCTACTGAACAGCACTCAGCAGTAAAGCTATCAAGTGTATTTCAGCGATCACTCTCTGATGAGTTAAGTAGCCCCATGTTGTCTGTACATGTCATCTGACTGACCCTACAACCATCAGTTTTGATACCACTTCCAGTGTGGCTGTGCATGTTAATTCTGTTCATGAAGATTATGAACAGGAGAGGTGACCTACATGTTTGTCAAAGGAGGACACCTATATTAAAGATAGTGATGATGATGATGATGATATATTTACTTCTAAATTATATTCCAGTTAATATAACCAGAGGGATGTGCCACCTTGATGGAAAGAACTTCACTGCAGGAGAATCATTCATGGTAGACTGTAACAGATGTCATTGTGTTGGAGATGGTGAAGTAGCTTGTACACGGATGTTTTGTCCACCTAAAGGTATACATACATATGTTTCTCTATGTCTTGTAACTTTGCTGTGATCACTTGATTTCAAGAAGTTGTGCTTCTAACTGGAGTGACTCCCTGTTCTCTAAACAATGTACCCCATTGAGTAATGTTACTCCAAAGACCTTCCAGAGGAACCACATTTTGGTTGTTTGTATTTACAATCATATTATTTCATTCATTACCCATAATGCATGACTATAGGTAAGAGTTGGTTGGTACAAACATCACATTGAAGATATCAAGTTTTACTTTTATACCTACCTCCCATTTTCTAATGACCAAATGCTGAAGCTGGCACATTACTGCACCAGCTTCTGCAATTATTGCTCTTACTTTATTCTCCTGCCTTCCATCAATCATGAAAATGTCCCCACAATATTTGAACTTCTCCACCCACATGAAGGACAGCCCAGCATGTGATTATAGCAACCCTGACCAGACAGTGCCGTATGTTGTTGAGAATTGCCCAACCAGGTGAAGTCTTGGTGACCTTGATGTAATTCACATTACTAAATATGATGACTTACACTGGCTCACCAATCTGGATCTGTCTCTCTAAACATTGTATATGTCATATGACAAGAAGAAATCTCCCCTCACATGCCGTGTGCAGAGCCAGATTTAATTGGGTGTAAATGGGGCAATGATTCCAGGCCCACTGCATTAGGGGTCACCACAAGCAACTGCCGGAGTAATTTATTTGTGCTCTCAAATGGGCTTTATAGTTTTAGGATGGTTTAAATTTTTTAATATAATACCTATATATATAACTTTTCAATTCCAATTACTTGTGCCAAGATTACTTTGATATATAAAATTGGGGACCTTGCTGTGTATTTCAAATTAATTATGTACAGGGGCTCCCCAAATCTGACATGACCCGGGTCACCCAAGGTTTAAATCCAACCTTGGCAGTGTGCACTGTAGAGGCTTCCTTGAGAAGACAAGAGTCTCACTCTTCACAATATTGAAGTTAATTACTACTGAACAGCACTCGGCAGTAAAGCTATCAAGTGTATTTCAGAGATCACTCTCTGATGAGTTAAGTAGCCCCATGTTGTCTGTACATGTCATCTGACTGACCCTACAACCATCAGTTTTAATACCACTTCCAGTGTGGCTGTGCATGTTAATTCTGTTCATGAAGATTATGAATAGGAGAGGTGACCTACACATCTTTGGCAAAGGAAGACACCTATATTAAAGGTGGTGATGATGATGATGATGATATATACTTCTAAATTATATTCCAGTTAATATAACCAGAGGGATGTGCTACCATGATGGAAAGAATTTCACTGCAGGAGAATCATTCATGGTAGACTGTAACAGATGTCATTGTGTAGGAGATGGTGAAATAGCTTGTACACGGATGCGTTGTCCAGCTAAAGGTATACATACATATGTTTCTGTATGTCTTGTACCTTTGCTGTGATCACTTGATTTCGAGAGGTTGTGCTTCTACCTGGAGTGACTCCCTGTTCTCTAAACAATGTACCCCATTCAGTAATGTTACTCCAAAGACCTTCCAGAGGAACCACGTTTTGATTGTTTGCATTTACAATAATATTATTTCAGTCATTACCCATAATGCATGACTATATGTAAGAGTTGGTTGGTACAAACATCACATTGAAGATATCAAGTTTTACTTTTATACCTACCTCCCATTTTCTAATGACCAAATGCTGAAGTTGGCACATTACTGCTCCAGCTCCTGCAATTATTGCTCTTACTTTATTCTCGTGCCTTCCATCAATCAGGAGAATGGCCCCACAATATTTGAACTTCTCCACCCACATGAAGGACAGCCCAGCATGTGATTATAACAACCCTGACCAGACAGTGCCGTATGTTGTTCAGGATTGCCCTACCAGGTGAAGTCTTGGTGACCTTGATGTAATTCACATTACTAAATATGATGACTTACTCTGGCTCACCAATCTGGATCTGTCTCACTAAACATTGTGTATATGTCATATGAGAAGAACAAGACTCCAGTCACATGACGTGTTCTTTGCCGGATTTAGTAAGGCAATTATTCCTGGCCCCCTTCAGTGAGAGACCCCACCAGCAAATGCCAGAGTAATTTATTTGTGCCCTTAGCTGGGCTTTTTAGTTTTAGGATGGTTAACATTTTTCAATTTAATACCTATATATATAACTTTTCAATTCCAACTACTTGTGCCAAACTTACTTTGATATATAAAATTAGGGGCCTTGCTGTGTATTTCAAATTATTTATGTACAGGGTCTCCTCATATCTGACATGACCCGGGTCACCCAAGGATTAGATCCAGCCTTGGCAGTGTGCACTGTACAGGCTTCCTAGAGAAGACAAGAGTCTCACTCTTCACAATATTGAATTTCATTCCTACGGAACAGCACTCGGCAGTAAAGCTATCAAGTGTATGTTAGAGATCACTCTCTGATGAGTTAAGTAGCCCCATGTTGTCTGTACATGTCATCTGACTGACCCTACAACCATCAGTTTTAATACCACTTCCAGTGTGGCTGTGCATGTTAATTCTGTTCATGAAGATTATGAACAGGAGAGGTGACCTACACATCTTTGCCAAAGTCAGACACCTATATTAAAAATGGTGAGGATTAATGATGATGATATATATTTCTAAATTATATTCCAGTTAATATGACCAGAGGGATGTGCTACCATGATGGAAAGAATTTCACTGCAGGAGAATCATTCATGATAGACTGTAACAGATGTCATTGTGTTGGAGATGGTGCCATAGCTTGTACACAGATGCTTTGTCTACCTAATGGTATATAATAATAATATAATAATGAACATTACTATATACGCTGCTCAAGTGCACTACAACTGATTTTGTAAGCTTGTCCACAGGTTTTAGATACATGAAATTCAAAAAGGCACCCAGGGTTGCTGTTGGAAAGATGGTTAATAATTTTGTGAGTATCTACCAAGTCAGTTGCCAGACATCAGAGCTTTAATGTATCTATACCCAAGGAAGCAAGGCATTCAGAGTATGGTAGATGCCTGATGGAGGGTATTCATTTGGTTGCACGTCTCTGAACACATTCCAGGAGGTCAATATTCTGACCAAGATAGGAGTTCCAAAGTGGTGATGCAAATTCTCAGTTCGGACGCACCATAGCTATATACAGCTTTAGATAGATAGCTGGAGAGCCTTCTTGACAATTTTAGAGATGTGCCTGGTGCAATGCAAATCACTGTTGACAATAATGCCCAGGTCACGTTCACAACAAGGCTTCTTGAGATTGGTGTTGTGGAGGGAATATGTGTATGCTGGGTTTTTCTGCTTAAAATGCATGGTGGTACACTTGTCCGCAGCTAGCTTGAGTTGCCAGTCTGTAATCCATATATATATGTGTGTGTGTGTGTGTGTGTGTGTGTGTGTGTGTGTGTGTGTGTGTGTGTGTGTGTGTGTGTGTGTCTCTTTTAACATTGCAAGTAGTTATGTGTGTCTGTACATGTACAGATGATGATGGTGATGTTGATATATATGCATGTATGTGTTTATGTATGTATTATGTATGTATTGATGTGTGTATTATATATGTATACATACATACATGCATATATACACACATATATACACACATGTATATACCGGGAGAGATGACCCCTTAGCCTTTGTCAAGGCAGAATTCTAGGAGAAGGAAAACTCTGATATAACACCTGCAACCCTGATGGTATCCAATGATGTTGACCTGTTCTTCTTTTTGGTAAATATCATCTTGGTTAAGAGAGTGGGACTGGCTTTGTGCAGTGCCTTTGCTCACTATAAAAGCTTCACAGCACAGGCATTGCTTTATATCTGGAGATCTCTCTGCACTTGTCATCACATGGTACCATGGGCCCTGCACTGTGTCAATAATGGTCACAAGTGTAGTCTTTGTACCAGAGTTTTCAAGTCGCTGGCTGGACTAAAGTCACATTCGTTCAGCGCATCGGTAGGGGTTCTCCTACATGGATATAAAGTAGTGGCCGTACTCGAAAACGAGTTGGCAGCCACCATTATATATGTATGTGCAGGAGCATGGAAATACTTGGTTTGTTGCCAAAGTGCACAGTTAGCATGTTGGGAGAAAAATACCCTAAGTTCTTATTAGGACATCATTCTAGGAGAAGAAAAACTCTGATGTAAAACCTGTGCCTCAATGACAGCCAATGATGTTGACCTGTTCTTCTTGGATACCTGTCACCATTGTTCAGAGAGTGGGATTGGTCCAGTGCAAAGCCTTTCTTCATTTAAAAAAACTTCAAGCACAGGCATTGCTTAATCTCAACGACATTCACGTATGTTGTGTAAGCATGGTATTTTTTCTTAGCTTTTGCTGCAATATATGCAGAAAGGAATCTAAGTCCTTGAGACACTCATGTATGAGAAAAAGGTCAAGGGATGGCAATTCTCAAAACTGAGATGCAGCCATTACTATGTATGTATTTGGGGACAAACTCCCCAAACCCAAGTCAGCATGGATTACAGACATAAAATGATAATGATCATGATCATCATCATCATCAACATTATCATCATCGTTTATCATCCATCTTCCATGCTAGCATAGATTCGACAAGCTGTCCCTTTGTGAGAGATCAGGTTAGGGGACCGTGATTTGCTCCCGATTTTGGCTTGGTTTTTCTGGCTGGATATCCTTCCTAACACCAACAACTTTTTCAGTGTGTGCTGGGTGCTATTTAACATGTCCCCTACATGACCACTTTACAGCATGGACTGATGATGATACATATATATATGTTTCATCATATATATATATATGTATCATCATCAGAAGAATCATTTAGAATAGACTGTAACAGAAGTCATTGTGTTGAAAGAGGTCACATAGTTTGTACAAGGTTTGGTCCACCTAAAGGTATATATACATATGTGACTTTTAACATTGCATGTAGTTATGTGTATCAGTTTATGTACATATGTATCTGTGTATGTATATATAATAATGATGATGATATATAAATATATGTATTAATGTATTATGAAGGCGGTGAACTGGCAGTATTGGTAGAGGGTCGGACACCATGCTTTGCAGCAAAGAGTTACATCCCTTTACGGTCTGAGTTCAAATCCCGCCGAGTTTAACTTTGCCTTTCAACCTTATGGGGTCGATAAAATAAAGTACCAGTAACGTACTGGGGTCGATTTAATCTACCTTCCCCTTCCCCCAAATTACTGGCCTTGTGCTTATACTAGAAATCATTAATGTATTATGTATGGGTGTCCAGTGACATGGAAATATTTGGTGGGGTACCCGAGTGCATGGCTAGCCAACTGGGAGTGAGAAACTCCTAGTTCTTGTTAGGACATCAGTCTAGGAGAAGGAACAACACTCTGATATAAAGCCTTCAACACAATGGCAGTTAATGATGTTGACCTGTTATTATTTTGGGGATACCTGTCACCATTGTTCAGAGATTGGGGTTGATCTAGTGCAAGGCAATTTTTCACTTCAAGAGCTTCTAACATCACTTAATCTAAACAACATTCACGTGGGGCTTTTCTTTTACCTTTCGCTACAACATATGCAGAAAAGAATCTAACTCCTTGCCAGTGTTAAAAGATCATGTTTGCGTCACCCATGTATGAGAAAAAGTTCATCATCATCATCATCATCGTCGATTAACGTCTATCTTCCTCACTAGCACGGCTTAGATGGATTTGTCCCAATTAGAGGCAAGTTGGGTCGAGTGACCATGTCTTGCTTATATAGGAGAGTTTCTGGCTGGTTTTCTATAGCTGGATGCCCTTCCTAAAGCCAACCACATTGACTGCATGTGCTCGGTGCTTTTTGTTGTGACACCTACATGATCACTTCACTGTGTGGGCTGGATGTTCTTTACAGTGTAGACTGAGCACCTTTGTTGCGTCACCGACACAACACAGTGAGGCCTAGGCACTTTTATCTGACTAGCGAGAGTGGAGCGGCTTGGGGGAAAAAATGTGGACAGGGTAGTAGGGAAGGTATGGTTACCGATGAGGGAGGTGAATGAGAGGGGATAGAAGGTTGAGGAAGGTGTTGCCTACTAGGTATAGCATCATCCCGAGAACAATAGAGAGTGGGTCTTCTGTAAAACTGCATAGCGCCAGAGGTTGCAGTCCTGAGTCATTGCCTTTGAGAGGTGTAATTATGCAAGGTCAGCTTTTATTACCTCATCCTAAGTCTTCCTAGTCCTGCCCATACCACAGCTACCATCGACTTTAAGCGCTCTGAACCTTATTATACAGCTGTCATCCTTCATATGCATCACATGTCCAGACCAATGCAATCTCCTCTCCTGCATGCAACAATTGATTTCTCTCAAGCTTAATTCCTCACACAGTGTATTGATACTTTGCCGTCCATGTATATTGCTATTGCACATCCAGTGAAGCATGGAGGCTTCATTCCTTTCCAATTTTCACAGGTCCTCCGCACATAGTGCCAGGTCTCTCTTTTGTGCAACATTGTTGTTCATATACATGTATCATACAGTCTGCCTTTCATTTTGAGAAAAACCTTTTGTAGTTAGTAACGGTAGTAGCTCCCTGAACTTTCTCCAAACTGATCTCACTCTGGTTACTGTGCTTTTGGAGCACCCTCCCCCACTACTGATTTGGTATAGATAACAGAAACTATCTACCACTTCAACCAAGCCATCTGAGCATTTGAAGGTGGTTGTATCCTGAGGGTTCTTGCTACTTACTGCCCATGTACACCTGCCATGAGTAAAACCTACAATCTTTGTTAGCCTGCCTGAGATCCTACTACATCTCTTGTGCACCCATTGCTTGCATTTGGTACATAGAATGGAATTTCTACCTCCTCCTTTTCTGCACACAGAGCAGGGCCATATGGTTGGCAATTCTCAAAACTGAGATGTAGCCATTATTATGTATGTATGCAATACATAGCGGATTGGCAGTATTGGTAGAGCGCCAGACACCATGCTTTGAAGCATAGAGTTACGGCCCTTTATGATCTGGGTTCAAATCCCACCGAGATTATCTTTGCCTTTCATCCTTACAGGATTGATAAAATAAAGTACCAGTAATGCACTGGTGTAAATGCTGTCTTGTGTCAAAAGTAGAAACAATTATTATGTTTGTATCTACATATGTGATTAGTGACAAACAGCCCAACCCAAGTCTTACAGGCATACAATGATGATGATGATGGTATATATATATAGCTGGGTTTTTTTCTAACTTATTTTCCAGTTAATATAACCAGAGTGGGCTGCTACCATGATGGAATGAACGTCAGTGCAGGAGAATCATTCATGGTAGACTGTAACAGATGTCATTGTGTAGGAGATGGTGAAATAGCTTGTACACGGATGCGTTGTCCACCTAAAGGTATACATACATATGTGAATGTCAGAGATCACTCTCTGATGAGTTAAGTAGCCCCATGTTGTCTGTACATGTCATCTGACTCACCCTACAACCATCAGTTTTGATACCACTTCCAGTATGGCTGTGCATGTTAATTCTGTTCATGAAGATTATGAACAGGAGAGGTGACCTACACATCTTTGTTAAAGGAGGACACCTATATTAAAGATGGTGATGATGATCATGATGATATATTTACTTCTAAATTATATTCCAGTTAATATAACCAGAGGGATGTGCTACCATGATGGAAAGAACTTCACTGCAGGAGAATCATTCATGGTAGACTGTAACAGATGTCATTGTGTTGGAGATGGTGAAGTAGCTTGTACACGGATGTTTTGTCCACCTAAAGGTACACATACATATGTTTCTGTATGTCTTGTCACTTTGCTGTGATCACTTGATTTCAAGAAGTCATGCTTCTACCTGGAGTGACTCCCTGTTCTCTAAACAATGTACCCCATTGAGTAATGTTACTCCAAAGACCTTCCAGAGGAACCACATTTTGGTTGTTTGTATTTACAATCATATTATTTCATTCATTACCCATAATGCATGACTATAGGTAAGAGTTGGTTGGTACAAACATCACATTGAAGATATCAAGTTTTACTTTTATACCTACCTCCCATTTTCTAATGACCAAATGCTGAAGCTGGCACATTACTGCACCAGCTCCTGCAATTATTGCTCTTACTTTATTGTCCTGCCTTCCATCAATCAGGAGAATGGCCCCACAATATTTGAACTTCTCCACACACATGAAGGACAGTCCAGCATGTGATTATAACAACCCTGACCAGACTGTGCCGTATGTTGTTCAGGATTGCCCTACCAGGTGAAGTTTAGGTGACCTTGATGTAATCCACATTACTAAATATGATGACTTACTCTGGCTCACCAATCTGGATTTGTCTCTCCAAACATTGTGTATATGTCATATGAGAAGAACAAGACTCCACTCATATGCAGTGTGCAGAGCCAGATTTAATTAGGTGTAAATGGGGCAATGATCCCAGACCCACTGCAATAAGGGTCCCCACAAGCAACTGCCAGAGTAATTTATTTGTGCCCTCAACTGGGCTTTTTAGTTTTAGGATGGTTTAAATCTTTTTAATATAATACCTATATATATAACTTTTCAATTCCAATTACTTGTGCCAAGATTACTTTGATATATATAATTAGGGATCTTGCTGTGTATTTCAAATTATTTACGTACAGGGGCTCCCCAAATCTGACATGAGTCGGGTCACCCAAGGTTTAAATCCAACCTTGGCAGTGTGCACTGTACAGGCTTCCTTGAGAAGACAAGAGTCTCACTCTTCACAATATTGAATTTCATTCCTAGTGAACAATACTCGGCAGTAAAGCTATCAAGTGTATGTTAGAGATCACTCTCTGATGAGTTAAGTAGCCCCATGTTGTTTGTACATGTCATCCAACTGACCCTACAACCATCAGTTGTGATACCACTTCCAGTGTGGCTGTGCATGTTAATTCTGTTCATGAAGATTATGAACAGGAGAGGTGACCTACACATGTTTGTAAAAGGAAGACACCTATATTAAAGATGGTGATGATGATGATGATGATGATGATATATATTTCTAAATTATATTCCAGTTAATATGACCAGAGGGATGTGCTACCATGATGGAAGGAACTTCACTGCAGGAGAATCATTCATGGTAGACTGTAACAGATGTCATTGTGTTGGAGATGGTGAAGTAGCTTGTACACGGATGTTTTGTCAACCTAAAGGTATACATACATATGTTTCTGTATGTCTTGTTACTTTGCTGTGATCACTTGATTTCGAGAGGTCGTGCTTCTACCTGGAGTGACACCCTGTTCTCTAAACAATGTACCCCATTCAGTAATGTTACTCCAAAGACCTTCCAGAGGAACCACGTTTTGATTGTTTGCATTTACAATAATATTATTTCAGTCATTACCCATAATGCATGACTATATGTAAGAGTTGGTTGGTACAAACATCACATTGAAGATATCAAGTTTTACTTTTATACCTACCTCCCATTTTCTAATGACCAAATGCTGAAGCTGGCACATTACTGCACCAGCTCCTGCAATTATTGCTCATAATTTATTCTTCTGCCTTCCATCAATCAGGAGAATGGCCCCACAATATTTGAACTTCTCCACCCACATGAAGGACAGCCCAGCATGTGATTATAGCAACCCTGACCAGACAGTGCCGTATGTTGTTCAGGATTGCCCTACCAGGTGAAGTCTTGGTGACCTTGATGTAATTCACATTACTAAATATGATGACTTACTCTGGCTCACCAATCTGGATCTGTCTCACTAAACATTGTGTATATGTCATATGAGAAGAACAAGACTCCAGTCACATGACGTGTTCTTTGCCGGATTTAGTAAGGCAATTATTCCAGGCCCCCTTCAGTGAGAGACCCCACCAGCAAATGCCAGAGTAACTTATTTGTGCCCTTAGCTGGGCTTCTTAGTTTTAGGATGGTTAACATTTTTCAATTTAATACCTATATATATAACTTTTCAATTCCAATTACTTGTGCCAAACTTACTTTGATATATAAAATTAGGGGCCTTGCTGTGTATTTCAAATTATTTATGTACAGGGTCTCCTCATATCTGACATGACCCGGGTCACCCAAGGATTAGATCCAACCTTGGCAGTGTGCACTGTACAGGCTTCCTAGAGAAGACAAGAGTCTCACTCTTCACAATATTGAATTTCATTCCTACGGAACAGCACTCGGCAGTAAAGCTATCAAGTGTATGTTAGAGATCACTCTCTGATGAGTTAAGTAGCCCCATGTTGTCTGTACATGTCATCCAACTGACCCTACAACCATCAGTTGTGATACAACTTCCAGTATGGCTGTGCATGTTAATTCTGTTCATGAAGATTATGAATAGGAGATGTGACCTACACATCTTTGCCAAAGTCAGACACCTATATTAAAAATGGTGAGGATTAATGATGATGATATATATTTCTAAATTATATTCCAGTTAATATGACCAGAGGGATGTGCTACCATGATGGAAAGAATTTCACTGCAGGAGAATCATTCATGGTAGACTGTAACAGATGTCATTGTGTTGGAGATGGTGAAGTAGCTTGTACACAGATGCTTTGTCTACCTAATGGTATATAATAATAATATAATAATGAACATTACTATATACACTGCTCAAGTGCACTACAACTGATTTTGTAAGCTTGTCCACAGGTTTTAGATACATGGAATTCAAAAACGCACCCAGGGTTGCTGTTGGAAAGATGGTTAATAATTTTGTGAGTATCTACCAAGTCAGTTGCCAGACATCAGAGCTTTAATGTATCTATACCCAAGGAAGCAAGGCATTCAGAGTATGGTAGATGCCTGATGGAGGGTATTCATTTGGTTGCACGTCTCTGAACACATTCCAGGAGGTCAATATTCTGACCAAGATAGGAGTTCCAAAGTGGTGATGCAAATTCTCAGTTCGGACGCACCATAGCTATATACAGCTTTAGATAGATAGCTGGAGAGCCTTGTTGACAATTTTAGAGATGTGCCTGGTCCAATGCAAATCACTGTTGACAATAATGCCCAGGTCACGTTCACAACAAGGCTTCTTGAGATTGGTGTTGTGGAGGGAATATGTGTATGCTGGGTTTTTCTGCTTAAAATGCATGGTGGTACACTTGTCCGCAGCTAGCTTGAGTTGCCAGTCTGTAATCCATATATATATGTGTGTGTGTGTGTGTGTGTGTGTCTTTTAACATTGCAAGTAGTTATGTGTGTCTGTACATGTACAGATGATGATGGTGATGTTGATATATATGCATGTATGTGTTTATGTATGTATTATGTATGTATTGATGTGTGTATTATATATGTATGTGCAGGAGCATGGAAATACTTGGTTTGGTGCCAAAGTGCACAGTTAGCATGTTGGGAGAAAAATACCCTAAGTTCTTATTAGGACATCATTCTAGGAGAAGAAAAACTCTGATGTAAAACCTGTGCTTCAATGACAGCCAATGATGTTGACCTGTTCTTCTTGGATACCTGTCACCATTGTTCAGAGAGTGGGATTGGTCCAGTGCAAAGCCTTTCTTCATTTAAAAAAGCTTCAAGCACAGGCATTGCTTAATCTCAACGACATTCACATATGTTGTGTAAGCATGGTATTTTTTCTTAGCTTTTGCTGCAACATATGCAGAAAGGAATCGAAGTCCTTGTGACATTCACGTATGAGAAAAAGGTCAAGGGATGGCAATTCTCAAAACTGAGATGCAGCCATTACTATGTATGTATTTGGGGACAAACTCCCCAAACCCAAGTCAGCATGGATTACAGACATAAAATGATAATGATCATGATCATCATCATCATCAACATTATCATCATCGTTTATCATCCATCTTCCATGCTAGCATAGGTTCGACAAGCTGTCCCTTTGTGAGAGATCAGGTTAGGGGACCGTGATTTGCTCCTGATTTTGGCTTTGTTTTTATGGCTGGATATCCTTCCTAACACCAACAACTTTTTCAGTGTGTGCTGGGTGCTATTTAACATGTCCCCTACATGACCACTTTACAGCATGGACTGATGATGATACATATATATATGTTTCATTATATATATATATATGTATCATCATCAGAAGAATCATTTAGAATAGACTGTAACAGAAGTCATTGTGTTGAAAGAGGTCACATAGTTTGTACAAGGTTTGGTCCACCTAAAGGTATATATACATATGTGACTTTTAACATTGCATGTAGTTATGTGTATCAGTTTATGTACATATGTATCTGTGTATGTATATATAATAATGATGATGATATATAAATATATGTATTAATGTATTATGAAGGCGGTGAACTGGCAGTATTGGTAGAGGGTCGGACACCATGCTTTGCAGCAAAGAGTTACATCCCTTTACGGTCAGAATTCAAATCCCGCCAAGGTTAACTTTGCCTTTCAACCTTATGGGGTCGATAAAATAAAGTACCAGTAACGTACTCGGGTCGATTTAATCTACCTTCCCCTTCCCCCAAATTACTGGCCTTGTGCTTATACTAGAAATCATTAATGTATTATGTATGGGTGTCCAGTGACATGGAAATACTTGGTGGGGTACCCGAGTGCATGGCTAGCCAACTGGGAGTGAGAAACTCCTAGTTCTTGTTAGGACATCAGTCTAGGAGAAGGAACAACACTCTGATATAAAGCCTTCAACACAATGGCAGTTAATGATGTTGACCTGTTCTTATTTTGGGGATACCTGTCACCATTGTTCAGAGATTGGGGTTGATCTAGTGCAAGGCAATTTTTCACTTCAAGAGCTTCTAACATCACTTAATCTAAACAACATTCACGTGGGGCTTTTCTTTTACCTTTCGCTACAACATATGCAGAAAAGAATCTAACTCCTTGCCAGTGTTAAAAGATCATGTTTGTGTCACCCATGTATGAGAAAAAGTTCATCATCATCATCATCATCGTCGATTAACGTCTATCTTCCTCACTAGCACGGCTTAGATGGATTTGTCCCAATTAGAGGCAAGTTGGGTCGAGTGACCATGTCTTGCTTATATAGGAGAGTTTCTGGATGGTTTTCTATAGCTGGATGCCCTTCCTAAAGCCAACCACATTGACTGCATGCGCTCGGTGCTTTTTGTTGTGACAACTACATGATCACTTTACTGTGTGTGCTGGATGTTCTTTACAGTGTAGACTAAGCACCTTTGTTGTGTCACCGACACAACACAGTGAGGCCTAGGCACTTTTATCTGACTAGCGAGAGTGGAGCGGCTTGGGGGAAAAAATGTGGACAGGGTAGTAGGGAAGGTATGGTTACCGATGAGGGAGGTGAATGAGAGGGGATAGAAGGTTGAGGAAGGTGTTGCCTACTAGGTATAGCATCATCGCGAGAACAATAGAGAGTGGGTCTTCTGTAAAACTGCATAGCGCCAGAGGTTGCAGTCCTGAGTCATTGCCTTTGAGAGGTGTAATTATGCAAGGTCAGCTTTTATTACCTCATCCTAAGTCTTCCTAGTCCTGCCCATACCACAGCTACCATCGACTTTAAGCGCTCTGAACCTTATTATACAGCTGTCATCCTTCATATGCATCACATGTCCAGACCAATGCAATCTCCTCTCCTGCATGCAACAATTGATTTCTCTCAAGCTTAATTCCTCACACAGTGTATTGATACTTTGCCGTCCATGTATATTGCTATTGCACATCCAGTGAAGCATGGAGGCTTCATTCCTTTCCAATTTTCACAGGTCCTCCGCACATAGTGCCAGGTCTCTCTTTTGTGCAACATTGTTGTTCATATACATGTATCATACAGTCTGCCTTTCATTTTGAGAAAAACCTTTTGTAGTTAGTAACGGTAGTAGCTCCCTGAACTTTCTCCAACCTGATCTCACTCTGGTTACTGTGCTTTTGGAGCACCCTCCCCCACTACTGATTTGGTATAGATAACAGAAACTATCTACCACTTCAACCAAGCCATCTGAGCATTTGAAGGTGGTTGTATCCTGAGGGTTCTTGCTACTTACTGCCCATGTACACTTGCCTACAATCTTTGTTAGCCTGCCTGAGATCCTACTACATCTCTTGTACACCCATTGCTTGCATTTGGTACATAGAATGGAATTTTTACCTACTCCTTTTCTGCACACAGAGCAGGGCCATATGGATGGCAATTCTCAAAACTGAGATGCAGCCATTATTATGTATGTATGCAATACATAGCGGATTGGCAGTATTGGTAGAGCGCTAGACACCATGCTTTGAAGCATAGAGTTACGGCCCTTTATGATCTGAGTTCAAATCCCACCGAGATGATCTTTGCCTTTCATCCTTACAGGATTGATAAAATAAAGTACCAGTAATGCACTGGGGTAAATGCTGTCTTGTGTCAAAAGTAGAAACAATTATTATGTTTGTATGTACGTATGTAATTTGTGACAAACAGCCCAACCCAAGTCTTACAGGCATAAAATGATGATGATGATGGTATATATATATAGCTGGGTTTTTTTCTAACTTATTTTCCAGTTAATATAACCAGAGTGGGCGGCTACCATGATGGAATGAACATCAGTGCAGGAGAATCATTCATGGTAGACTGTAACAGATGTCATTGTGTAGGAGATGGTGAAATAGCTTGTACACGGACGCGTTGTCCACCTAAATGTATACATACATATGTGAATGTCAGAGATCACTCTCTGATGAGTTAAGTAGCCCCATGTTGTCTGTACATGTCATCTGACTGACCCTACAACCATCAGTTTTGATACCTCTTCCAGTGTGGCTGTGCATGTTAATTCTGTTCATGAAGATTATGAACAGGAGAGGTGACCTACACATGTTTGTCAAAGGAGGACACCTATATTAAAGATGGTGATGATGATGATGATGATGATGATGATATATTTACTTCTAAATTATATTCCAGTTAATATGACCAGAGGGATGTGCCACCATGATGGAAAGAACTTCACTGCAGGAGAATCATTCATGGTAGACTGTAACAGATGTCATTGTGTTGGAGATGGTGAAATAGCTTGTTCACAGATGCGTTGTCCACCTAAAGGTATACATACATATGTGTCTGAAAGGTATACATACATATGTGTCTGTATGTCTTGTAACTTTGCTGTGATCACTTGATTTCAAGAAGTTGTGCTTCTAACTGGAGTGACTCCCTGTTCTCTAAACAATGTACCCCATTGAGTAATGTTACTCCAAAGACCTTTCAGAGGAACCACATTTTGGTTGTTTGAATTTACAATCATATTATTTCAGTCATTACCCATAATGCATGACTATAGGTAAGAGTTGGTTGGTACAAACATCACATTGAAGATATCAAGTTTTACTTTTATACCTACCTCCCATTTTCTAATGACCAAATGTTGAAGCTGGCACATTACTGCATCAGCTCCTGCAATTATTGCTCTTAATTTATTTATTCTCCTGCCTTCCATCAATCAGGAGAATGGCGCCACAATATTTGAACTTCTCCACCCACATAAAGGACAGCCCAGAATGTGATTATATCAACCCTGACCAGACAGTGCCGTATGTTGTTCAGGAATGCCCCATCAGGTGAAATCTTGGTGACCTTGATGTAATCAACATTACTAAATATGATGACTTACTCTGGCTCACCAATCTGGATTTGTCTCTCTAAAGATTGTGTATATGTCATATGAAAAGAACAAGATTCCACTCATATGCCGTGTGCAGAGCCAGATTTAATTAGGTGTAAATGGGGCAATGATTCCAGGGCCACTGCAGTAGGGGTCACCACAATCAACTGCCGCAGTAATTTATTTGTGACCTCAAATGGGCTTTATAGTTTTAGGATGTTTAATATAATACCTATATATATAACTTTTCAATTCCAATTACTTGTGCCAAGATTACTTTGACATATAAAATTGGGGATCTTGCTGTGTATTTCAAATTAATTCTGTACAGGGGCTCCCCAAATCTGACATGACTCGGGTCACCCAAGTTTTAAATCCAACCTTGGCAGTGTGCACTGTACAGGCTTCCTTGAGAAGACAAGAGTCTCACTCTTCACAATATTGAATTTCATTCCTACTGAACAGCACTCTGCAGTAAAGCTATCAAGTGTATTTCAGAGATCACTCTCTGATGAGTTAAGTAGCCCCATGTTGTCTGTACATGTCATCCGACTGACCCTACAACCATCAGTTTTGATACCACTTCCAGTGTGGCTGTGCATGTTAATTCTGTTCATGAAGATTATGAACAGGAGAGGTGACTACACATGTTTGTCAAAGGAGGACACCTATATTATAGATGGTGATGATGATGATATATATTTCTAAATTATATTCCAGTTAATATGACCAGAAGGATGTGCTACCATGATGGAAAGAATTTCACTACAGGAGAATCATTCATGGTAGACTGTAACAGATGTCATTGTGTTGGAGATGGTGAAGTAGCTTGTACACGGATGTTTTGTCCACCTAAAGATATACATACATATGTGTCTGTATGTCTTGTAACTTTGATGTGATCACTTGATTTCAAGAAATCATGTTTCTAACTGAAGTGTCTCCCTGTTCTCTAAACAATGTACCCCATTGAGTAATGTTACTCCAAAGACCTTTAGAGGAACCACATTTAGGCTCTTTGTATTAACAATCATATACTTTCATTCATTACCCATAATGCATGACTATATGTAAGAGTTGGTTGGTACAAACATCACATTGAAGATATCAAGTTTTACTTTTATACCTACCTCCCATTTTCTAATGAACAAATGCTGAAGCTGGCACATTACTGCACCAGCTCCTGCAATTATTGCTCTTACTTTATTCTCCTGCCTTCCATCAATCATGAAAATGTCCCCACAATATTTGACCTTCTCCACCCACATAAAGGACAGCCCAGCATGTGATTATATCAACCCTGACCAGACAGTGCCGTATGTTGTTCAGGAATGCCCCATCACGTGAAGTCTTGGTGACCTTGATGTAATCAACATTACTAAATATGATGACTTACTCTGGCTCACCAATCTGGATTTGTCTCTCTAAACATTGTGTATATGTCATATGACAAGAAGAAATCTCCACTCACATGCCGTGTGCAGAGCCAGATTTAATTAGGTGTAAATGGGGCAATGATTCCAGGCCCACTGCAGTAGGGGTCACCACAAGCAACTGCCGCAGTAATTTATTTGTGCCCTCAAATGGGCTTTATAGTTTTAGGATGGTTAAATTTTTTTAATATAATACCTATATATATAACTTTTCAATTCCAATTACTTGTGCCAAGATTACTTTGACATATAAAATTGGGGATCTTGCTGTGTATTTCAAATTATTTATGTACAGGGGCTCCCCAAATCTGACATGACTCGGGTCACCCAAGTTTTAAATCCAACCTTGGCAGTGTGCACTGTACAGGCTTCCTTGAGAAGACAAGAGTCTCACTCTTCACAATATTGAATTTCATTCCTACTGAACAGCACTCGGCAGTAAAGCTATCAAGTGTATTTCAGCGATCACTCTCTGATGAGTTAAGTAGCCCCATGTTGTCTGTACATGTCATCCAACTGACCCTACAACCATCAGTTTTGATACCACTTCCAGTGTGGCTGTGCATGTTAATTCTGTTCATGAAGATTATGAACAGGAGAGGTGACCTACATGTTTGTCAAAGGAGGACACCTATATTAAAGATAGTGATGATGATGATGATGATATATTTACTTCTAAATTATATTCCAGTTAATATAACCAGAGGGATGTGCCACCTTGATGGAAAGAACTTCACTGCAGGAGAATCATTCATGGTAGACTGTAACAGATGTCATTGTGTTGGAGATGGTGAAGTAGCTTGTACACGGATGTTTTGTCCACCTAAAGGTATACATACATATGTTTCTCTATGTCTTGTAACTTTGCTGTGATCACTTGATTTCAAGAAGTTGTGCTTCTAACTGGAGTGACTCCCTGTTCTCTAAACAATGTACCCCATTGAGTAATGTTACTCCAAAGACCTTTCAGAGGAACCACATTTTGGTTGTTTGAATTTACAATCATATTATTTCAGTCATTACCCATAATGCATGACTATAGGTAAGAGTTGGTTGGTACAAACATCACATTGAAGATATCAAGTTTTACTTTTATACCTACCTCCCATTTTCTAATGACCAAATGTTGAAGCTGGCACATTACTGCATCAGCTCCTGCAATTATTGCTCTTAATTTATTTATTCTCCTGCCTTCCATCAATCAGGAGAATGGCGCCACAATATTTGAACTTCTCCACCCACATAAAGGACAGCCCAGAATGTGATTATATCAACCCTGACCAGACAGTGCCGTATGTTGTTCAGGAATGCCCCATCAGGTGAAATCTTGGTGACCTTGATGTAATCAACATTACTAAATATGATGACTTACTCTGGCTCACCAATCTGGATTTGTCTCTCTAAAGATTGTGTATATGTCATATGAAAAGAACAAGATTCCACTCATATGCCGTGTGCAGAGCCAGATTTAATTAGGTGTAAATGGGGCAATGATTCCAGGGCCACTGCAGTAGGGGTCACCACAATCAACTGCCGCAGTAATTTATTTGTGACCTCAAATGGGCTTTATAGTTTTAGGATGTTTAATATAATACCTATATATATAACTTTTCAATTCCAATTACTTGTGCCAAGATTACTTTGACATATAAAATTGGGGATCTTGCTGTGTATTTCAAATTAATTCTGTACAGGGGCTCCCCAAATCTGACATGACTCGGGTCACCCAAGTTTTAAATCCAACCTTGGCAGTGTGCACTGTACAGGCTTCCTTGAGAAGACAAGAGTCTCACTCTTCACAATATTGAATTTCATTCCTACTGAACAGCACTCTGCAGTAAAGCTATCAAGTGTATTTCAGAGATCACTCTCTGATGAGTTAAGTAGCCCCATGTTGTCTGTACATGTCATCCGACTGACCCTACAACCATCAGTTTTGATACCACTTCCAGTGTGGCTGTGCATGTTAATTCTGTTCATGAAGATTATGAACAGGAGAGGTGACCTACACATGTTTGTCAAAGGAGGACACCTATATTATAGATGGTGATGATGATGATATATATTTCTAAATTATATTCCAGTTAATATGACCAGAAGGATGTGCTACCATGATGGAAAGAATTTCACTACAGGAGAATCATTCATGGTAGACTGTAACAGATGTCATTGTGTTGGAGATGGTGAAGTAGCTTGTACACGGATGTTTTGTCCACCTAAAGATATACATACATATGTGTCTGTATGTCTTGTAACTTTGATGTGATCACTTGATTTCAAGAAATCATGTTTCTAACTGAAGTGTCTCCCTGTTCTCTAAACAATGTACCCCATTGAGTAATGTTACTCCAAAGACCTTTAGAGGAACCACATTTAGGCTCTTTGTATTAACAATCATATACTTTCATTCATTACCCATAATGCATGACTATATGTAAGAGTTGGTTGGTACAAACATCACATTGAAGATATCAAGTTTTACTTTTATACCTACCTCCAATTTTCTAATGAACAAATGCTGAAGCTGGCACATTACTGCACCAGCTCCTGCAATTATTGCTCTTACTTTATTCTCCTGCCTTCCATCAATCATGAAAATGTCCCCACAATATTTGACCTTCTCCACCCACATAAAGGACAGCCCAGCATGTGATTATATCAACCCTGAACAGACAGTGCCGTATGTTGTTCAGGAATGCCCCATCACGTGAAGTCTTGGTGACCTTGATGTAATTCACATTACTAAATATGATGACTTACTCTGGCTCACCAATCTGGATTTGTCTCTCTAAACATTGTGTATGTCATATGACAAGAAGAAATCTCCACTCACATGCCGTGTGCAGAGCCAGATTTAATTAGGTGTAAATGGGGCAATGATTCCAGGCCCACTGCAGTAGGGGTCACCACAAGCAACTGCCGGAGTAATTTATTTGTGCCCTCAAATGGGCTTTATAGTTTTAGGATGGTTAAATTTTTGTAATATAATACCTATATATATAACTTTTCAATTCCAATTACTTGTGCCAAGATTACTTTGACATATAAAATTGGGGATCTTGCTGTGTATTTCAAATTATTTATGTACAGGGGCTCCCCAAATCTGACATGACTCGGGTCACCCAAGGTTTAGATCCAAACTTGGCAGTGTGCACTGTACAGGCTTCCTTGAGAAGACAAGAGTCTCACTCTTCACAATATTTAATTTCATTCCTACTGAACAGCACTCGGCAGTAAAGCTATCAAGTGTATGTTAGAGATCACTCTCTGATGAGTTAAGTAGCCCCATGTTGTCTGTACATGTCATCCAACTGACCCTACAACCATCAGTTTTGATACCTCTTCCAGTATGGCTGTGCATGTTAATTCTGTTCATGAAGATTATGAACAGGAGAGGTGACTACACATCTTTGGCAAAGGAGGACACCTATATTAAAGATGGTGAGGATGATGATGAAGATGATATATATTTCTAAATTATATTCCAGTTAATATGACCAGAGGGATGTGCCACCATGATGGAAAGAACTTCACTGCAGGAGAATCATTCATGGTAGACTGTAACAGATGTCATTGTGTTGGAGATGGTGAAGTAGCTTGTACACGGATGTTTTGTCCACCTAAAGGTATTCATACATATGTGTCTGTGTCTTGTAACTTTGCTGTGATCACTTGATTTCAAGAAGTTGTGCTTCTAACTGGAGTGTCTCCCTGTTCTCTAAACAATGTACCCCATTGAGTAATGTTACTCCAAAACCTTTCAGAGGAACCACATTTTGGTTATTTGTATTTACAATCATATTATTTCAGTCATTACCCATAATGCATGAATATAGGTAAGAGTTGGTTGGTACAAACATCACATTGAAGATATCAAGTTTTACTTTTATACCTACCTCCCATTTTCTAATGACCAAATGCTGAAGCTGGCACATTACTGCACCAGCTCCTGCAATTATTGCTCTTATTTTATTCTCCTGCCTTCGATTCAATCATGAAAATGTCCCCACAATATTTGAACTTCTCCACCCACATGAAGGACAGCCCAGCATGTGATTGTAGCAACCCTGACCAGACAGTGCTGCATGTTGTCCGGGCTTGCCCCATCAGGTGAATTCTCGGTGACCTTGAGGTAATCCACATTACTAAATATGATGACTTACTCTGGCTCACCAATCTGGATTTGTCTCTCTAAACATTGTGTATATGTCATATGACAAGAACAGGACTCCACTCACATGCATTGTGCAGAGCTGCATATAATTGGAGGCAAAGGGATAATTATTCCAGGCCCCATGCAGTAGGGGTCCCCACTAACAATGGCTGTAGCAGTTTATTTATGCCCTAAGCTGGGCTTTTTAGTTTTTTGATGGTTAAAATTTTTCAATTTAATACCCACTAGCAGAATGGCCCGGCGTTGCTCGGGATTCTAAACATAGATTGGCATGTTTATCCCTCCTTTCTGAAACAGTTTTGTCGTATGTTCACCAAGTCCTAATAAAAGTCGGACACCTATATTAAAGATGGTGATGATGATGATGATATATATATTTCTAAATTATATTCCAGTTAATATGACCAGAGGAATGTGCCACCATGATGGAAAGAACTTCACAGCAGGAGAATCATTCATGGTAGACTGTAACAGATGTCATTGT
>OZ024741.1:217262205-217289705 GCA_964016885.1 Eledone cirrhosa | reverse complement strand
ATTCTATAAGTCTCTAGCTGTGTCATTCTCGATAAAAGCACTGGATATGTAGTCCTGATGATTTCTAAAAAGAATGAAACGCGTAGATTACTTCCCTTGCTTTTATCGAGAATCTAATTGTAATACGTGACGTATTCTATTCTATAGCGATTAGGTCTTCAAAATGTTTATTATAAACATACAGAATATTTTCGAATATTCTATGTCTATATTCACATATATATCGCTATTTCAGAGCATTTATTCCAGTTTATATATATATATATGTGTGTGTGTGTGTGTGTGTGTGTGTGTGTGTGTGTGTGTGTGTGTGTGTGTGTGTGTGTGTATATATATATATGTGTGTGTGTGTGTGTGTATGTATATATATATATATATATTGAAAGAATTGACCTCAATGGATGTCAAATGTGGGGAGGGAAGGAGGAAATTGTGTTCTAGTCATTTCCATCAATTAAACTTCCTCCTACCTACTTATTGTAATGAGAGCACAAGTGGCTGAATATTCCACATCCACTTCGAGTGTACTCTTAACCTCTTAACATAATCCTTAGGCAGACTTACATGATACATTGTTTAACGTCCATCTTCCATACTAGCATGGGTTGGACGTGAGCCTTTTTACCATGTAGACTGGGATCCTTTTTACTGTGTCTCCTACACGACCACTTTACAGCGTGGACTGGGTGCTTTTTTGTCGTGACACCTACACGACCACTTTACAGCGTGGACTGGGTGCTTTTTTGTCGTGACACCTACACGACCACTTTACAGCGTGGACTGGGTGTTTTTTTGTCGTGACACCTACATGACCACTTTAGAGCGTGGACTGGGTGCTTTTTTGTCGTGACACCTACACGACCACTTTACAGCGTGGACTGGGTGCTTTTTTGTCGTGACACCTACACGACCACTTTACAGTGTGGACTGGGTGCTTTTTTGTCGTGACACCTACATGACCACTTTACAGCGTGGACTGCGTGCTTTTTTGTCGTGACACCTACATGACCACTTTACAGCGTGGACTGCGTGCTTTTTTGTCGTGACACCTACATGACCACTTTACAGTGGACGGAAATGGGAGGATGGAGTAGGGGGTGTGGGGTGGGTGTATATTGGGTTAAGAGGTGCCTACAGACTGTAGGTTTGTATGCAAGGGAAGGCGGGTCTTCTGTATAACTGCATAGTGCCAAAAATCTTGATCCAGTGACATTGTCTTAGAGCGGTGTAAGTAAGCAAGGTCAGTTTTTATCACCTCGTCCCAAGTTTTTCTTGGTCTACCCACTCTATAGCTTCCATCAATTTTAAGATACAACCTTGTAGGAAATCAGCTAAACCTACACAGGTGTGAGTTATACCATGATAGGACTGGGGGGCCACCTATCATTAAAACACCCAATAAACCTCCTTTAAGAAACAACTTTATAGGAGGCCAGCTAAACCAACATTAGAGTGAATTATTACATGATAGGACTGGGCTCCTTATCATTAAATCACCCAATAAATCTCCTATAACCAAAGCAGGGGTGGTATGTAAGTTCCATTTTGTTTTGTTCAGTCTAGCAATAGCAATAATACACTGGTAATAACTTGTTATATCATTCCTTTTATAAAATCTGGGGTCACAACCAATAAAGCCTCAATTTTTCTCTTTTGCAGCTACAGCTATTTAGAGTGAATATTAAGAAATCTCTGGAGACACACCAAAGTCACGCAAGAACTCTGATGAAAACCAATTTCTCATTTATCTGAATTGTAATATATAATATATAAATATATATATGTATATATATATATATATATATATATATATATATATATATATATATATAAAATGGTGATGATGATGATGATGATGATATATGCGCATGTGTGTGTGTATGAAAATCTTGAAAATGTAATTGTTTCAAAAATAAAATATATTTTGCAATAATTTTATGTTATTTTTGTTTCTTTTATAAGAACTCTGTACACCTCAAACTCTGGTTGGGGATAGGTCAGGTCACATTTTATGCTGGTGGCAGGGTCGTCAACAGATGGCATTGTGCAGTGAAGGTGAGGATAGAAAAAAGAGGCCAGTGGCCACAACAAAGTTGATACAGAGATTCATTTTCCTTTTTCTGTCTATGGGGATTTTTACCCAATTTTTTAACCAATTAGTATTCATATCAATGGACAAAAAACACACAGTCCACGCTGTAATGCGGCCGTGTAGGTAACATGGTAAAAAGTTCCCAGTCCACACTGTAAATGTGGTTGGTGTTAGGAAGGGCATCCAGCCATAGAAAACCTGCCAGATAGTCCTATACGAGCGAGACACGGTCACCCGACCAATCTTGCCTCAAGTGGGACAACTCCCGTCTAATCCATGCTAGCGTGGAAGATAGACGTTAAACGATGATGATGATGATGAAATTTCTACATTTTCTAAGAATATATATAGATATATATGTGTGTGTATATATATATATATATATAGGAAAAGAGTCAGGATCCCCGATGGCTGAGCTCTGGCTGTTGCGACAGCTAGATCTGAACTCTGGTGCATTATGGTCTACCTGGTTCCTTACCACACTTCCTTCATTATATATATATAAGGTTTGATTTGTATCGATCTGGCGTCAAAAGCTTGTTAAACCTCTGCTGTTAGAATATCCCTGGATATATATATATATATATATATATATATATATATATATACATATATGTGTGTGTGTGTGTGTATGTATGTATTGCCCTGGAGCACACAAGCCAGTATCTCAAAGAACTACATTATCCTGTCAGGTTTGATGACTTTGACTCTGGTGTTGGTGTAAAGCAGTGCTATCAAGTCCACTCAATATCTTCTTGGGGATTCCATAAGCCTGCAAGATCTTCATTGGGCAGTCTTGGTCCATAGAATAAAAGGCCTTCCTGAAGTCAAGAATAACCATTACAGCAGGAAGACTCTTTGCTCTAGCTCCCTCTAGAATCTACCTCCTCATCAGGGTGTGACCTGTGGTTGATCTTTCCTCTCAGAAGCCGTTCTCGTTGTCCTTCAGCTTCTTCTCCATCTCAGGCAGGATCCTGATAAGAATAATCCACTCGAGGGTCTTTGCCACAAGTGGTGTCAGTGAGATGTCCCTGTAGTTGTTGGTGTCAGAGAGATATCCCTTCTTTGGCCCTGGACGTTGTTACTGATCCCCCACTGATGTAGAGCAACTCCTTTCTCCAGTACCTGGTTACAGAACTCCAGGATATCATCAAAATCACACCTCTTCATCATCTCTGATGTCACCCCATCTTCTCCAGAGTATTGACTCCCTGCCTTTTCATCATCATAGTGGACTATTGTATGCGCCTTGTACTGGAGAAAAACCAGGACTCAGGCTTCCCTGTAGCACTGGATCAGAGCAGGAGAGTTAAGGCCAAAAAGATATCAGATGCTGAATTTGCTGACATAGCTCTGGTGACAAACACAGTGAAGGAGGCAAAAGCGTTGATGCAACAGATGGCAACTGTGTCGATGAGTATGGGGCTGAGAATGAATGAGAGGAAGTTGAAGTATCTGGTGGAGAACATCAAGGAGCCAGAGAACAGGACTTCCTGTATCTAGGAGAAAAGATTGGGAACACAGAGGATGATGTAGTAGAGAAGAAGAGCAAAGCCTGGGTGGCGTGTCACAGTTTGAGGTCGGTGTGGAAATATGACCATTGTAAAGACCTGAAGATCAATCTCTTCATCGCTAAGTTGAGTCTGTGATGCTGTACGGGTCTAAGACTTGGACACTAACCAAGACACTCACTCAAATGGTGAATGGATGCTACATGAGAATGCTGAGGATGGCTCTGAACATTAATCAGTATACACTGAGGATGGAAAACTCAGAGCTGTACGGGAGCCTCACAAAAGCCAGCTTGAAAGTGACCGAGGAGACTGAGGTAAGCTGGACATGCTCACCAACATTCAGAGTTGACACTGCACTGTCGGAACCCCTACACAGATCCACTGGAAAAGGGAGACTGAGGTTGACATATGTTGATGCCCTAAGGACAGATACTGATGTCTGGGAGATGCAGGACATAGCGGCAATAATGAAGGACAGAGACCGCTGGAGAGAACTCACCCATGGATCTCAGGAATTTTACCTGCCCTAATAAATAAATAAAAAATATATGTGTGTATGTGTGTGCGTGTGTTTGTTTGTGTGTGTGTGAACTGTTTCAGTCCCACATTTGAAAAGAGGGTATTTGGCCCTGAAATCTTATGTTAAAATACATTTGATATTTTAGGGCCAAATACCCTCTTTATAAAACAAAACAATGTTGAAATATATTTTCTTCTGTTATATTTGTTGTACCCATATTTTGAAAATTGTCGGCCTTTTATTATATTTCTGTTTCTATATTTCTGCCTTTGTGAAGTTATATTACACAAAACGATGTTGTCCAGGAAATGAGATATTTACATGTATCTCTACCTAAATACAGCCAACGTATCTACTGTTAACTAAATGTGTGCACTCTGAACAGTTGATTGGAGCTGCATTACTGCAATTTGGCAGATTCATTGAGTGAGATAGACGCTGGCCGGAGGATGTTGAATTTATACCAACGATCTTCATCACTTTTATTACATTTCTATATTTACTAAGAATTTCAGAATTACCCAATGCCTTTCGTATTTATATACACAGTAAGTCCCCACCGTATGAACACCCTACTTATGAACTTCCACAAATACGAACATTCTCACAGAGAAAAAAATGTTGTCCGAGTTTGAAATTTTTGTGGGCTGTTTCGGGCCCTGGATACCTTCTTTTGCAGCATAAAAACAAGCTAAAAACATACCTATGATATGGGATAACATTCTGCTTTCACAGAATTAAAAAAGTACTTTTTTCTTTAACAATATATTGTCATTAGCTTTACAGTATTTAAATTCATTATTAAATGTGATATATACCTCTATATACTGTATATATATATACTGTATATATATATATATATATATATATATATATATATATATATATATATATATATATATATATATATATATATATATATATATGTATATATATGTATATTTAAAAAAATAGAGGTGTGACACACGAGTTGTGATATATTAGTAAAAAGGAAAAGAAAATGCTGACAAATTTTTCCCAGTGAAAAATAGTTTAATTAGGAATAAGTATAAATTAGTAATAAGTATTGGTTAGTATTCAGTTTTAGTTTTAAGTTTTTACCGGTTGTGCATTTCTAATGCATCACGAGCGCTCTATCTCAAAATTATTTTTGAAAAGCATTAGAAATGCGCAACCAGTAAAATCTTAAAACTAAAACTGAATACTAACCAATACTTATTACTAATTTATACTTATTCCTAATTAAACTATTTTTCACTGGGAAAAATTTGTCAGCATTTTCTTTTCCTTTTTACTAATATATATATATATATATATATATATATATATATATATATATATACCTCTATATACTGTATATATATATATATATATACAGTAGAAGTCCCAAACTTATAAACGAGTTACGTTCCAAGAGGCCATTCGTTAGTTTTGTTTGTAAGTTGATCATCTAAAATAGCCCGTACCAGTAATCTACACATTGATACAGTTGGTATCCATATGAGTGATATATATGCAGTATATAGAGGTATATATAACATTTAATATAGAGGTATATATATATATACCTCTATATACTGTTTATATATATATATATATACCTCTACATTAAATGTTATATATTAAATAGAAAGTTATATTAAATGTTATATATACACTGTTCACTTTCCTGACATTTATACATTATTCTATGTACTATACAGTAATACACTGGGATAATTGCTGGCCTTGTGCCAAAAGTAGAAACAATTATTCTATGTACTATACATGCACCTTTGATGAGTTGTAGTACACAATAATTTCATAATTATTATTATTTATATACTTCTATATACTGCATATATATACCTCTATATACTGTATATATATATATATATATATATATATATATATATACTGTATATATATATATATATATATACTGTATATATATATATACTGTATATATATATATATATATATATATATATATATATATATATATAGTAATAATAATAAATTTTAAGACTAAAATCCAAAGAGGGCTCGATAAGGATAAATATATATCAAATATATAAGAACCATAGAGCAAATATTTATTAAAAAACAGATTAAAGTTTAAGCAAAGAATCACTGCTTTCACCCTTAACGGGATCTTCTGAAACTAACAAAGTCAATCTGTAAATGCAGAAGTGAATATTTCAAAAAACGTTGCAACCCGAGGAAGACAGGAAGACGATACTTTGGTTCATGGAAACGTTCCCTGGTAAAGAACGGGAAAAAACAAATATAATACGTCATTAATAGGAGCGGTGAAAAACAATTACACGCAAAGACAGAACCACGTTTATGGTATAAAAGAAGTCGTAGACTAATATTCTCTTAGGTGGTTCATAGAGACGTTCTCTGGCAATGAATGGAAAAAACGAACATAATACGTCATATGTAGAGTGTGGAGAATAATTGCACACAAAGACAAAACCACGTAAATGGTATAACCGAAGTCGTAGACTAAAATTCTAACTAGGAAACCGAATGATTCTCCGCTACAGAGTTAAGAATAAAGTAATTTTAGTCTTCAAATTTATTATTATTACTATTTGGCTCCCTCGGTTGAGCACTCTATTGACTTATATTCATCATGCAGAAACAACATCTGAATATTTCTACAAAGAACATACGCGTACCAAGCAGGAAAACATACCTAAAACTCCTGATACAAAAAGCAGACGTGTTCATTAAAAGGTTGCGTTGGCGTGTTTTTATTTCGATAATCCGCGAAAAGCAGACAACAAACAGGATAAATTTGGGTTTAAAACCTATAATAACTCTCCATGTAACCCAGCATTGCTACCCTTCGAAAATGATGGTTTGGAACTCATACAGAGTATCAAATTTCGGAATAGGAGCAATTCCTTCCAGCAGGACCTGAAGAATAGAATTCGTTCTATTAAGGATTCTAATGCCGTGCACGTCCATTCCGACAAAACTGGCAACCTATATCAAGTGGAGCGCAGTACTTACCATCAACTACTACATAATGCTGTAACTAAGGATTACCGTAAAACTAATCGGTGCGTCATCAATGAAATCAACGATGCTGGGTTTAAAATCACCTCTGATCTCAACATCCTGGACCGGACCGAACCTCTAGACCCTATTTCTCCCCACTTTACCCTGAAGGATCACAAATCCAATTTTCCGAACAACCCCTCTATTCGGCTTATTCTTCTCAAGAAGAGGGCATCTGTTGTATTTTTCCCAGGCACAAAACCAAACTGCATCTCATCTACTTTGACCCTTTCTCTAATTAGTTGTGCTAATATCCTTTCTGCCACTTTCATAACCTGATCCATCAGTTTTATACCCCTATAATTGCTCCTCTCCAGAGTATCCCCTTTACCTTTGTAGCAATTTATGAGAATACTGCTGCACCAGTCTTTGGGTATGACACCACCATATATAGCCTGATTGATGATGCGTGCAACCAGTTTAGTGCCTACGTCCCCTGATGCCTTCAGAACCTCAGCAACTATCCCAGGCGGTCCAGCAGCCTTACCATTTTTCATTTCCTTAATCGCCTCTTGGACCCTATATTCATCAATCTCAATAGCTGGTTCCTCTGTCGGATCTACTGAGGGTATCATCATCATCATCATCATCTTCATTTAACGTCCATTTTCTACGCTAGCATGGGTTAGATGGGAGTTGTCCCACTTGAGGCAAAGTTGGTCGGGTGACCGTGTCTCGCTCGTATAGGACTATCTGGCAGGTTTTCTACGGCTGGATGCCCTTCCTAACACCAACCACATTTACAGTGTGGAACTGGGAACTTTTTACCGTGTTACCTACACGACCACATTACAGCATGGACTGTGTGTTTTTTTTCTCGTGATACCTACACGATCTCAATCTCATTATCTCATTTATTTGGACTGGATGTTGTGGTACCAACTTTACAGAGAGAGGGTGGTGTTGGTGGAAGTTGAAGGATAGGGTAGGGGTAGTGGATTGGGGTGTATATTTGGTTAAGAGGTGCCTACTGACTGTAGGTTAGGTTTCGCTTTGTACATAGGCAAGGCGGGTCTTCTGTATTACTGCGTAGCGCCAAAGATCTCGGTCCAGTGACATTGTCTTAGAGAGGTGTAAGTGTGTAAGGTCGGAATTTATCAGATCGTCCTAGGTTTTTCTAGGGTCTACCTACTCCGTAACTACCATCAATTTTGATCGCCCTGCACTTTTTTATACAGCTGTCGTCTTTCATGCGCATCACGTGACCATACCAACGTAGTCTTCTTTCAAGTAAACAGCATCTGATCCCTCTTATTCCTAATTTCTCACTTAGTTCATTTATGCTTTGCCATTCACGTATTACACATCCAATGGAGCATGCATGCTTCGTTCCTTTCCAGTCTGCGCAGGTCCTCTGCACGTAATGCCCATGTCTCACTGCCATGTAGCATTGCTGTTCGTATACAGGCATCATACAATCTGCCTTTCATTTTTAGAGAGAAACCTTTTGTGGCCAACAGCGGTATAAGCTCTCTGAACTTTTTCCATCCTATTCTGACTCTGGCTACTGTACTTTCAGAACACCCTCCACCACTGCTGATTTCGTCACCCAGGTAACGGAAAGTGTCCACTATTTCTATAGAACCATCTGGGCAATAGAAGGAGCTAGTATCCTGTGGACACTTGCTACTTATTGCACCTGAGCATCAGCCACATATAAAGTCAACGTTCTTAGATAGTTTATCTGTGATCCCACTACATCTTTTATGTACCCATACTTTGCATTTGGGACATAAAATTGAATTTCTGCCTACTCCTTTCCTACACACTGAGCATGGCCATTTCCCTGGGGGCACCTGTGCCCTATTTTCCTTTCTACAAACTAGAACTTCAGTCTTAGACAAGTTAACTTTAAGGTCTTTTGATTCTAGGCCATGCTTCCATGTTTGGAATTTCTTCTCTAGTTCAGCCATTGATTCAGCTATGAGCTTTAGATCATCTGCGTATAGGAGTTCCCATGGGCAGCTGGTCTTGAACTCCTCTGTTATAACCTGAAGGGCAATAATAAATAGGAGGGGGCTAAGAACAGAGCCTTGATGAACACCAACTTTTACACTAAATTCTTCACAATATTCATTGTTAATTCTAACCTTACTGACTGTTTCTTTATACATAGCTTGTATAGCTCTCACAAGCCATTCATCTACACCTAATTTTCTAAGAGCCCACCAGATAATGGAGCTGGGGACTCTGTCAAAGACTTTCTCCAGGTCTACAAAAGCTAAGTAGAAGAGTTTACTTTTAGCTAGGTACTCCTGTAGTTGTCGTACAAGGAAAAAAGTGTCTGTGGTACTTTTACCCAAATTGCATTTCATCTAGATCAAAGGTTCTCAAGGGGGGCATATGCACCTCCGGGGGCGGTTCGGAACTCTAGGGGTGTGTTAGTGGGGCGTTTGCAGCTTTGGGGGGGGGGGGGCGCTAGAGGAGTGCTGGAAGGCTCTTTACTTTGGTAAGTTTTATAAGCCATATTTATATGTCTTTGAGACAGCCAGTGGGAATGCATTTGAATGAGCATGCAGATAGCATAACTATGTAATTACACGTGGAGATCTCTGGCTACATCTTACAAAAATTCAGCCTGACGTTAAAGAGTTAGCTAGACTCCATGAAGCTCAAGGGTCCCATTGAAATGAGGTCAAAGTTAAAGTAAGTTGATTTATCCGAAAACTTGGATATGCTATTGTTACAAAGCAAATTAACAATTTTTTTATTTGTAGTTGCAGTCTGACTGGACTGGAAACCATCTACTACAATTCACTTACTCATTTGTTGTATATATTTTACCGTTTACTAATGAATATACCCTCCCGCATGGTCATGAAAACCCTCTTCCGTGGTCTCTAAGCTCACAAAGCAGAGGGGACATCAAGTTAGATATCAACATTTATTCTGTCCATTTCATTAAAGGGAAAATTGGAAAGCTTTGAAATGATATAATTGCCACTTTCTTGCAGATAAGAGCACTCTTGGGATAGACAGAGTTGCTCTTATATAAATGTTCAAAATAGCTGGTATCGCCTGGTGGCAATATAACAAATTCAACTGGTCCTTATTCATAAAAAAGAACATTTATGTTCCTTTTTTTTAAATTTATATATTTCCTTTCAAGGAATGTATTTATACTCTCAGCTGCCTGCAATGGTATTTTTGGAATATTGTTAATCAATTTTTTAGTAATCTACTGATATTAAAATCAGTAGTATATTGAAAAATGGAAAAATAGGGTAGGGGGGCGTTTCGTGATTTCGAGGGACAAAAGTTTTGGTCTAAATGGGTTGAGAACCTGTGATCTAGATCAATTCGCTCTCTGATTAGTTGCGTTATAGCTCATTCTGTGACCTTCATGACCTGGTCAACTAACTTAATGCCTCTATAGTTTCCTCTATCTAGAGCATCCCCTTTACCCTTGTAGCAGTTAATGATGATGCTGCTACGCCAGTCTTTTGGTATGACCCCATTCTGTATTACTTGGTTAACTATACGGGTGACCATAGTATGTCCCACTATTCCAGATGCCTTCAACATCTCAGCAACTATCTCCTAAGGCCCAGCTGCCTTGCCTGTCTTCATATCTTTGATTGCCTTACTTATTATACTACCTTTAACTTGCACCGCTGGTCCTTCTATTGGATCGATTTGTGGCAGACTACCTTTTTCCCATTTATTCTCCTCATTTAATAGTCTCTCGTAGTGACACTTCCAGGCTATCTTCTTATCAGCATCAGTGAGGGCAAGTACACCATTATCATTACGGACACACTTCTCCCCAACAATATCATGGTTTTCCTTTACGTTCCAAGAGGCCATTCGTTAGTTTTGTTTGTAAGTTGATCATCTAAAACAGTCCGTACCAGTAATCTACTGCTACATTGATACAGTTGGTATCCATATGAGTATCACTGTTCACTTTCCTGACATTTGTACATTATTCTATGTACTATACATGCCAAAAGTAGAAACAATTATTCTATGTACTATACATGCACCTTTGATGAGTTGTAGTGCACCTGAGTACTCTACACAATAATTTCATAATTATTATTTTTCAAAAAATATAAAATATTTATTGATACATAGTATATATTATATTATTTATTATATATTATTTACAATTTACACGGCGGTGGAGTGGCAGTATCGGTAGAGGGTCGGACACCGTGCTCTGACACATAGAGTTGCGGCCCTTTATAGTCTAAGTTCAAATCCCACCAAGGTTAACTTTGTCTTTCATCCTTACAGGGTCAATAAAATAAAGCACCAGTAATACACTGGGGTAATTGCTGGACTTGTGCCAAAAGTAGAAACAATTATTCTATGTACTATACATGCACCTTTGATGAGTTGTAGTGCACCTGAGCACTCTACACAATAATTTCATAATTATTATTTTTCAAAAAATATAAAATATTTATTAATACATAGTATATATTATATTAATTATTATATATAAATTAACGATTTTATTTATTATATATTATTTACAATTTACACAGTGGTGGAGTGGCAGTATTGCTTTGACGCATAGAGTTACGGCCCTTGCCATTCTGAGTTCAAATCTCACCGAGGTTAACTTTGCCTTTCATCCTTACGGGGTCAATAAAATAACGTACCAGTAATGCACTGGAATAATTGCTGGCCTTGTTCCAAAAGTAGAAACCATTATATATTATTTACAATTTGCGTGTAGGTCTCTGGAAATAAGAGTGAAGGGGTACTGAGGGTATTATGTGGGCAGGAGGGGGTCGGGGGGCCATAAAGTTTGAGAACTTTTGGTGTAGCCTGTGTGACAGACAAAAAGGCTTTACAGTTATTGTAACTTTGTCTTAGCTCTGTGACCTTTGACATATCTTTGTTTTGTTTTTGTGTCTTTTTTGTTTTGTTTTTGGACCATGTCATAAACTTTCACCTTTGCATCAAATACATTCTTGTGATACACAGTAATATATTGTAGTTTAGTGAAGAAATTACAAGCAAATTTAGACTTAGCACCCCAGACTACATATATGTGTGTGTGTGTGTGTGTGTGTGTGTGTGTGTGTGTGTATATATATATATATATATGCATACGAACAGCAATGCTGCATGGCAGTGAGACCTGGGCATTGTGTGCAGAGGATATACGCAGACTAGAGATGAACGAAGCTTGCATGCTCCGCTGGATGTGTAACAGTAATATACGTGAACGGCAAAGCATAAACGAACTAAGGAAAAAATTAGAGATAAGAGGGATCAGATGTTGTTTACTCGAGAGAAGGCTACGTTGGTATGGACACGTGATGCGCATGAAAGTCGATAGCTGTATAACAAAGTGCAGGGCAATAAAGATAGACGGTAGTCACGGAATAGGCAGACCTAGAAAAACCTGGGACGAGCTGATAAACTCCGACATCACACACTTACACCTCTCCAAGACAATGTCACTGGACCGAGACCTTTGGCGGTACTCAGTAACAGAGAAGACCCGCCTTACCTAAATATATAGTAAAACCTACTCCAGCCAGTAGGCATCTCTAACAAAATACACCCCGTCCCACCACCACCCCCACCCGATCCACACCACCCCGTTCTATGTAAAGTTATGTTGGTGCCGCGCCATCGAGGCCGAAACAAATGAGATCGTGTAGGTGTCACGACAAAAAAACACACAGTCCACGCTGTAATGTGGCCGTGTAGGCAACACGGTAAAAACCTCCCAGACCCACACTGTAAATGTGGTTGGTGTTAGGAAGGGCATCCAACTGTAGAAAACCTGCCAGACAGTCCTATGCGAGCAAGACAATCACTCTTGCCTCAAGTGGGACTACCCCCGTCCAAACCCATGCAAGCGTGGAACACGGACGTTAAACGTTGATGATGATGATGATGATGATGATGATATATATAAACAAGGTTTAGCAAATAATGAAAAAGTTTCAAAATAAATTTTAAAAAATTGACTTTACCTACTATAGTTAAGGAAGAGTTTTGATAGCGCTAGTTTGTGATTTAAATTCAGGAATTTTATATTCTTTGAATGAAAAGAACCTTCTGACGAGAATCTTTCTTTGCAACGAAGGCCGTATGGTCTCCGTTTTATTTTTGGGATTCGAAACCGATCGGTAAAGGTAACTATAGTAGGTAAAGTCAATTTTTTAAAATTTATTTTGAAACTTTTTCATTATTTGCTAAACCTTGTTTATATTTGTTCTGGCCCGTTAATTTATTAACCCGCCATTGAACCACACTGGCATTTGGTTGGACAATACATGCGTACCTTGGCGCCTTGTGCGTGAAGGAACGTATATCCTATCATATATATATATATATATATATCCCTAGTTACACCCACTGGATATATATATATATATATATATATATATATATATATATATATATATATATATATATATAAAGACGGCATATATGTGTGTTTGGGATACCGTAGGGGAGGCTGGATTTGCTTGTGAAGTCTGTGAACAATTTGTCAGCATTTTCTATTCCGTTTACCAATATATATATATATATATATATATATATATATATATATATATATATATATATATATATATATATATACATACATACATACATATATATATACATTGGCCTTGCAATCGAAAGGTTGTGAGTTCAATTCTCAGACCGGGTGATGTGTTGTTTCCTTGAGCAAGACACTTTATTTCACGTTGCTCCAGTTTACTCAGCTGTAGAAATGAGATGATAGGGACTGGGGTCCATATCATTCCACTGTACAGTGGACGTGGAGGTGCCACGGCAAAAAAGCACCCACCACTCACTGTAAATGAGGTTGGTGTTAGGAAGGGCATCCAGTTGTAGAAATCAAGCCAGAATCAGTTCCCGTCCCACCCTTGCAAGCAGAGAAAGGGTGGGTCTTATTCAGCACAGCATCTCTCCATTCGTCACGGTCCTTCGTCATCTCCTCCGTGAGCTTCAACGATCTGAGGTTTGTTCTCACCACCTCCGCCCATGTTTTTCGTGGTCTACCTCTACCACGTCTTCTTTCAACTGGCATTTCCTGGCACTTCTTCATCCATCAGTCATCCTCCATGCGCATCACATGTCCATACCACCTCAGTCTCCTCTCCCGTACACTACATTCTATCCCTCTCAGACACAGTTTCTCTCTCAACACATCCATGCTGGGTCGTTCACGCACATTTACACTACACATCCAATGGAGCATGCTTGCCTCATTTCTCTCCAGGCATCGTATATCCTCTGCAGTTGCTGCCCATGTTTCACGCTCCTCACACAGGCATCATACAAGCGGTCTTTCGTACACAGGGAGAAACCCTTCTTCGTCAGCAGAGGAAGCAGCTCCCTAAACTTCTTCCAACCCATCCTTATTCTAGATACTATTCGGAACACCCTCCTCCCATGCTAATCTGATCTCCTAGGTACCGGAAGCTATCCACCACTTCTATAGCACTCTCCTACATTTGAAAAATGTGTCTATCACTGCGACTTCTACTCTCTAATTTCCCTGTACATTTACTGCATACATATTTCTCCCTACCTGTTAGTTTGCCTGCTATCCCGCTACATCTCTTGTGTACCCAGGATCTGCATTGTGTGCATTTTATAGAATTTATGCCAGTTCCTTTTCTGCATATCGAACATGGCCATTTCCCTGACGGAATCAGAGTGTTGTCCTCTTTTCTACTCATCAACACTTTTGTATTAGCTAGGTTCACTCTCAGTCCTCTTGCTTCCAACTGGACAGCCAGTTCCCATGGTCAGCCAGTCTTAAACTCCTCTGTTATGGCTTGGAGGACTATAATGAACAAGAGCAGGCTGAGGACCGAACCCTGATGTACTCCTACTTGTAACTGGAATTCCTCACTAAACTCCATTCCTACTCTGACTTTACTGAGAGTACCTCCGTACAAAGTTTGCACTGTCCTCACAAGCCATTCCTCAACACCTAGTTTCCTTAGGGACCACCAGATGACAGATCGGGGTACCCTATCAAAGGCCTTCTCTAGGTCAACAAGTATAGTGGCTTATTTTTCTCTAAGAACCTCTCTTGCAATTGTCTCACCAAGAAGATGGCATCTGTTGTACTTTTCCGAGGCACAAAACCAAACTGCATCTCATCTAGTTTGACCCTTTCTCTAATTAGTTGTGCTAATATCCTTTCTGCCACTTTCATAACCTGATCTATCAGTTTTATACCCCTATAATTGCTCCTCTCCAAAGCATCCCCTTTACCTTTGTAGCAATTTATGAGAATACTGCTGCACCAGTCTTTGGGTATGACATCACCATATATAGCCTGATTGATGATGCGTGCAACCAGTTTAGTGCCTACGTCCCCTGATGCCTTCAGCATCTCAGCAACTATTCCCGATTGTCCAGCAGCCTTACCATTTTTCATTTCCTTAATCCCATCTTGGACCCTATATTCGTCAATCTCAATAGCTGGTTCCTCTGTCGGATCTACCAAGGGTAATTTCTCTCTCTCCCATTTGTTCTCCACATTCATCAGTCTCTCATAATGACATTTCCAGGCTTCCTTATTCTGGTCATTCGTGACACCGGCATCATTCCAGACACATTTATCTCCAACAACATCCTAATTTGCATTGACACACTGCCTTGCAATGTGGAACACCGCATGCCTCTGATCATTGGCAAACATTGCAGAACATTGGCGAACCTCCTACTCTTAGCCTCCCTGTGTGCTAAGTACACCTGACGTCTAGCTTCTCTCTTAGCGGCTGTATATTCTTCCCTACTCCCACCCTTTTTCCAAGCCTTCCATGCTAGTCTTTTGTCTCTAATGGCCTTATCTACTTTGCTGTTCCACCACCAGGTCACTCTGTCTGGTTGGAGCGCTGCTCCAGCCACAAGTTTCATCAGTAGCCTGCAGCAAGTTGTCACATAAGAAATTCCAGTTATTATCTATGTCATACGTCTCTAAATCGTCTTCTTTTTCGTCATATACATCTTGAAGGGCTTTCCTAAATTTGTATTTTAGTGAAAGGTCTTTTAGCTTCCAGACCTTTCTTCTCTACACCTTCCTGTATGTCTCATTCCATCTCTTGCTTACTGAGATATCACTAACGACTAACCTATGCTGTGGGGTACATTCTTCCCCAGGGTATGCCTTGGTATTAGACACTATCTGCTTGTCCCGCTGCCTAACTAGTAAGAAGTCAATCTGGCTTATGTGCTCGCCAGATTTGTAGGTTATTAGGTGATTGGCTGGTTTCTGGAAGTTTGTGTTGCAAATAGTCAGTGTACTTGCATCACAAAATTCAAGAAGTCTCACTCCTTCTTCATTTCTTGAGCCGTAACCGTGCCCACCATGTACCCCAGTGTAACCATCCTGGAGCTGTCCAACATGACCATTGAAGTCCCCTGCTAGCATGACGATGTTTCCGTCCTCTGTCATTGCGGTTGCTTGTAAAAGTTGCTCGTAAAAGCAGTCTTTCTCATCTTTGCCTAGGCCTGCTTGGGGAGCATAGGCAGAGATGATTGTCAGTAGTCTCCTGCCTACAACTAATCTAAGCTTAATTATTCGATTATTAACTCGAACTACCTCTATTGTCTTATTGATCCATCTCTCAGCCAGGAAAATGCCTACTCCCCCTAACCCATCATCCTTACCTGCCCAGAAAAGCTTATAGCTAAGATGTTTGCCTACGACTAGTCTCGCAGAGGCACCTCTCCATCTCACCTCTTTCACGCAGCACACATCCACATGCCTTCTCTCCAGTATCTCCGCTATTTCAGCAGATCCACCTCTGAGAGTGCCAACATTAAGTGTTGCAACTCTGAGATGCGACGTCTTCATATTTTGTTGTTGTTCCTATCTATTTGTTGCTGTGCTGATAAGCGTTTTGGCATTGATAAACTGGTTGGATGCCCTTCCTAACACCAGCGATACTTTACAGCATGGACTGGGTACTTTTATTTGTGCCACCAGCACTAGAGAGGATTTCTTATTAGACTCAAGGGCCCTCTCTACCCCTCCATTTTACAGCATGGTCATAAAAAAACAAAAAAAAACACTTATTGACACGACACGCACACACACTCACACACCAACACTCATGCATACAAACTACAAACACACACGCCACTCACACACCAACACTCATTCATGCATACAAACACACACACCACTCACATACACACATATATATATATTATATATTACCGGCAGTACTGATACAAAATCAAAATCATGTCAACTGTTGACTTTTCCCAGTCCAGTTCAGTTTTTATATAATAACTAGCAGAATGGCCCGGTGTTGCTCGGGATTTGCTCTAGGGTTCTTATATATTTGATATATATTTATCCTTATCGAGCCTCGTCAAATAAATGCGTTTGTTTATATCTTGTTACTGTGTATGCAAAAATATCTGTATACGAATATATATATATATATATATATATATATATATATATAGTAATAATAATAAATTTGAAGACTAAAATCCAGTTTCAGTTGTGTTATAGAAAAATAGACATACCGCAGCAGGGTTTGTACCTACATAGGTGATCCCCTGTCTATTTGACTTTCGCCTGACCTAACTGAGGTCGTAGGTGAAAGGGATAGGATCAATCACTTTTTGACAGGACAAAGAAAACGTTTGTTGGTGCCTGTTTATGTCGTGGTTTTGGGTTCAATCCCTAATTTTTTTTATTCCTTACTGAAAGTACTTAATGAACCCGCGAACGTCCCTAGCAGTTAAGAATGAGAAATTGAATTGCTTCTGGCGCGATTGTACTCTCGTCATTGTTAACGAAAACTACATTGAAATACGCACACACGTGTGTATTGACGGTAATACACACACACACACACATGCTAACGGCGACATAACATTTACCGGTTATATAAACTTTTCATGCTATATAACATCGTACTGACTACATAGCCTTTTACCTGCTACATAGCTTTACCGGCTACATAATGAATACCGGCTACGCAATTGATCTTGTTGTTTACTGGTACTTTATTTTATCGACCCCATAAGGATGAAAGGCAAAGTGCACCTTGGCAGGATTTGAACTCAGACTATAAAGGGCGTAACTCTATGTTGCAAAGCATGGCGTCCGACCTTCTACCGATACTGCCAATCCACCGTTTTCAAAACAATAAAAAATTATTTTCAAAACCTGGGCTTTGGAATATAACTTAACAAAGGTTCTTACACAAAAATTAGATAAATATAAACACTTTAATCCTTTCTTTACGATATTTCTAATAAAAGACACTTTCAAATAATTTTGAAATTAATCAAGAATTTGTTAGGATTTAGTAATGTAGCTAACGTTCTCATTATTAACCCTTTAGCATTTAGATTAATCTATATTTACTATTGTATTTTCACGGTAAAGGCTTTACCTCATAATTATCTCATATAATATCTCCCATAGCATTTACATTACTCTATATATACTATTGTATTTTCACGGTAAAGACTTTACCTCACATAATTATCTCACATAATATCAAAGCTATAAGATTTTGATATTATTTATTTTGAGAACAATACCTTAACATCAGTATGAGTGGCCACTTACGGCCGGTTTGAACAGAAAGAGGTGAGATAATCCTGGCCGGATATGGCCGATTTAAATGCTAAAGGGTTAAGCTGGTGTTTGGAACATAACTTAACAGGTTCTTACATGATATTATGGTGGAAGGTTTTTAGATAAATATAAACACTTTACTATATTTCTAAGAAAAGACACTTTCAAATAATTTTGAAAATAATCAAGAATTTGTTGGGATTTAATAATGCATCAAACATTCTCATTATTATGCTGGTGTTTGGAACATAACTTAACAAAGTTTCTCACATGAAATTATGGTGGAACTTAGAAGTTAGACAAACACAGTTTCATAAAATATATAACAGACTTGAATAATTATGTACTGAGGTGATGATGATGATGATGATGATGATGATGATGATGATGATGATGATGATGATGATGATGATGATGATGATGGTGGTGATGATGGTGGTGGTGGTGGTGATAATGGTGATGATGATGGTGATGATCATCATCATAATGATAACGATGATGGTGATATTGATGATGATGACAGTGATAATGATAATGGTGGTGATGATGATGAAGAGAATGGTGATATATAATTCCATATGTAACTATTTCTTAATTTTATTACAAGAGTCCCCCACCCCAAAAAGTAAGAATATGTGTTAGTCGTACAAACCAAGGTTCAATTAACAAAGTTTTAAATTGATAAAATACTATTTTATTGAACAATTCAAACAGAATTAATAGAGAAACAATTGCAATTTATTTCCACCAATTTCAACTTTGGCACCAAATAGAATCTGTAGTGAGAGTCCAGAAATTGTATACTGTTTAGGTTGAGTTTTATTTTGAAATTTCAGCTAAATTTGTGTTGAGTGCCAAAGGTTATTTTAGATTAATAATAATGATCCTTGAACAATTTGCTACTTAACTCTTTCATTACCATATTTCTAATGAAAGACACTGCCTATGTTGTTTAACCCTTTCATTACCATATTTCTAATAAAAAACACTGCCTATGTTGTTTAACCCTTTCATTACCATATTTCTAATGAAAGACACTGTCTATGTTGTTTAACCCTTTCATTACCATATTTCTAATAAAAGACACTGTCTATGTTGGTTAACCCTTTCATTACCATATTTCTAATAAAAGACACTGTCTATGTTGTTTAACCCTTTCATTACCATATTTCTAATAAAAGACACTGTCTATGTTGTTTAACCCTTTCATTACCATATTTCTAATGAAAGACACTGTCTATGTTGTTTAACCCTTTCATTACCATATTTCTAATGAAAGACACTGTCTATGTCATTAACCCTTTCATTACCATATTTCTAATAAAAGACACTGTCTATGTTGTTTAACCCTTTCATTACCATATTTCTAATAAAAGACACTGTCTATGTTGTTTACCCCTTTCATTACCATATTTCTAATAAAAGACACTGTCTATGTTGTTTAACCCTTTCATTACCATATTTCTAATAAAAAACACTGTCTGTGTTGTTTAACCCTTTCATTATCATATTTGTAATGAAAGACACTGCCTATGTTGTTTAACCCTTTCATTACCATATTTCTAATGAAAGACACTGTCTATGTTGTTTAACCCTTTCATTACCATATTTCTAATAAAAAACACTGCCTATGTTGTTTAACCCTTTCATTACCATATTTCTAATGAAAGACACTGCCTATGTTGTTTAACCCTTTCATTACCATATTTCTAATGAAAGACACTGTCTATGTTGTTTAACCCTTTCATTACCATATTTCTAATAAAAAACACTGCCTATGTTGTTTAACCCTTTCATTACCATATTTCTAATGAAAGACACTGCCTATGTTGTTTAACCCTTTCATTACCATATTTCTAATGAAAGACACTGTCTATGTTGTTTAACCCTTTCATTACCATATTTCTAATAAAAAACACTGCCTATGTTGTTTAACCCTTTCATTACCATATTTCTAATAAAAGACACTGTCTATGTTGTTTAACCCTTTCATTACCATATTTCTAATGAAAGACACTGTCTATGTTGTTTAACCCTTTCATTATCATATTTCTAATAAAAGACACTGTCTATGTTGTTTACCCCTTTCATTACCATATTTCTAATAAAAGACACTGTCTATGTTGTTTAACCCTTTCATTACCATATTTCTAATAAAAGACACTGTCTGTGTTGTTTAACCCTTTCATTACCATATTTCTAATAAAAGACACTGTCTATGTTGTTTAACCCTTTCATTACCATATTTCTAATAAAAGACACTGTCTATGTTGTTTAACCCTTTCATTACCATATTTCTAATGAAAGACACTGTCTATGTTGTTTAACCCTTTCATTACCATATTTCTAATGAAAGACACTGTCTATGTTGTTTAACCCTTTCATTACCATATTTCTAATGAAAGACACTGTCTATGTTGTTTAACCCTTTCATTACCATATTTCTAATAAAAGACACTGTCTATGTTGTTTAACCCTTTCATTACTATATTTCTAATAAAAGACACTGTCTATGTTGTTTAACCCTTTCATTACCATATTTCTAATGAAAGACACTGTCTATGTTGTTTAACCCTTTCATTACCAGTGAAGGCGCATGGCTTAGTGGTTAGAGCATTGGGCTTGCAATCGAAAGGTTGTGAGTTCAATTCTCAGACCAGGTGATGTGTTGTTTCCTTGAGCAAGACACTTTATTTCACATTGCTCCAGTTTACTCAGCTGTAGAAATGAGATGATAGGACCGGGATCCCTATCATTCCACTGCAAAGTGGTCATGGAGGTGCCACGGCAAAAAAGCACCCAGCCCACACTGTAAACTGGACGTGTAGGCGCCATGGAAAAAAAGCCCCCAGCACTCACTGTAAATGAGGTTGGTGTTAGGAAGGGCATCCAGCTGTAGAAATCAAACCAGTATCAGTTCCCGTATGAGTAAGACAAAGTCAGCCGACTGGATACAACTGGTGATACAAGAAAAAGCACCCAGCCCACACTGAAATGTGGTTGGTGTCAGGAATTACATCCAACTGTAGAAACCAAGTTAAAATACAGATCTATATGAGCATGTTAGTCTTCTCGACCAACTTGTCTCATAATATGACAACCCATCTAACCCATGCAAACATGGAAACATGGATATTAAATGGTGTTGATGATGATGACAGTAACAGACTCTCTTACAAGCAACATCAAATTCGTCTGTCCTCTTGTCAATGACAAGGGGACAGACGAATTTGATGTTTGCATTAGAAATCCTGTATTGCATTAGAAATCTTACATAACCCTATTACTTAATATGAAGTCATGCACATTTTGTGTCACTGTATATTCATTTTCTAACCAATCAACCTTAAATTTCAGGACATGGCAGATACAACATATGAGAACACAACAAGACCCAAATGGGAGCTTCAGTGCCAGATTTTCTATGTGAAACACTATTATAAATACTTTATTATAGTTTAGATAGCAGGTCCAGGAGCAATTTCATGCATTTTTTGGAATGGACAAATCTCCCTTCAAAATCAATATATGAAACTGGGTGAAGATATTTGAGACCTATGGTGACAGTAGAAAACCTTAATAAAATGTCTGAGGACCATCCTACCCACTCTGGATGACCTTAGAAGCATATACAGAAATTTGTCGACATAGTTCAAGAGTCTGTTGAACAGAGCCCAAAATGATCGCCGCGCAGAAGTTATTCCTTGAGTCTCTCTATGAAACCTTGCAAAAAGGTAGTCAAAGAGGATCTTAAGAAGGACGCCCTACAGAATACAGACTAAACAAAAACTTACTATAACTGATAAAAACCAAGAGAAAGGCTATCATCATCATCATCGTTTAACGTCCATCTTCCACGCTAGCATGAGTTAGACGGTTTTGTTCCATTTGATGCGGGAATAGTCAGGAGACCATGTCTCGCTCGCACGGAAGCATCTCTGGCAGGTTTTCTACAGTTGGATGCCCTTCCTAACACCAACCACATTTACAGTGTGGACTGGGAGCCTTTTTACTGTGTCTCCTACAGGGCCACCTTACAGTGTGGACTGTTGTGTCATCGACACAGTGGACGGAACGGGAGAGGGAGGGTGGGATAGGGTGTGGCAGTGAGGTGTACATTGAGTTAAGAGGTGCGTACTAACTGTAGGTTTGTATGCCATGGTAGTCGGGTCTTCTGTACAACTGCATGGCACCAAAGGTCTCGATCCAGTGTCATTGTCTTAGAGAGGTGTAGGTTGGCAAGGTCAGTTTTTATCACCTCGTCCTAGGTTTTTCTTGGTCTACCCACTCCGCAGTTTCCATCAATTTTCATTGCCCTGCACTTTTTTATATAGCTGTCATCCTTCAAACGCATCACATGTCCATACCAACGCAATCTCCTCTCCAGAACACAACATTTGATACCTCTTATGCTTAGTCTCCCTCCTAGTTCGTTTATGCTTTATCTTTCGCGGACGTTACTATAACACATCCATCGGAGCATGCAAGCTTCATTTCTTTCTAATCTATGCAGGTCTTCAGTACACAATGCCCAAGTCTCACTACCATGTAATATCGCCATTCGTATACATGCATCATACAATCTACCTTTCAGTTTTAGAGAGAAACCCCTTGTGGCCAACAGCAGTAATAGCTCTCTGAACTTTTTCCATCCCATTCTAACTCTGGCTACTACACTTTCAGAGCACCCTCCTCCACTGCTGATTTTGTCACCCATGGCTAAGAAAATGCTGTGCACCTCTGATGAAGCCCACTTTCACTTAGAGGGGAAGATCAACTCTAAGATCAATGTGTTCTGGAGCATCAGAGAAACCCTCTGAAGTGGCTGTGAAACCTCTCCACTCGGTTAAATGTAATGTTTGGGCTACCATTTCTGAAAGAGGGTTGATTGGCCCATTCTTCTTCCAAGAAAATTGTGTCACTGATACAGTCACAAAAGAACATTATGTGGAGGTCCTGGAGGACTTCACAAAAGAGCTACAAACCATGTACTCATCTCTAATGAATAAGTTCTGGTTCTAGCAAGATGAAGCAAGCACTCACATCTCCAATGAGTCATGAAAATGGCTGCAAAATAAGTTTGGAAAGTGAGCAGGAACGAAGTAAGACTGTACACCTACCAACAAGACTGCACCATATTTCAAAAGGCCAAGACAACCCAAAAATGGATGAGTTACAATCTCCACTCCAAACATATGGCTTCCTAGTTCTCCAGACTTGAATTCATTGGACTACAGAAGTCAGTCAACACCTCCTTAACAATGTAAAGTCTCTGAAGTCCACAATAACTAGCACAATATCCTAAATAGATAAAGATCATCTGATTCAGGCATGTTAATGTTTCAAACCTGTATTAAGAAGGCAGACATTGATGCTAACAGTAGCTTCATTGAGTAGATAGGTCAAGAGGAACCTCAAGATTATTTATGTCAATTTTTCTCAAATAAAGTTCTTCTTTTAGGCAAATGACCTCAAAGAACTGAGCAACACTGTATGTGTGTATATATGTACTAGTGTATGTATATGTACTTCTATATGTATGTGTATATGTACTAATGTATATATATGTATTTATATATGTGTTATATATGTACTAGTGTATGTATATGTACTTATATGTGTGTGTACTTATGTATGTATATGTATTTATATGTGTATATATGTACTTATGTATGTATATGTATTTATGTGTGTATATGTATTTATGTATGTATATGTATTTATATACGTGTATATGTACTTATGTATGTATATGTATTTATATGTGTATATGTACTTATGTATGTATATGTATTTATATGTGTATATATATTTATGAATGTATATGTATTTATATGTGTATATGTACTTATATATATATGTACTTACATATATGTTTTTGTGTATATGTACTTATATATGTATATATATATGTACTTATATATGTGTGTATATGTACATATATATGTATATGAGTTTATATATGTGTATGTGTACTTATGTATGTACATATATGTATTCATATATGTGTATATGTATGTATATGTAATTACATGTGTGTATATGTACATATATATATGTATTTATATGTACTTATGTATATGTATTCATATATATGTGTATATGTATGTATATGTGTATATGTATTTGTGTATGTATATAAATATGTACTTATATGTGCATGTATATATACTATATATATACTTATACAATGTGTTTATATGTACTTATATGTGAACCGTGCCTATATATTTGTTTATGTGTCTATGTATACATATATGTATATGCATTAATATACGTGTATGTGTACATATATATATATATATATATATACTAACGTGGAAGATAGACGTTAAACGATGATGATGATGATATATCATTTCATCATTTCATTTTACATCCGCCTTTTCCCTACTTGCAAGGATGGGACGGGATAGAGAGAGAGAGTGGCTTGATTTCTACAGCTGGATGCCCTTCCTAACACCAACCTCATTTACAGTGAGTGCTGGGTGCTTTTTTGCCGTGGCACCTACACGACCACTTTGCAATGGAATGATAAGGACCCCCGTCCCTATCATCTCATTTCTACAGCAGAGTAAACTGGAGCAATGTGAAATAAAGTGTCTTGCTCAAGGAAACAAGAATTGAACTCACAACCTTTCGATTGCAAGGCCAATGCTCTAATATATATATATATATATATATATATATATATATATATACATGTATATGTATATACTTTAATCTGTTATTTTTATATATATATATATATATATATATATATAGAGAGAGAGAGAGAGAGAGAGAGAGAGAGAGAGAGAGAGAGAGAGAGAGAGAGAGAGATACATATGTTTACAAAATGTCCTAGGAAGGAAATCAATGAAAAAGAGAAAAGAGAAATAAAACTATGTGATACATTATAACGATTTCTTTCACTTCCAGCCATGAATCTATAATTTAAGTAGAACAACGTCCTTCCCCTTCAAATTCAGAAAAAGCTTACTGACATTCTTTTAAAAGTTTTTTCCACCAGAGTTTTATGTACCCGCACCCACTTTATGTAACTTGTTTTTGTAAGGTTCTTTCATTCCGCTCTCTTTTGACAAATAAAAGAATCGTCATCGCCATCATCATCATCATCGTTTAACGTTTATTTTCTACATCACCATCAGAGTCAGACGGCATGCTTTGCAACATAGAGTTACAGCCCTTTTCGGTGTAAGTTCAAATCCCGCCGAGGTTAAATTTATCTTTCATCCTTCCGGGGTCAATAAAATAAAGTACCAGTAATTCACTGAGATAATTGCTGGCCTTGTGCCAAAAGTAGAAACAATTATTATTATTATGGCGGTGGATTGGCAGTTTCAGTAGAGCTTCGGACAACATGCTTTGCGGCATAGAGTTTACAGGTTAACTTTGCCTTTCATCTTTACGGGGTCGATAAAATAAAGTACCAGTAACGCACTGGAGTCGATTTCATTGACTTTCCCCCTCCCCCCAAAGATTGTTGTGTCTAAATCGAAACCAATAAAGAAACCTTTTAAGGGTGGTGGGTTAGCAGAATCGATAGAACATTGAACAAAATGCTCTGACAGCTGTTTACATTCTGAGTTCAATTTCCACCAAAGTTAACTTAGCCTCTCATCTTTCTGGGGTTGATAAAATAAAGTACCAGTCAAGTACTGGGGATCAATTTAATCGATCTCACCCCCGCCCCTACTACTATCTACAAAATTGCTTGTCTTGTGCCAAAAGTAGAACAAATTATTAATAAGGGTTGAAGAAAAGCATCTTCCTCTCTAGTGAAGACCCTGATTAACTTATCCAGGTTTCACTTGTAGAGGAAAATATGGGTGGGGAAGGAAGTGCAGCCTTCTAGCCAGTTTATTGAATGGTGGATAAAAGTAGCAGACATGGTCCGAGTCAATGGACCTGCTCTGAGTATACATCTGTAGATTGTGGGAGAACAACTGGAGCTAGGGCGTGACTTTTTATAAGTTTTCTAAATGAGTGACCCTTGAAAGTCCCTCCTAGTTGGCCTTATTAAACATTTTTGTACACTTAAAACCCCACGTGCTACCGTCATGGACCATCTTTAATGTTTTCTTGATGTGGTTAATAAAGAAATCATTATTTTTTTGGCAGTATCGGTAGAGCGTCGGACAACATGCTTTGAGGGCATATAGTTACGTCTCTTTACGTTCTGAGTTCAAATCATTACGGGGTCGATAAAATAAATACCCATTAACGTACAGGGGTCGATTTAATCGACTCTCCCCTCCCCAAAAATTGTTTAATCTTGTGCCTAAATCAGAAACCAATTTTCTTTATGAGTTCAATTCCCGCTGGGGTTAACTTCGCCTTTCAATCCTTATGAGATCGACAAAATAAACTACCAATAACGCACTGTGGTCGATTAAATCGACTTTTCCCTCCCTAAAATTGCTGGTCTTATGCCTAAATCAAAAACCATTATTATAATTGTACTTATTTTTTAAGGGCGGTGTGTTGGCAGTAATGGTAGTGTCGGACAAAATGCTTTGAAGTATCTAGTTACAATTTTCTATTGTTCAAATGCCGCCGTTCTAGGGTCAATAAAATAAAACACCAGCCCAGTACTGAGGTCGATATAATCGACTTCCCCATCCCCACCTTTCCTCAAATTGCTGGTCTTGTGCCTATATTAGAAATCATTATTATTAAATGAAATCATTATTATTATTACAGGATCGATAAAATAAAGTACCAGTAATACACTGAGTAATTGCTGGCCTTGTGCCAAAAGTAGAAATAATT
>OZ024741.1:217257205-217259705 GCA_964016885.1 Eledone cirrhosa | reverse complement strand
CGTTATGTCCTTGAGCAAGACACTTTATTTCACGCTGTTCCTTCTACCTGGAGTAGCAACTGGAAAGACCAACGGAGACATTGTTTCCGCGGTCCGATTTGACGATATATATATATATATATATATATATATATATATATATATATATATTTGTTATGTAATAAACAACATAAGATATTCCGATTTGACAAAAGTCAAATATATATATTTACGAACTGTGATCCACTGAGGTGAAACAATTGTTCTCGGTGTGGTGAACTAACTGTTGTGTACCACTTCTATATATATATATATATATATCTTTAGGTTTGTTGGTTCACCACTGGATAGAATTGGTAATTCCGTATGGTCAATCTTGGTGTAATATTGTGGAGAGTACTCAACGTAGTGCAGTTCACCCGTCTTCGTTTGTGTAGTTGGTGGGTCGAATACGGAGTTAATTATAAATAAAATAACAGGAGGCTGGACTGGTGTAAATCCTTGAAAGGTTTATTATACTATGATCATTTCAATGACCGGGTTCCATATGAATCCAGTGATATCATCAGGTATTCGAAATATAACAAAGGAATATGTAAAAACCATGGGTCCGAAAAATCAGAGACAGAGAGGACTACTAACCAACTAGCTGCTCTCACCTCGGCCAGTCGCCCTCAAAGTGATGGCTGTGCGCCGGGTGCTCGGGAAAGTTCAGCCTTCCTTGAGTGCTTGGAAAAATAAATTTCCCCTCTTTCGGTAAACGAAATTACTCGGAGTGGGTGGCTTGGCCCCGGCTCCGCCGCGCCGCCTGTTTTGACCGCCATATTATACTTATATCTATAAACTCCAGGCTTAGACATAACTGTTAGTTGTATCATGCTTCTACTGGCACGTAAATAAACCCCTCATGTGTGAATTAATAGTATTCGTTTGGTATAGACGATGGCCTGTCGAAATTGTAGACTTCCCGCTAGCACACTCGGGGCCTATGGTAGCTACATTCCTAGAGTACTCGGAAATATTAATTTCCATTTCTTTCGCTGGACGATACCACTCGAAACTGGCTGACACGTGTTTAGGAGGTGCTGGCTGCGATTCTCAATCGAAGGCTTTAATCTTTACTCTATATCCCACCCTGATATCTTATCGAGATTAACTTTTTCATATAAGACTCTCTCTGTAAGTTCATTAAATAAATCTCGCTACCTTAGCTTTTAATTTTCTAATAATTTTTTAATTTTTTAAATTTATTTTTCAATTTATTATTTTTTAATTTAATTTCATCTTATAACTCGTAACATAAGTTTAACGTTCCAATTTTCTGTTCACACGTTAGACAATACTCTAGACACCCATTATATATGCCTCTGTTAAGATATAGGTTCTTTGGAATAACTTTTTTCGCGGCGTTTTCTAGCATGACTGTAGTGTGACCCTTACGCTGACTTCTTACTTTTTTCTTCTTTCTTTCTTCCCTTTTTTTAATTCTTTGACGGAGAAGTGGTAGTACATTATAAGCCTTCTCCCCCTCACCAGATGGTCATTAGCAGACCGAGTAGCCCTCACTTTGAGGGCGACTGGCCGAGGTGAGAGCAGCTAGTTGGTCAGTCGTCCTCTCTGTCTCTGATTTTTCGGACCCATGGTTTTTACATATTCCTTTGTTATATTTCGAATACCTGATGATATCACCGGATTCATATGGAACCCGGTCATTGAAATGATCATAGTATAATAAACCTTTCAAGGATTTACACCAGTCTAGCCTCCTGTTATTTTATTTATATATACATATATATTTGTTATGTAATAAACATAAGATAATTAATTCATTTACCAGTGGTTTCTTGATTACAGATATTTATATCTGCATATATATACATATAGAGAGAGAGACACTATACATATATACACATACATGAGTAAACACACGTGAAAGACAAAAGTATATGTAAACATACAAAGTGTACACATATAGAAAGGAAATCCTTATAAAATTATAAAATATTTCTTATATATATATGTAGATAAATCTACCAAAAATTTACGGTAGTGTCCAATCCGTATGAAGAAACTCAATGTAATCCGGATATCATGAAAAGAGAAGATGCATTCAAAAACTATTTTCGGTGAAAATTAACGGAAAACGGAGTCAAGATAAATTAATAAAATAATGAATAAACAAAGAAACAGTTCCTTATATTAAAAAAATTCATCATTTTACGATCGTTTCTAGGATATATATGAGTTAGTGCTGGTATGCATATTCTATAGATCTATGTAAAATATTTATACAAACTATCAGAGGGAATAAACATACCTAGGTATGTATATTCCCTCTGATAGTTTGTATAAATATTTTACATAGATCTATAGAATATGCATACCAACACTAACACATATATCCTAGAAACGATCGTAAAATGATGAATTTTTTTAATATAAGGAACTGTTTCTTTGTTTATTCATTATTTTATTAATTTATATATATATATATATAACGGAGTTGTAAGGAACCAGATGG
>OZ024741.1:217227205-217254705 GCA_964016885.1 Eledone cirrhosa | reverse complement strand
GCTTTTACACCTACCTCCTTGCTTCTGATGACCAAATGCTGAAGTTGGTGCAAAAACCAACCGGTGGGTGACCCAGGGGTAGACCCTGAGCAAGATGGCTGGATAACCTCCATGAGCTTGGTTGGCCTCGCTTGGGGATCCAGCTGGATCAATTGGAGATGGTTGCTTCTGACAGGACCTGCTGGAAGGTGTGCTTGAGGACTCTACCCCCACAACCCTCTCTAGAATATGTAGCCACAGATGTATTGTCTTAAAGGCATATAACCTTATTTGCCCAGTTTAATCTTAAACACGCTAGTAATTTTTATGAGTTGTTTCCCCTTGACACTACATAATCTATTAAGGGGAAATTACTCTATGGTGCCTTGTGTCATTGACAGCGCATTAAAGATTAACACGGCATTTAAACTGGCCATAATTAGCTGCTCATACTGACATTAAGATATCATTCTCAAAATAAACAATGACATTAAAATCTCAGAGCCCATCCCTCTCCAGGTTTGAACATGTCGGTGTCACGACAAAAACTCCCAGTCAATACTGTAAAGTGGCCATGTCGGTGTCACGACAAAAACTCCCAGTCAATACTGTAAAGTGGCCATGTCGGTGTCATGACAATAACTCCCAGTCAACACTGTAAAGTGGCCATGTCGGTGTCACGACAAAAATTCCCAGTCAACACTGTAAAGTCGCCATGTCGGTGTCACGACAAACTCCCAGTCAACACTGTAAAGTGGCCATGTCGGTGTCACGACAAACTCCCAGTCAATACTGTAAAGTGGCCATGTCGGTGTCATGACAAAAACTCCCAGTCGACACTAAAGTGGTCATGTCGGTGTCACAACAAAAACTCCCAGTCGACACTGCAAAGTGGTTGTGTAAGTGTCACAACAAAAAGCACCCAGTATACACTGTAAATGTGGTTGGCATTCAGCCATAGAAGCCAAGTCAGAAGCAGTTCTGTATGAGCAAGACACAGTCTCCTTACCCAACTAGTCTCAAATGAAACAACCTGTCTAAACCATACTAGCGTGGTAAATAGCCGTTAAACGATAATGATATATATATATATATATATATATATATATTGGAAAATGTGTGAGATCCTTCGTACAGTTAGGTATATTTGAAAAAAAAGGAAAAGAATGACTTCACTTGTAGTTCTAGATAATTTGATTTAATTTTATATTATAATATTATGAGTTGGTAGATCTAGTTGTATATATATCTTTATATATACACACACACATACACAATGGGCTTGTACAGTTTATGGTTTACTAAATTCCACTAACAAAGCATTTATCAACTCCTGGCTATAGAAATCACGTGTCCAAAGTGCAGCATAATGGGAGTAAACATGGAATCACATGATTGTATAGGCAACTACACAACCATTCATGTGACTCTTATAATTTAGTTGAAAAATAAGTGCTACTTAATAACTCTAAACACTTGAGTTTAAAGTATATTTTTCCGATGGAGGATATTAGCTTTCTTCCAACTATTGACAATTGTATTTCAACACATTTCCGAAAGCTCTTTTCACAATGAATTTCATGGTATATTTTTTCTTTGTGTGTGAACCTAATATAACTAAAAATTGCCTCCTGTTTTTGTTTTTTCATTTATCAATTATATATATACATATATATCAGATTGGAGGTGGTAAAAACCAGTTAGACTATAACTCACCAGAGTACTCAATACTTGGGATAATAGTGGGAAATATGAAAATTCAGGACCTCAATGGCTGAGCTCTGGCTGTTTAAACAGCTAGATCCGATCTCATTTTTTTCATATATATATATTTATATACATGTATGTAGTTGATGAATATGCAAGCCAACATCAAGGGTTGCAGAAAGAAAGCATCACTTGTTATGAAGTTAGTTACTGTGGTAATATTTATCTGTCTTTTACACACATTTCGTATGGAAAAAATTATATACATATTATGTATAATATATATATATAAAGGAAGATACAAACCTGACCACAATGACTTGTGATTTCAACTTGTATTCAGCAAGTCTTTTCAAAGGCGTACACCTTCAAAAGGATTGCAGAATACAAACCAAAACAGCTAGGTGTTGCTGTCGAGTTCATACCTTCCTTTATACTCAATCTGCTTCTTCCCATACTCTCAGGTCTTGAATAATCATCCCCTCTTATTAATTTTTCAGATTTTTTCCAACCCATCTGCTTATTAAATTTTGCTTATCTATCTCTGGAGAAATTTTATTTTAAGTGGTAGCATTCCGGTGACAATTCATTTTCTTTAGACATTAAAACACATTATATATGACAAAAAAAGTATATTACTAGAAATCCCATACGTTATAAAATAAATAGGATGGATTGGGGTCTTAATATGTAAACTAAACAACTAATTCTAATTTTTAATAATATCAATGGAAACAACCTAGAAAAATTACCGATTTTCCACGCCTTGCTTATTCCACCCACACTCTATTATTTGGGATCCGAGAATAGATAGAGTACTACCCTGGACTATACAGGGTGACCACAAAAACACTCCTTGATTTCAAATACTTATAATATGAAAACTTAAATGAATATTCTTACAATATTGGTGGCTACAGTTACATAAACTAACAAAGTTTCATGTGGTATTGGTTGACATCATAGACACTCGATGTCTGCACCTTTTGTTGCTCGGCAAACAGCAATGCGATAATCAACCTTGGAGTGTTTTTGTGGTCACCCTGTATATTATCATCATCACTGTTTCATGTCCATTTTTCAAGCTAGCATGAGTTAGGTTTTATAGAAAATAATATATATATATATATATCTCTTCCATTGTATATTTAAGTCTCACCTGTTGATATTTCTATTTATACTTTAATTGTATTTCAGGTGTTAATGTTGATGTGTTAATCCTCACTATTAATTAATCTGGGGTGTTAATCTCTTAGGCTGCCTTTTGTCTTTCTCATATCTATATATACTTATATATATGTGTGTATGTATGTATGTGTATGGAAGAGATGACCCCTTAGCCTTTGTCAAGGCAGAATTCTAGGAGAAGGAAAACTCTGATATAACACCTGCAACCCTGATGGTATCCAATGATGTTGACTTGTTCTTCTTTTTGGTAAATATCATCTTGGTTAAGAGAGAGGAACTGGCTTTGTGCAGTGCCTTTGCTCACTATAAAAGCTTCACGGCACAGGCATTGCCTTATATCTGGAGATCTCTCTGCACTTGTCATTACATGGTACCATGGGTCCAGCACTATGTGTCAATAATTGTCACAAGTGTAGTGTTTGTACCAGAGTTTTCAAGTCGCTGGCTGGACTAAAATGTCACACTTGTTCAGCGTATCGGTAGGGGTTCTCCGACATGGATATAAAGTAGTGGCCATACTCGAAAACGAGTTGGCAGCCACCATGTATATATATATAATGTGTGTGTGTGTGAAAAATATATTTATATATACATATGTGCATGTGTATGTGTGTGTGTATAGATAGATAGATATATTTTTTTATTAGCCACAGGGGCACAAAAGAAGGGGACAAATACAAAGGGGGAAGTTTACATACAATAAAAACGTGTAAAATGTTATCACAGATGGAATTTAAAAAGTATAGATAGATAGATAGATAGATAGACAGATATATAGATATATATTCGTTTGTGTGTGTATACATATATGTATATATATATTCAGATGGACAGATACATAGGTGTGTGTGTGTGAGTATCTATATGTATGACCAATGAGATGACCCATTGATCTCACCTCTTCAGCAAACACTGCAGATGTTTCATTGTCTCTCACAGCTGGACATTATATTATAACCTACATTGTGTCTACCTGTTCATTTTATTGCTGCTTGTTGTGACTGGTGTGGCATATTGATGATAATAAAAATTATTGAGTACAGTACTCAGGTGTACTCAGAGGTGTAACTAGGATATGGCAAGCATGGTACATGCCATGGGCGCCACTTCTGTTAAAGTCAAATAAGCCACGTCGGAGAGTGAAAAAAGAAACTCCTTCAGATGTATGATCTCTCTCTGATTATCATGGGTGAGAACACTATGATGGCTGGATCATTAAACCATTTATATAAATTATTAGGCCTCCATAGGTAAAAATACAGTGCTGGGCAGGGGCACAATTTCACTGCTTGCCATAGGTGTTATTTTCCCTTGTTATGCCTCTGGGTGCACTACAGTTCATCAAAGGTGCAATTATAGTACATAGAATAATGTACAAATGTCAGGAAACTGAACAGTGTATGAGTCATGACAGACACACACCCACACACTCATGCGTGCATGTGTATGGAGGGGGAAGCATGGAGGTTATGACGGATGCAGTGTCCTGACAGCTAACAACTGATGCAAGTAGTTTGTTCCATGCTTCAGCAACTCTGAGCATAAAAAAATGTTTACGAAAGCCATGGGAGCTGTGCTGTTTTCTGACTTTGTAAGCAAGTCCAAGGGTGTTACATATGAAATTCAAAAAGGTGCTCAGGGTTGTTGTTGGAAAGATGGTTATTATAGCTTATATTGTGTATATCTGTTGATATTTGACATATTAGGGCCTATATTATATCTTATCATCATCGTTTAATGCCCATTCCCAAGCTTGCATAGGTTAGACGGGTTGTCACGTTATGAGATATATACTATATAACCATGATATAACCCTCAGTGATATATACTATATAACCCTCAGTGATATATGTTATATTTGTTTTTATTTTTCTCCAGCAGAATGTATGCTTTCCTGGCTGTCCTTCTAGTAGCTGCCTGTGCAGCGTTACCATTTGAAACAAATTCATATTTAGACGATGAATGGGGCATATTTAAAAACTCATTTAATAAAGTATACCAGAAAGAACCTGAGGAATATTTCAGGTAAATATTTTCCATTTGTCTACTTTTGTCATCTAGGTAGCAGATATATATCCGCTGGCCATAGTCCCCGGGGCATGCCCCATTACAACCGCGCCCTAGCCCCAGAGCCCAATCACCATCTCCCTTCCCTATTCTTCTGTGACACTAGAGGCCTTGGCTTTCCCTTTTATGTTTTTTTTAATATTTACTTATCTTGCATTCCATTATTTTTTTTCCTTCTTCTATTAAATTTTATATATTTACTGTTGATTTCAATAAATGTTTGTATCAAATTGGCAGAGTGATTAGAACATTGGATAGAATACTTTGTGGTATTCGTTCCAGCTTGCTGTATTCTGAGTTCAAATTCCACCAAATTCAACTTTGCTTTTCTTTCTCACTTCACTCTCTTTCTCACTTCACTCTCTTTCTCACTTCACTCTCTTTCTCACTTCTTCTCTCCTTCTCACTTCTTCTCTCCTTCTCACTTCTCTCTCCTTCTCTGGAAGAAACTGGGGCTATGTTCAGACTTGGAGAAGAGATGGACTCTGCCAGGTTTTAAAGAAAATTATGCCCTAGAAATACTGTATGTCCCTACGTTTCCATCGAGTTGCAGGTTCAATGAAAAATCTTACCATAGTGTGTACCACTGTCTGCGTACTCTAAAATAGTGTGTACCACTGTCTGTGTACTCCTAAAATACTGTGTACCACTGTCTGTGTACTCTAAAATAGTGTGTACAACTCTGAGTGTACTACTGTCAGTGTGTACTCCTAAAATAGTGTGTAATTCTGTCACAGTGTGTACTCCTTTCTACTCTCCTTACCATATTATACTCTGCCACCAATGTACTCTCTCTTTCTCACTACAACAGTGTACTCTATCTCACTCTACCACTGTACTATCTCACCCAACCACCACAGTGTACTTTATGCCTTGTACCCAAAATTAGAAATTATATTTTATAGTGACCAGCTATTATTATGGTCATTTGCGTTGGGACACACACTTATTTGAATTTTTGTATTTGTAGACGTATCGTCTGGGAAAAGAACTACATGTATGTGTTGTCACATAATGCAGCAGTTAAAGAACAGAAATTTCACTTTACTCTGGCAATGAATGAGTATGGAGATCTTGTAAGTATATTTTAAAGGAGAAATTCTTTAAACCGGCCGTATCTGGCCAGAATTCTCTCACCTCTTTCTGTTCAAACCGGTTGTAACTGGCCACTCATACTGATGTTAAGGTATTGTTCTCAAAATAGAACAATACCTTAACATCAATTGGAGATAGTTGCTTCTGACAGGACTTGCTGAAAGGTGTGCTTGAGGACTCTACCTCCACAATCCTCCCAGTGCTTATCTCGGTTTCGTATCGTGAAGTGACTGAGAGTACAAGACTCCTCCCTTGACATGTCGCGAGTCCATCGCGAGGTTAAACTGTTACTGAGTATACTGGAGCAACGTGAAATGAAGTGATTTGCTCAAGAACAATAAACAACCCAGTCAAGGAATCAAACCCAAGACTTATGATCAAGTCCAACACCCTTACCACTAGGCCACGTGCCTCCATAGAATATTTACATTTGATAGGATTCAAACAACTAATGTTATTAAGATTTTTTTTTTTTTTATCGATGGGTGGGTAGTTTGGGGGGGGGGGGGGGGGGGGGGGTTAAAGTTTTTATGAACTTCAGTTTTCTCATTTGACTCTGTTTAAACAACATTGGTGTAACTGTCTTCAGGTTTATGAATGCAGGTTAAAGGCCTTGTGGTCCTGGTGGTCAGGATGGAGAAGACATTGCCTCAGAGGATGGGAGGGAGACATGATGGAACAGCCACTCCACCTCACACATTTGCTGGTAGCCAGCGCTGCTCCGATAGCAATGAGTAAGGATTTAGTCCAGGGGCCAAGAATGTTGAAAGTTTCAGCTGCCCCAAGCTCGACCACAAAACTATCAGAGAGTGGCCGATAGGAAAGCTGGTATAAAGACAGGTAAATTCTACTCTTCTGTCTGTGTGAACATATGACAACCCTCTACACTGGTGCCAGGATAATCATTGATTGCTTGGCCCAACAGATAGTATCAGCAATGGAAAGGTCTGTGGAAACATTGTTTCCCCGGTCCATCAGATAGCAACAACAATGGAAATATTGTTTCCCTGGTCCATCAGATAGGATCAACAATGGAAACATTGTTTCCCTGGTCCAACAGATAGCAACAGCAATGAAAACATTGTTTCCCTGGTCCATCATATAGCAACAGCAATGGAAACATTGCTTCCCTGGTCCAACAGATATCAACAATGGAAACATTGTTTCCCTGGTCCATCAGATAGGATCAACAATGGAAACATTGTTTCCCTGGTCCATCAGATAGGATCAACAATGGAAACATTGTTTCCCTGGTCCATCAGGTAGGATCAACAATGGAAACATTGTTTCCCTGGTCCAACGATGGAAACATTGTTTGCCTGGTCCATCAGGTAGGATCAACAATGGAAACATTATTTTCTTGATGTTCTTCAGATTGGACCCTATTCTTTCCCTAATCCCCAATTATGTTGGATGTCATCTTTCTACAGACCCACAAAGAGTTCCGACAAGTAATGAATGGCTACAAAGGGTCAGCAACGAAGTCCGGCAACTGTGCCCCACAACATACTGACAACCGAATACTTTACCTGCCAAGCAAGGTTGATTGGAGGACAAAAGGTTATGTGACACCTGTGAAAAACCAGGTAAGATCTTGTCATATATAACAATCATGTCAATCTCTCTACATAACAATCATGTCCATCTCTCTACATAACAATCATGTCCATCTCTCTACATAACAATCATGTCCATCTCTCTACATAACAATCATGTCCATCTCTCTACTTAACAATCATGTCTATCTCTCTACATAACAATCATGTCAATCTCTCTACTTAACAATCATGTCAATCTCTCTACATAACAATCATGTCCATCTCTCTACATAACAATCATGTCCATCTCTCTACTTAACAATCATGTCCATCTCTCTACTTAACAATCATGTCCATCTCTCTACTTAACAATCATGTCTATCTCTCTACTTAACAATCATGTCTATCTCTCTACTTAACAATCATGTCTATCTCTCTACATAACAATCATGTCCATCTCTCTACATAACAATCATGTCCATCTCTCTACATAACAATCATGTCCATCTCTCTACATAACAATCATGTCCATCTCTCTACATAACAATCATGTCAATCTCTCTACTTAACAATCATGTCAATCTCTCTACATAACAATCATGTCCATCTCTCTACATAACAATCATGTCCATCTCTCTACATAACAATCATGTCCATCTCTCTACATAACAATCATGTCCATCTCTCTACTTAACAATCATGTCTATCTCTCTACTTAACAATCATGTCTATCTCTCTACATAACAATCATGTCCATCTCTCTACTTAACAATCATGTCCATCTCTCTACATAACAATCATGTCTATCTCTCTACATAACAATCATGTCTATCTCTCTACTTAACAATCATGTCTATCTCTCTACATAACAATCATATCTATCTCTCTACATAACAATCATATCTATCTCTCTACATAACAATCATATCTATCTCTCTACATAACAATCATATCTATCTCTCTACATAACAATCATGTCTATCTCTCTACATAACAATCATGTCTATCTCTCTACATAACAATCATGTCTATCTCTCTACATAACAATCATGTCTATCTCTCTACATAACAATCATGTCTATCTCTACATAACAATCATGTCTATCTCTACATAACAATCATGTCTATCTCTACATAACAATCATGTCTATCTCTACATAACAATCATGTCTATCTCTACATAACAATCATGTCTATCTCTTTACATAACAATCATGTCTATCTCTCTACATAACAATCATGTCTATCTCTCTACTTAATAATGTCTATCTCTCTACATAACAATTATGTCTATCTCTCTACTTAACAATCATGTCTATCTCTCTACATAACAATCATGTCGATCTCTCTACATAACAATCATGTCTATCTCTCTACATAACAATCATGTCTATCTCTCTACATAACAATCATGTCTATCTCTCTACTTAACAATCATGTCTATCTCTCTACTTAACAATCATATATATCTCTCTACATAACAATGTCTCTCTTTACATAACAATCATGTCTATCTCTTTACATAACAATCATGTTTATATCTCTACATAACAATCATGTCTCTCTCTACTTAACAATCATGTCTCTCTCTACTTAACAATCATGTCTCTGTATCTCTCTACATAACAATCATGTCTCTGTATCTCTCTACATAACAATCATGTCCCTGTATTTCTTTACATAACAATCATGTCCCTGTATTTCTCTATTTAGCAATCCTGTGGCTCCTGTTATGCCTTTTCTGCAACTGGTTCTTTGGAAGGTCAACACTTCAATAGGACAGGAAGATTAATCTCCCTTTCTGAACAGAACATTATCGACTGTTCCAGCCCAGAAGGTAATTGACACAGTTTTACTATGCGACATTGTTTTTGAGCCTCAGGACTTGGAACAGACTTTAACCCTACAATAGACTGGTGTCCTGTCGAAGGGAGAGTCCTGTACTCTCGGTCACTTAAAACCAATGATACCAGGATAAAGTGTAAGCTGTAACAATGTTTGTGTATAATTTGACTGGGGTTCCTATCATTAAAACATTTGACAAACCTCTTATGAGATACAGCCTCATACGCGGCCAGCTAATGGAGGCCCCTGTCATTAAAACATGAGAAGCCTCCTGTGAGATACAGACTTGTAAGAGACCAATTATACCTACACAGGTGTGAGCTGTAACAATAACATAAGATTGGAGCCCCTTTCATTAAAACATCTGATGTGCTACAGAGTTGTGAGCTCTAACATGTATTTTAACCTTGTCAAAGGTGGTGTGTACTGTCTTCTCTTTCTTACCTCTTGTGTTATCCCACCCTCTGACCATTTCTTCGACATTTTCTATATTTTCCTCAGGTAACAATGGATGCAATGGTGGTTTGATGGACCAAGCTTTTCAGTATATCTCAGAAAACGGAGGTATTGACACTGAGGCAGCTTATCCTTATGAAGCAGAGGTAAGTATTTGTGGCCACCTTTTATGTTAGCTTCAATTGGACAGGTTGTCAAGCTTTAAGACTAAATAGGACAGATGACTTTGTCTTTCTCATACATCCCCTGGTTTCTACAGTTGGATGCAATTCCTAATGCCAACCACTTTACAGAGTGTACTGGGTGCATTTTATCATAGCACCAACACTACCACTTTACAGAGTGTACTGACTATATTTTATCATGGCAGCAGTGCTACCATTTTATGGAGTAGGCTGGGTGTAATTTATCTCAATAACAGTATTATCACTTTACAGGAGGCACATGGCTTAGTGGTTAGAGCATTGACCTTGCAATCGAAAGGTTGTGAGTTCAATTCTCAGACCGGGTGATGTTGTTTCCTTGAGCAAGACACTTTATTTCACATTGCGCCAGTTTACTCAGCTGTAGAAATGAGATGATAGGGACTGGGGTCCATATCATTCCACTGAAAAGTGGTCGTTGAAGTGCCACGGCAAAAAAAGCACCCAGCACTCACTGTAAATGAGGTTGGTGTTAGGAAGGGCATCCAGCTGTAGAAAAATCAGTTCCCGTTCCCACCCTTGCAAGTAGGGAAAAAGCGGACGTAAAATGAAGTGATGATGATGAATGATGAGAGTGGACTGGATAGATTTTATCTCAACAGAAGCACAACTACTTTACAAAATGAACTGGGTAGATTTTTCCAATAATTTATCCTTTTTAAACTATAGACTATATGCTGTGTGTATCTGGTTTAGAATAGGTACACTGTATCCCTGTGTATACCTGGTTTAGAATAGGTACACTATATCCCTGTGTATATCTGGTTTAGAATAGGTACACTGTATCCCTGTGTATATTTGGTTTACAATAGGTACACTGTATCCCTGTGTGTCTCTGGTTTACAATAGGTACACTGTATCCCTGTGTGTCTCTGGTTTACAATAGGTACACTGTATCCCTGTGTGTCTCTGGTTTACAATAGTTACACTGTATCCTTGCATGTTGTAAGAAGCGGCTACCAGGAAGGGCATCCAAACATATAATATCGCCCCCAAAAAGAACCCACAATGTGTATGAAATCTGTTGTAGGACCAGACTCTTAGCTAGCCCCTGCTCTAGCAGGGAAAAGGCCTTAAACACTTGTCATTAAAAGGAAATGCAGGATATTGTCAAGAAGGCCGAGGGTGTCTTAGCATCACTCAGCAAGACCTTTGTCAGCTGCTCTCCAGCTATCTATTTAAAGCTGTACATGGCTATTGTGCGGCCACACTTAGAATTTGCATCACCAGTCTGGAACCCCTATCTTGCTCAGAACATTGACCGCCTGGAAACTGTTCAGAGACGTGCAACCAAGCGAATACCCTCCATCAGGCATCTACCATACTCTGAACGCCTTGCTTACCTGGGCATGGATACACTGAAGCTCCGACATCTGGCAACTGACTTGGTAAACGCCCACAAAATTATTAACCATCTTGCCAACAACAACCCTGAGTACCTTTTTGATTTCCATGTGTCTAACACACATGGGCATGCCCACAAAGTCAGAAAACAGCACAGTTCCCATGACTTTCGGAAACATTTTTTCACGCTCAGAGTTGCTGAAGCATGGAACAAACTACCTGCATCGGTTGTTAGCTGTCGAAACACTGCATCCTTTAAAACCTCCATGCTTCCTGAGATTCGCCAACACTACACCTGATATACCTCCTCCATACACATACACACATGTATATCATGACTCTTACACTATTCACTTCCCTGACATTTGTATATTATTCTATGTACTATACATGCACCTTTGACAAGTTGTAGTGCACCCGAGCACTTTACACAATAATTTCCTTATATTATATATATGCAAGTGGATTGGCAGTATCGGTAGAGGGTCGGATGCCATGCTTTCCAGCATAGTTATGTCCCTTTACGATCTGAGTTCAAATCCCGCCGAGGTTGACTTTGCCTTTCATCCTTACGGGGTCGATAAAATAAAGTACCAGTAATGCACTGGATAATTGCTGGCCTTGTGCCTAAAGTAGAAACAATTATATATATGCAAGTGTGGAACATGGACGTTAAACGATGATGATGATATATATGTAGAAACCAAGCCAAAATCAGTTCTGTGTGAGTAAGACACTGTTATCTGACCTGGTTTGTCTCACAATGGGACAACTTGTCTAACCCATGCTAACATGGACGTTAAATGGCGATTATGATATATATGGTATGGTATGAACCTGTAACTCCCGGAGAGTAGTCGGTGTCATATTGACATACAGTGTTTCTCGGGCATTTTTAAAACCTGACAGAGCCCATCTCCTCTCCAGGTCTGAATACAGGAAATTTCTTCCAGAGAAGGATAGGGAGGGTGAATGAAAGGAAGTGAGAAAGAGATATAGAGGAAGAATCGACTTGACAGATACTTTTTTTTTATCAACCATGAATGGAACTTTGTCAATGGATGAAAGGAAAAGTTGACTTCAGCAGGATTTGAACTCAGAGAGCCGAAATGAATACTGCAAAGCATCCTCTCTGACATTTTAAAAACTCTGCCAATTCGCCGCCAATTCTCTCCAAAAAAATGTTTCTTCCGCTTTGTACTCTAGTCTATCTTTCTATTCCTTTTATCACATTCTTTCTTCTAATGAAGGACTAACATCCTGAACATTAGGATTCTTTTTCTATTATATCAAACATTAAACTAACTGTATTGTTTCCTCTGTGTTGTTCATTTACTTTTTGCATGCACACACGCACATATATATATATATGTATATGTATGTAAAAGGTAAACAGAAATAACAACACAATCGGTACAGTATATGGAAGGGATATATTAGGTTAACGCTTGATATAGCAGGAAGAGGGTCTTAACGTTTCGGACGCTAGTCCTTCATCAGAAGAAAGAATGAGAAATAAGATAGATTGATGGGACGGGCGGGGTGGAATTGAAAAAAATGTCTTTAGATAAAAATAACAGGTCCATTCATGTTGACATCTCTTGTAATTTTCTTTATTGCAGACGCGAGAATGCCGATATGTAAAGAATGGAACTGGTGCTACTGATATTGGATTTAAGGATCTTCCAATTGGCAGTGAATACCATTTGAAGATTGCCACAGCTACAGTTGGCCCCATATCTGTCGCCATTGATGCTAGCTCCATGCAATTCCGTTTTTACAACAGTGGAGTTTTCTACAACTCTGATTGCAGTCCTGAAAATCTTGATCATGGTGTCTTGGTGGTTGGCTATGGAGTTGAGAAACAGAATGAGGAAGACATGGACTTTTGGCTAGTTAAGAACAGGTAGGTTAAAAAAAAACATTATTTTTGTTTTGTTTTGTCTGAGGAAGCATGTGGCCTAGTAGTAAGGGTGTTGGATTTACAATCATAATGTTATGGGTTTGATTCTTGGACAGGGTTGTGTGTTGTGTTCTTGAGCAAAACACTTCATTTCATGTTGCTCCAGTATACTCAGCTGAAAATGAGTACCAGCAATAGCTGGGGGTTTAACCCTGCGATGGACTGGCGTCCTGTCCAGAGGGGGTCTTGTACTCTGTCACTTCACGCCACGAAACAAGAATAAGCACCTTTCTGGTGAGCCTCTGAGCTCAAGACAGACTTTAGACTTTGAGGAATTCCTTATAAACAATCTAGGAAAGCAGCCATCATCATCATCATTGTCTTTTGTCTGCTTTTCCATGCCTGTATGGGTTGGATGGGTCTTTCCCAGCACAGCATCTCACCACTTATTGCAATCCTTTGTCAACTCTGTGAGCTTCAGTAATTTATGGTAAGCTCACATTACCTCTGCCCAAGTTTTCCTTGGTATCCCTCTACTGTAGCTTCCTTCTACTGAGATTTCTTGGCACTTCATCACCCAACAATCATCATCCATATTTATTACATGTCCTTACCAGTGCAGTTTGTTTCTCCTGCTGCACACTACATTTCATTCCTCTTATACTTGGCTTATCTCTCAACTCATCCATATTTTGTCATTCACACATATTTACGTTGTACATCCATCTTATATCATTTTTCTATAGCTTTTGCATATCCACTACATTCACTATACATGTCTCACTCTTGAATAAGAACGGATACTGGATAGAGAGGTCTCTTATGTCCTGACAGACAACAACCTCTGTAGTGTTGGTGATCTACATAATATAATGTATCCAGTATACTCTGTAAACTGGTTAGTGATAGGAAGGACGTCAAGCCAAAGAAAACTTGCCAAAAAAAGGGTTGAAAGAATTCTTCAGTTGTGTAAAGACACAATAAAATACACCATGTACACTCTGTAAAATGGTAATGCTGATGCAACAACAAAAAGTACCCAGTGCACACTGTAAGGTGGTGCCACAAAAAAAATGCTCCCAGTTCATGCTATAAAGTGGTTGACATTAGGAAGGGTATCCAGCTGTAGAAACTAAGTAACACATTGCCAAGTGACCTGTCTGGTCTCAGAACATGACAACTTGTCCAACCCATGCAAGCATGGTGATGATAAATGCTTAAAAACAGCTTTGTATTATAGAGCCAGTGGTTATTTGATATCAAAAGGGTTCTTATTCCTGAGAGTCTTGGGGGCAGAGTCCTCAAACACTCCATCCAACGGGTCCTGTCAGAAGCAACCATCTCCAACTGATCTGGCTGGATCCCCAAGTGTGACCAGCCGAGCTCATGGATGTTATTCAACCATGGGTCTACTCCTGGGTCTCCTGCTGGTTGGTTTTGCCTGTAAAATCTGTCCAGCGATTCTTTCCTAAGACATTCTACCCACATGCTCATAGTATTGGAGCTGTGATCTCTCACTTCAGAGAAGTAGTGGCTCTACCTGGAGTGACTCTCTGATCTCCGAACTACACACTCTGTAGAGTAATGTTACTCCAAAGACCCTTCGGAGGAACCCCATTTCAGCCTCTTGTATTCACAATCGTATTCTTTTGGTCATTACCATAACCATAGGTAAGTGTTGGCACGAATAAGGGTTCTTATTTAAATTAAAATAGAACCAAGGGTTATTTCATATCAAAAGGGTTTCTGTTTAAATTTTAAAAAAAACTAGGGGTATTTGGTATTAAAAGGGTTTCTATTTAAATTAAAATTTTCCTACATTTTTTTTTTTTCATCTTTATTTTCTATCTTAAAAAATGTTTTTTTTTTCTTTCTTTTAATTATAGTTGGGGTACCAAATGGGGTGAAGACGGCTACATTAAAATGGCCAGAAATATGGATAACAACTGTGGTATTGCATCAAAAGCTAGTTACCCTCTTGTATAAAGAAACATTTTTTTTTTTTTAGATTGACACACATTAGAGGTAGAATGTCAGACTAAATGAAGGTATCACAAAATTGGCTGACAAGAGCTAACAAACACACAGGTAAAAAGTACCACAAAGCAATAGCAAACATCACATACAAAGAGCATTTATTACCAACACACACAGGTAAAAGCTCCACAAAATAAAGACTAAAACACACTCAAAACAAGGTCTAACAAAAACAGTTGAAAATGCCACAAAACGAGGTTCAACAAACCCAAACACAGGTAAAAATGTCATGTAAACACAGAACACCTAACATCCACCATTTAAACCATATTTTCCAATAATCCCATGTTTGTAAATCTGTAAATGTTTAACTAATTTGAGAATTTCCAATGAACTGATGTGAGGTTAATAGATTTATCATACAACTACAGCTATTCCTCAATGTCTTAGACAGAACGATGGAAATTTCTAGATTCGTTGAATGGGGATTTCTATTTTTATATTTATCTTTTGTCTTTTTTTTTTTTTGTTTTTTTGTTTTTGTTTTTTTTACTTTTGTCCATTTTACTTTTTTTAATAAAATAAGTTTTTAAAAAAAATTATTTCAAATGTGTTTGGTTGATCATTATTATTAATAGGGCGGTGTTTTGGCAGACTCGGTAGAGCATCAGATACCATTATTTACACCATATAGTTATGGCCCTTTATGTTCTGAGTTCAAATCTCGCCGAGGTTAGCTTTGCCTTTCATGCTTACGAAGTTGATAAAATAAAGTACCAGTAATGCACTGGGGTAAATTTAATCGACTTTCTCCTCCCCAGAAATGTCTGGCCTTGTGCCTAAATCAGAAACCATTATTATTATTAGGGCGGTGGATTGGCAATATTGGTAGAGCGTCGGACATGCTACACAACAGAGTTACGTCCCTTTGCATTCTGATTTCAAATCCTATCGAGGTTAAATTTGATTTTCATCCTTACAGGGTCGATAAAATAAAATATCAGTAATGTATTGGGATCGATTTAATCAACTTTCTCTCTCTCTCTCCCCCCCCCCCCCAAAAAAAAATTTCTGGCCTTGTGCCTAAATCGGAAACTATTATTATCAAGCTTAGTATTTATTTGACTAGTAAATTGTTGATGTGAAGGTGTGTGGCTTATTGATTAGAAACTTGGATTCACAATCTTGGGATTGTGAGTTCAATTTCCAGACCAGGCGATGCATTGTGTATTTGATCAAGACACTTTATTTTACATTGCTTCAGTTCCCTCAACTATAGAAATGATTTGTGATGCCAAGCTATATTGGCCATTCCCTTGGACAACATCGGTGTCTTGGAGTAGAGAGACTGGTACGCATCAGCGCTGCTGGTCTTCCATAAAAACACCTTGCCTAGGCTTGTGCTTTGGAAGAGAACTTTCTAGGTACAAACGCCATGCTTATTCGTGACCGAAGGGGTTTTTGCAGCATTAAATTGACAGTACCAGTCAAATATTGGAGATTGATGTAATTGACTTTCTCTTCCAAAATTACTTGGTCTTGTGCTTAAATTAGATGGATTAGCAGTATCGGTAGAGGGTCGGACACCATGCTTTGCAGCATATAGTTACAGCCCTTTGATCTGAGTTCCTGCCAAGGTTAACTTCGCCTTTCATCCTTACAGGGTCAATAAAATAAAGTTGTTACAGCTCACACCTATGCAGGTTTAGCTGGCCTCCCACAAGGTATATTTCGTTGGAGTGTCTTGCGTAATTTAATGATAGGGACCTCAGTCCTATCAACTCATTTCTACAGCTGAGTAAACTGGAACAACGAGAAATAAAGTGTCTTGCTCAAGGAAACAACACATCACCCGGTCTGAGAATTGAAATCACAACCTTTCGATTGCAAGCCCAGAGCTCTAACCAGTAAGCCATGCGCCTTCACAAATAAAGTACCACTCACGTACTGGGGTCGATTTTAATCAACTTTCCCCTCCCCCAAAATTGCTGGCCTTGTGCCAATATAAGAAACCATTATTATTATTATGATGCATTGGCAGAGGTTAACTTTACTTTTTATCCTTACGGGGTCGATAAAATAAAGTACCAGTAATGTACTGGGTAATTGCTGGCCTTGTGCCAAAAGTAGAAACGATTATTATCACTATTGGGTGTAAGGCAGTGGATTGGCAGTATTGGTAGAGCGTTGGACACCATGCTTTGCAGCATAGAGTTACAGCCCTTTATGGTCTGAGTTCAAATCCTACTAAGGTTAGCTTTGCCTTTCATCCTTACAGGGTTGATAGTATCAGTAATACACTGAGTTGATTTAATCGACTTTTCCCTCCCCCAAAATTGTTGGCCTTGTGCCTAAATCAGAAACCATTATTACTAATTGGCAGTATCGGTAGAGGGTTGGACGCCATGCTTTCCAACATAGTTACGTCCCTTTACAATCTGAGGTTTACTTTACCTTTCATCCTTATGGGGTCGATAAAATAAAGTACCAGTAATGCACTGGGTAATTACTGGCCTTGTGCCAAAAGTAGAAACAATTATTACTATTAGGTGTGAGGTTGGTAAAATTGTTAGAGCGTCCGACTCCTGGCGAGGTCAGCTTTGCCATTCAACTGACCAGGGTCAACAAAATAAGGTACCAGTCTAATACTGGGGTGAATGTAGTTGACGTTCACCTTCCCTACAAAATTGCCACCCATTAATGGCAAGGTATCAATCTTCTCTGCTGCTTCACAACACTTGTAACACACCTGACACACTAACAATTCTGTCAACCCTTCTCCACCTGCTTCACAACACCTGTAACACACCTGACACACTAACAATTCTGTCAACCCTCCTCCACCTGCTTCACACCACCTGTAACACACCTGACACACTAACAATTCTGTCAACCCTTCTCCACCTGCTTCACAACACCTGTAACACACCTGACACACTAACAATTCTGTCAACCCTTCTCCACCTGCTTCACAACACCTGTAACACACCTGACACACTAACAATTCTGTCAACCCTCCTCCACCTGCTTCACAACACCTGTAACACACCTGACACACTAACAATTCTGTCAACCCTTCTCCACCTGCTTCACAACACCTGTAACACACCTGACACACTAACAATTCTGTCAACCCTTCTCCACCTGCTTCACAACACCTGTAACACACCTGACACACTAACAATTCTGTCAACCCTTCTCCACCTGCTTCACAACACCTGTAACACACCTGACACACTAACAATTCTGTCAACCCTTCTCCACCTGCTTCACAACACCTGTAACACACCTGACACACTAACAAATCTGTCAACCCTCCTCCAGCTGCTTCACAACACCTGTAACACACCTGACACACTAACAATTCTGTCAACCCTTCTCCACCTGCTTCACAACACCTGTAACACACCTGACACACTAACAATTCTGTCAACCCTTCTCCACCTGCTTCACAACACCTGTAACACACCTGACACACTAACAATTCTGTCAACCCTTCTCCACCTGCTTCACAACACCTGTAACACACCTGACACACTAACAATTCTGTCAACCCTTCTCCACCTGCTTCACAACACCTGTAACACACCTGACACACTAACAATTCTGTCAACCCTCCTCCACCTGCTTCACAACACCTGTAACACACCTGACACACTAACAATTCTGTCAACCCTCCTCCACCTGCTTCACAACACCTGTAACACACCTGACACACTAACAATTCTGTCAACCCTTCTCCACCTGCTTCACAACACCTGTAACACACCTGACACACTAACAATTCTGTCAACCCTCCTCCACCTGCTTCACAATACCTGTAACACACCTGACACACTAACAATTCTGTCAACCCTTCTCCACCTGCTTCACAACACCTGTAACACACCTGACACACTAACAATTCTGTCAACCCTCCTCCACCTGCTTCACAACACCTGTAACACACCTGACACACTAACCATTCTGTCAACCCTCCTCCACCTGCTTCACAACACCTGTAACACACCTGACACACTAACAATTCTGTCAACCCTTCTCCACCTGCTTCACAACACCTGTAACACACCTGACACACTAACAATTCTGTCAACCCTTCTCCACCTGCTTCACAACACCTGTAACACACCTGACACACTAACAATTCTGTCAACCCTCCTCCACCTGCTTCACAATACCTGTAACACACCTGACACACTAACAATTCTGTCAACCCTTCTCCACCTGCTTCACAACACCTGTAACACACCTGACACACTAACAATTCTGTCAACCCTTCTCCACCTGCTTCACAACACCTGTAACACACCTGACACACTAACAATTCTGTCAACCCTTCTCCACCTGCTTCACAACACCTGTAACACACCTGACACACTAACAATTCTGTCAACCCTTCTCCACCTGCTTCACAACACCTGTAACACACCTGACACACTAACAATTCTGTCAACCCTCCTCCACCTGCTTCACAACACCTGTAACACACCTGACACACTAACAATTCTGTCAACCCTTCTCCACCTGCTTCACAACACCTGTAACACACCTGACACACTAACAATTCTGTCAACCCTTCTCCACCTGCTTCACAACACCTGTAACACACCTGACACACTAACAATTCTGTCAACCCTTCTCCACCTGCTTCACAACACCTGTAACACACCTGACACACTAACAATTCTGTCAACCCTCCTCCACAACACCTGTAACACACCTGACACACGAACAATTCTGTCAACCCTTCTCCACCTGCTTCACAACACCTGTAACACACCTGACACACTAACAATTCTGTCAACCCTCCTCCACCTGCTTCACAACACCTGTAACACACCGGACACACTAACAATTCTGTCAACCCTCCTCCACCTGCTTCACACCACCTGTAACACACCTGACACACTAACAATTCTGTCAACCCTCCTCCACCTGCTTCACAACACCTGTAACACACCTGACACACTAACAATTCTGTCAACCCTCCTCCACCTGCTTCACACCACCTGTAACACACCTGACACACTAACAATTCTGTCAACCCTTCTCCACCTGCTTCACAACACCTGTAACACACCTGACACACTAACAATTCTGTCAACCCTCCTCCACCTGCTTCACACCACCTGTAACACACCTGACACACTAACAATTCTGTCAACCCTTCTCCACCTGCTTCACAACACCTGTAACACACCTGACACACTAACAATTCTGTCAACCCTCCTCCACCTGCTTCACAACACCTGTAACACACCTGACACACTAACAATTCTGTCAACCCTCCTCCACCTGCTTCACAACACCTGTAACACACCTGACACACTAACAATTCTGTCAACCCTTCTCCACCTGCTTCACAACACCTGTAACACACCTGACACACTAACAATTCTGTCAACCCTCCTCCACCTGCTTCACAACACCTGTAACACACCGGACACACTAACAATTCTGTCAACCCTCCTCCACCTGCTTCACAACACATGTAACACACCTGACACACTAACAATTCTGTCAACCCTCCTCCACCTGCTTCACAACACCTGTAACACACCGGACACACTAACAATTCTGTCAACCCTCCTCCACCTGCTTCACAACACCTGTAACACACCTGACACACTAACAATTCTGTCAACCCTTCTCCACCTGCTTCACAACACCTGTAACACACCTGACACACTAACAATTCTGTCAACCCTTCTCCACCTGCTTCACAACACCTGTAACACACCTGACACACTAACAATTCTGTCAACCCTCCTCCACCTGCTTCACAATACCTGTAACACACCTGACACACTAACAATTCTGTCAACCCTTCTCCACCTGCTTCACAACACCTGTAACACACCGGACACACTAACAATTCTGTCAACCCTTCTCCACCTGCTTCACAACACCTGTAACACACCTGACACACTAACAATTCTGTCAACCCTTCTCCACCTGCTTCACAACACCTGTAACACACCGGACACACTAACAATTCTGTCAACCCTCCTCCACCTGCTTCACAATACCTGTAACACACCTGACACACTAACAATTCTGTCAACCCTTCTCCACCTGCTTCACAACACCTGTAACACACCGGACACACTAACAATTCTGTCAACCCTTCTCCACCTGCTTCACAACACCTGTAACACACCGGACACACTAACAATTCTGTCAACCCTCCTCCACCTGCTTCACAACACCTGTAACACACCTGACACACTAACAATTCTGTCAACCCTCCTCCACCTGCTTCACAACACCTGTAACACACCTGACACACTAACAATTCTGTCAACCCTTCTCCACCTGCTTCACAACACCTGTAACACACCTGACACACTAACAATTCTGTCAACCCTCCTCCACCTGCTTCACAACACCTGTAACACACCTGACACACTAACAATTCTGTCAACCCTCCTCCACCTGCTTCACAACACCTGTAACACACCTGACACACTAACAATTCTGTCAACCCTTCTCCACCTGCTTCACAACACCTGTAACACACCTGACACACTAACAAATCTGTCAACCCTTCTCCACCTGCTTCACAACACCTGTAACACACCTGACACACTAACAATTCTGTCAACCCTTCTCCACCTGCTTCACAACACCTGTAACACACCTGACACACTAACAATTCTGTCAACCCTTCTCCACCTGCTTCACAACACCTGTAACACACCTGACACACTAACAATTCTGTCAACCCTCCTCCACCTGCTTCACAACACCTGTAACACACCTGACACACTAACAATTCTGTCAACCCTTCTCCACCTGCTTCACAACACCTGTAACACACCTGACACACTAACAATTCTGTCAACCCTCCTCCACCTGCTTCACAACACCTGTAACACACCTGACACACTAACAAATCTGTCAACCCTTCTCCACCTGCTTCACAACACCTGTAACACACCTGACACACTAACAATTCTGTCAACCCTTCTCCACCTGCTTCACAACACCTGTAACACACCTGACACACTAACAATTCTGTCAACCCTCCTCCACCTGCTTCACAACACCTGTAACACACCGGACACACTAACAATTCTGTCAACCCTCCTCCACCTGCTTCACAACACCTGTAACACACCTGACACACTAACAATTCTGTCAACCCTTCTCCACCTGCTTCACAACACCTGTAACACACCTGACACACTAACAATTCTGTCAACCCTCCTCCACAACACCTGTAACACACCTGACACACTAACAATTCTGTCAACCCTTCTCCACCTGCTTCACAACACCTGTAACACACCTGACACACTAACAATTCTGTCAACCCTTCTCCACCTGCTTCACAACACCTGTAACACACCTGACACACTAACAATTCTGTCAACCCTTCTCCACCTGCTTCACAACACCTGTAACACACCTGACACACTAACAATTCTGTCAACCCTTCTCCACTTGCTTCACAACACCTGTAACACACCTGACACACTAACAATTCTGTCAACCCTTCTCCACCTGCTTCACAACACCTGTAACACACCTGACACACTAACAATTCTGTCAACCCTCCTCCACCTGCTTCACAACACCTGTAACACACCTGACACACTAACAATTCTGTCAACCCTTCTCCACCTGCTTCACAACACCTGTAACACACCTGACACACTAACAATTCTGTCAACCCTTCTCCACTTGCTTCACAACACCTGTAACACACCTGACACACTAACAATTCTGTCAACCCTTCTCCACCTGCTTCACAACACCTGTAACACACCTGACACACTAACAATTCTGTCAACCCTTCTCCACCTGCTTCACAACACCTGTAATACACCTGACACACTAACAATTCTGTCAACCCTTCTCCACCTGCTTCACAACACCTGTAACACACCTGACACACTAACAATTCTGTCAACCCTCCTCCACCTGCTTCACACCACCTGTAACACACCTGACACACTAACAATTCTGTCAACCCTTCTCCACCTGCTTCACAACACCTGTAACACACCTGACACACTAACAATTCTGTCAACCCTTCTCCACCTGCTTCACAACACCTGTAACACACCGGACACACTAACAATTCTGTCAACCCTTCTCCACCTGCTTCACAACACCTGTAACACACCTGACACACTAACAATTCTGTCAACCCTCCTCCACCTGCTTCACAACACCTGTAACACACCTGACACACTAACAATTCTGTCAACCCTCCTCCACCTGCTTCACAACACCTGTAACACACCTGACACACTAACAATTCTGTCAACCCTCCTCCACCTACTTCACAACACCTGTAACACACCTGACACACTAACAATTCTGTCAACCCCTTCTCCACCTGCTTCACAACACCTGTAACACACCTGACACACTAACAATTCTGTCAACCCTCCTCCACAACACCTGTAACACACCTGACACACTAACAATTCTGTCAACCCTTCTCCACCTGCTTCACAACACCTGTAACACACCGGACACACTAACAATTCTGTCAACCCTTCTCCACCTGCTTCACAACACCTGTAACACACCTGACACACTAACAATTCTGTCAACCCTCCTCCACCTGCTTCACAACACCTGTAACACACCTGACACACTAACAATTCTGTCAACCCTCCTCCACCTGCTTCACAACACCTGTAACACACCTGACACACTAACAATTCTGTCAACCCTCCTCCACCTACTTCACAACACCTGTAACACACCTGACACACTAACAATTCTGTCAACCCTCCTCCACCTGCTTCACAACACCTGTAACACACCTGACACACTAACAATTCTGTCAACCCTCCTCCACCTGCTTCACAACACCTGTAACACACCTGACACACTAACAATTCTGTCAACCCTCCTCCACCTGCTTCACAACACCTGTAACACACCTGACACACTAACAATTCTGTCAACCCTCCTCCACCTGCTTCACAACACCTGTAACACACCTGACACACTAACAATTCTGTCAACCCTCCTCCACCTGCTTCACAACACCTGTAACACACCTGACACACTAACAATTCTGTCAACCCTTCTCCACCTGCTTCACAACACCTGTAACACACCTGACACACTAACAATTCTGTCAACCCTTCTCCACCTGCTTCACAACACCTGAACACACCTGACACACTAACAATTCTGTCAACCCTTCTCCACCTGCTTCACAACACCTGTAACACACCTGACACACTAACAATTATGTCAACCCTCCTCCACAACACCTGTAACACACCTGACACACTAACAATTCTGTCAACCCTCCTCCACCTGCTTCACAACACCTGTAACACACCGGACACACTAACAATTCTGTCAACCCTTCTCCACCTGCTTCACAACACCTGTAACACACCTGACACACTAACAATTCTGTCAACCCTCCTCCACCTGCTTCACAACACCTGTAACACACCTGACACACTAACAATTCTGTCAACCCTTCTCCACCTGCTTCACAACACCTGTAACACACCTGACACACTAACAATTCTGTCAACCCTCCTCCACCTGCTTCACAACACCTGTAACACACCGGACACACTAACAATTCTGTCAACCCTCCTCCACCTGCTTCACAACACCTGTAACACACCTGACACACTAACAATTCTGTCAACCCTCCTCCACCTGCTTCACAACACCTGTAACACACCGGACACACTAACAATTCTGTCAACCCTCCTCCACCTGCTTCACAACACCTGTAACACACCTGACACACTAACAATTCTGTCAACCCTCCTCCACCTGCTTCACAACACCTGTAACACACCTGACACACTAACAATTCTGTCAACCCTTCTCCACCTGCTTCACAACACCTGTAACACACCTGACACACTAACAATTCTGTCAACCCTCCTCCACCTGCTTCACAACACCTGTAACACACCGGACACACTAACAATTCTGTCAACCCTCCTCCACCTGCTTCACAACACCTGTAACACACCTGACACACTAACAATTCTGTCAACCCTCCTCCACCTGCTTCACAACACCTGTAACACACCGGACACACTAACAATTCTGTCAACCCTCCTCCACCTGCTTCACAATACCTGTAACACACCTGACACACTAACAATTCTGTCAACCCTTCTCCACCTGCTTCACAACACCTGTAACACACCGGACACACTAACAATTCTGTCAACCCTTCTCCACCTGCTTCACAACACCTGTAACACACCTGACACACTAACAATTCTGTCAACCCTTCTCCACCTGCTTCACAACACCTGTAACACACCTGACACACTAACAATTCTGTCAACCCTCCTCCACCTGCTTCACAACACCTGTAATACACCGGACACACTAACAATTCTGTCAACCCTCCTCCACCTGCTTCACAACACCTGTAACACACCTGACACACTAACAATTCTGTCAACCCTCCTCCACCTGCTTCACAACACCTGTAACACACCGGACACACTAACAATTCTGTCAACCCTCCTCCACCTGCTTCACAACACCTGTAACACACCTAACACACTAACAATTCTGTCAACCCTCCTCCACCTGTTTCACAACACCTGTAACACACCGGACACACTAACAATTCTGTCAACCCTTCTCCACCTGGCACGTGAATAACTGTTAAATTCTCCCACAACACTAATAGGTGAATGGGCATAATTAACAGTTATTAATCTCCCACAAACATGCTTCACAACACCTGTTAATCTCTTCCACACCCACATGCTAATCTCTTCCACACACCTGCTTCACAACACCTATCAATCTCTCCCACACACACCTGCTTCACAACACCTATCAATCTCTCCCACACACACCTGCTTCACAACACCTATCAATCTCTCCCCCACACACCTGCTTCACAACACCTATCAATCTCTCCCACACACACCTACTTCACAACACCTATCAATCTCTCCCCCACACACCTGCTTCACAACACCTATCAATCTCTCCCACACACACCTACTTCACAACACCTATCAATCTCTCCCCCACACACCTACTTCACAACACCTATCAATCTCTCCCACACACACCTACTTCACAACACCTATCAATCTCTCCCCCACACACCTACTTCACAACACCTATCAATCTCTCCCACACACACCTACTTCACAACACCTATCAATCTCTCCCCCACACACCAGCTAATCTCTCCCATACACACCTACTTCACAACACCTATCAATCTCTCTCACACACACCTGCTTCACAACACCTGAAACACATGACATATTCATAACCATCAAGTTCCTTTAGTTTATTCACAATAATCAATCGAATGTAGCAAAGTTTAAAGTGTTGCTACTTGTGGGGTAATCACAACATTTTTATGTGAAGCTGATCCAGCATAGCTGGGCAATCCCATCTTTTTCAGCTCTTCAGTTGCTATGAAACAAGGCTGCAGAACAATTTCACTCTTTGAATGAATTTCATCCAAGTTGTAAGCATATTCATGACCTTTAGGAATTCTCCCGGGGTCAGGTATGTGAGGAATATGTGTACCCTTTTCTTCCAGGACTTCAACCAACTCGTCGTGTTTGAGCACCATTGGGGCTTTTTCTAACGGCCTTTTTTTTAAGGCACGGATTTTTGATGGGCCCTTCGAAAGAAACCTCTTCTTTAGTAGCTCATCATTGTCTTCGAAACGTAGGAATGCCTGTGGCTGTGTCACTTGTTTGTTGAAATGTACAGCATAAGGATTGCCAAGTGGGTTACCAACATGCATAAAAACTGGTTCAGGTGCACTAGCATTGCATATATATGCACAATCTGCCGCTTTTGAATTGTAGTTTAAAATATCTTCTTCGTTACATTCAAATGGATCAGGGTAACCTTCAGGTTGGATAGGGGCGTAGTCTTCATATCCAGGATGTTCCTCTAACCAGTCTTTAAGACATAGCGCTTCATGGCAGCGAGATCCTATCACTGAACAGTTGCAACCACAGATGTAACACATTAAATTATTTGCTTCATAAGCCTTACTGAACTTCGTTGAAGTCACGTTTCGGGTGTTTTCAGTCATTCCTGTGAACAACAAAACAGAAATTAGTACACTTTTAAAACATCATCCTTTTTATTGTTTCACAGGTTTCAGCCATTGGACTGTAGCCATACTGAGGCACCGCTTTGAAGGGATTTTAGTCAACCATATCGACTCCAGGTGTTCTAATGATAGGGTCTCTA